>CM032623.1:38529479-38759479 GCA_019097785.1 Fraxinus excelsior
AATGCAATTTAGGGAGGCTCTCCTTCGTCACGGCAGGTTTCGAGTCATTGAAAGTTTAGATAGAGAGTTGATGATTTTCTGCTTCAATTCAACCGTGGTTAAATGGAATGATAAAGAAGATGAAGATGAAGCATAAGATGATCTTGAAGGGGTTGCTTGGTTAGGGGATTTTGTGGGTTTTGAGGATCTCCGTGAACTCATTTTGAAATCTTGATAAAAGAATTAACCAACAATGTTTCATGAATTAATTCAGTTTGATGGTGTGTTGTTTGGAGTGAATTGGGGCCATATTTTGTGTCGTCTGGATATGGGCAGACAGTTCGTGGTAGTCTGCGACCATGATAGTGGCCAGATGAGAGATTTTCGGCAGGTTGCAGAATTTCGATTTGCTGGTTTTGATGCATGATTTTGGGCGTATAAGTGGATGAAATGGAGAGTTCTTGGGTGGAAATTGTAGAGGATGTTGAGGAGAATAAGTTGGTAGTGATAACCGGCGGTTTTGGTGGCCGGAATGAGGTGGAAATTTGGTCCATAATCGGCGGCTAGGAGCTCCCGATGGTTTTTTTTTTGTTCTTTTTAATATTTTTGTAAGTTTTGGACTCATTTGCATTTTTAGAAAAGTCTTGGAGTAAGATTGCAATATATTCTTTATTTTTTTTCCTTTTATTTAAATTAGAGGGTAAAATAGTAAAAAATTAGAGAAAATGACGTTATGCACCAAAAATGTGAAAGGTATAGACGTTCTACGTCAAAAAATGAAAGGTACGAATATTTTGTACAAAATTCGTTAACGATAGAAACATTTTGTGCCAATTATCCTTTTAAAATTCACAAATATTATCAACTTATCTTATTCATCATTTATTTATAATATAAAATATTTATAAATACTTCACAAGGAAAAACTTGTACAAATGTGGATTAGGATGAAGAAGAAGAAGTACATGTGGAGTGGCTATTATTGACTGCCATATTTAGCTTTAGCAGCTGTAGCCGTATTTATATTACCTATGCAGTACGACTTTCAAGACCCATCCATTCTTTAAAGAATAATAATGTTAGATGTACGTCCACGTTAAGGATCACACACTGAAAAGATCATGATCCTAACCCATGATACCTATCATAGTCATTAATTTTTGAAAAAATCTTTATGTGCATAATTTTTTACATAAAGTACGTCTCAATAGGGGTCCATCACGTGTTGATTTGATAAAATTTTATGTAGAAGATTTTGTACACATAGCATCCTCCTTAATTTTTATAATATTATTTCATATCACTGGCCGGACTTTGACACACCGTGAATGTCAACAACGATATAAACAAAAATGATCATATAACTTAGGGTGTGTTTGAGTCACATTATTTTTGAATAATGTATTTTGAAATAGTAAATTGATGGAGAATGTGTAATTGAAAAAGAAAGCAAAATTATTGATATGATGAAAAATATTATTTTATTAAAGAATGTGTGGTTGAAAATGAGTAGAAAAATGAAAATGAAAATTTTAATGTGTACCAAACAAGGACTTAATTTGCCAAAAATTGGCTTCTTACTCCTTGCGTGCGCTTGAATGCTATGCTATTAAGGATGTGTTTGACCCACATTATTTTAAGAGAATGTATTCTGAAATAATAGATTGATGAAAAATGTATGATTGAAAAAGAAGGAAAAGTTATCGCTATGATGGAAAATATCATTTTATTAAAGAATGTGTGGTTGAAAATGAGTAGAAAAATGAAAATGAAAAATTTTAATATGTACCAAACATGGGCTAATTGTTTTTTCTAAAGGCTAAATACAAATTTGATCCTTATATTTTAATATATTGCAATCAAGTTACTCAACTTGGATATTATCTCCAAAAACCTACCCGAACCTTCCTACAGCTAGAATTGGTTAAGGAGTGTGATCTTGTCCATTGTCTTGTCGGAGATTTTCGAAAGGCGATATGGAATGAGAATTAAAATAGGCCCATTTTTATCGAATTTGATTTGAAAACATAGAAGAATGAAATTAAACAAAAAAAAAAAAGAGTAGAGACCAAGACCATATTCATTGTTGTTGTCTCGATTCCACAATCAATGCCTTATTTGAGACAAGACAATGCATGACACTCGAGAGAGAATCATTTTGCTATCCCTACTGATAACTCGAAATTATATAACTAATATTTCACCTAAAATAGGTGAACGAATTTGTCCTCCAAAATTGAGTTATTGACCTATTTCATTAGTATAATTCATTAATTAGTATGCCATTGAACACTTGAAGGATTGCTTATGTAGGATATTATCGAGACAATAATTACACGTTGTAAGAATTCAACATTAGTTTTATTTAATAGTGCCAAGTAAAGTCTTGAATTGTGAATCAAAATTGAAGTTGAGATCCAAAAAATTAAAGTTGATTGAGTTGAAATTTTGGTGAAAGTTGTGTGATTGGAAGTGTAATAAATTCATCCTTCGAATGAGGTGGCTTAAAGGATTAGCTCGATTCCATTGTGGAATTGAAAAGTGGATTATGGGTCCACTGCAAAGACTAAAGAGAGGTCCAGAGCATAAACTGGCTGAGCCCACGTGAGAGCCACTCTTTTTGGGCTTATCTCCCATTTTTAATTCAAAAATAAAAATTGTATGCCTTCTTTTAGTCCTCATTATTTTCAAAATATATTTTTCTATCTCTTATTTTCAATCATACATTTTTCAATCAAATAATATTACACGCAAATTTAAAACTTTTCCTTATTTTTTAACAATATCTTTTTCATCAAAATACTATTCTAAAATGCATTTTGGACAAGAAATAAGGCTCAAACAGACTCGATACTTCAAAATTTGTATTCGTGTTCATTTATTATAAAGATATCTTATTTAGTTGATACCAGTTCTTACCCATTTGTAGACATTTTCTCATTGTTGCAACAGTACCCGTCTAACAGAACATGTGCCCTCTCTTTGAATAATTTTGTAAACATTCTCCATTCTACCCTCAATCAATTCTTACCCACTCACTTGCCAAATTTCATAAAAGGGCATTATAGTAATTTAGCAGAGAAATTGATTAGCAAGGGAACAAGGTAGCCATCGGTGGAGCCCACTTGATTTGACAGAAAAATGCATTCTTGCCATAGATAATGCCTACCAAACGGAGGCTTACTATTGCCAATTTTTCTTTTCCTCGAGCTCAATACGCGTGTCGGGCATGTGATGGTTATATAAGCACAATTACCATCTAGTTTACTATTCATGTTTTTGCAATGTTCTACTAAGGTTAGTTAACGCCTCTTTACACGAGAACTCCCATGTGCTCTCAACCACCCCACGCTGCCAACAGTTTGGCGGTCTCACGCTCTATACACTAAAGCACGGACGACCCGTTTTCCCCGCGAGGTAAAGTTAGATAGACCCCATTATACACTGACCTCGTGGGAAGAGCCGGGCTAGATCTCGTATTACACGATTGACAAGACAACTCGTCGCCGCCAGCCTATTCCATCAAGTCCAAGGCTGCAAGTTAGGCCTTATGGATACAAAAATGGCATTAGCATTTAAGACTATGAGTGATTGATAGCTATAACAAGAAAAGTCGTTCATTTGGATGAGGCCACGTGCATTAACATCCAATGGCCTTCATTCGTCTTGCCCAAATACAAACTCTCACACTTCCAAATGTAATGCAAATTTAAACTATCAAAGTAGTAATCTTGCTACCACACCCTATAATCGTGTCTCCCTAAAGCCGACTTTTTTTTTTACCGGAGGCTTACGTTTAAAGTTGTCCCACACTCATATAATTATTTCTCCAATTGACTTGACCATCGAAGTGCGTGCGGCCAACCACCCACTCTGGAGATAGCCACGTGTGACTAACAGTTTGTCCAAGTGTGTATGAACTAAGCTTGTGTGAACGTGAGAGCTCTTAAGATTTGTTGACCACGTCATCAATACATTTTATGGGGTTAACAGATTGACGCAGTCTGTGAAAAATCAACACTATAACCACGAGTGTCATTTTGGTAAAAGCTATCAAAAGTAAGCAGAACCTTAAAGAAAGGCCTAGTTTTTGAAGAAAGGCTCGTGCAGAAAGCAAACACTTAGAAACTTGTCTTTAGATCAAAGTGAAGAACAAATTATGAGTTCCAACCACTATAGCTCATAAGGCAGAAATAGACAACATGAGGCTTCTGAAGAAGTCATTCGAACTAATGTGAACATGCATCACCCCCATCACCAACAAAGGCTAGGCGGTACCATAACATGTCCAGCCAGGGAAGTGGGGGAGATGGCCACAAACATGATGAACATGGCCCAACAGAATGCTACCATACAACAGTTGCTAATGCAAATGCACCAACAGATGGGGTATCGAATGCCCAGTAGGGAATGTTTCCCCAAGAAGGTGAGGAAAATGACGCGGGGACCTATCCTCAAATGCACATAAGGGAACTCGACCTAGTGGAAAGGGAAGAAGGAATGGATACATCCACAAATTATGCCACTAGCCAACCTGACGACAACATGCCACAGGGGGATAACTTCCCCTTAGAATATGCTCAAGGATAACTTCCCCTTAGAATATGCCCAAGAACGTGGACCCCAGAGATCCACCATCATTTTTGACACGATCAGACCATCAAGGCCTGGAAATAGGTCTCGCATGTTCCCCATATTCAAAGAGGACCACACCGTGATCAAGGATATAAGTCTTAGTGGGTTTCTCTTCCTCCCCCACCTAGGAATAGACAGGAGAGAAGGGACACTATGAACTTGAGAAATCAAGCGGAAATTTCGCGACCTCCTCTTTACCTAGTTAAGGGTAATGATTCAGACGGTCCATGCAGATCCTTTGCATTGGACGATGATGACGATAGTCTTCCATTTTCCAAGGAGTCGAGAAGTGCCCCTATCCCAGATCACTTCGTACCACCAAAGATACCCAAATATGAAGGAAAGGGCAACCCGACGAAGTGCTTCGACAATTATAAAACCCATATGTTTCTATAGGAACCTTGCCAGCGCTAATGTGCAGAGCTTTCCATCTCACATCGACTGGAGCTGCTAAAATTTGGTATAGCCGTATTTCAGCGACAACATCAAAAGTTGGCCAAGTCTCAAGAAGGCATTTTTGAACTAATATTTGTCCAGTAAAAAGGGAGAAGACCAAATTCAAAGGCTGTAAGACATGAGGAAGCAGGCCGAAGAAACTCTAAAAAGCTACCCAACTCAATTCATCGATAAAATTACATATTGCGAGTAGGTCAAGAATAGGGAGGCCCTTTTGACTCTGAGAGGAGGTCTCAACATGAACATCCTCTTTTGGAGAGACATGCGAAACAAGAACCCCACGTCTTTGTTCTTCAAACTCGAAAGTCCACGTATTATATGAATAATCATACCTGAAATTCAGGGACTATTGTTACGCCACTCTACATGAGGACTCCCATGTGGTCTCAACCATCCTACGCGGCAAACGGTTCGACGATCCCGTGCTCTGTACGCTAACATGAGGCAAAGATGGGCTGACCCTCAAGCGCGGACGACATATTTTCCCCATGAGATAAATTGGACCAACCTCATTACACACGGACCTCATGGGAAGAGCTAGTTCAAATTTCGTATTATGCGATTGACAAGACAACTCACTGCCATCGTCGTCGTTGCCAACCTATTTGTCATGTCCAAGGCCGCAAGTTAGGCCTTATGGATACAAAAATGGCATTAACATTTAAGGATGTGATTGGTTGATGGCTATGACAAGAACTGTCAGTCATTTGGATGGGGCCACGTGCATTATCATCCAACGGTCTTCGTTCGTCTTGCCCAAGTACAAAAGCTCACACTTAGTGTCATTCAAGGGAAATGCAAGTTTAGACTATCAAAATAATAATCTTGATACCACACCCTATAATTGTTTCTCCCTAAAGCCGACCTACTTTTTATAGCTGAGGCTCACGTTTAAAGTTATCTTACACTCATATAATAATTTCTTCAACTGACTTGATTGTCGGAGTGCGCATGAACAACTCCACCCCTTTGAGAAGGCCACGTGCAACTATGGTTTGTCCAAGTGTGGATGAACCAAGCTTTCGTGAATGTAAGAGGCCTTGAGGTCTGTTGGCCACGTCACTAATTTATTTCTTGGGGTCAACAGTTAGAGTAAAAAAATACTCTAAATCTCTTTGTTGTTAAACTTAATTTTAGAATTGACTTTTTACCCACAAAAACTTTTTAATGATCAAATCTTAACTTATTTTGGCATGAAATGGTCAATAACTGTTCAGAAAGCATAGTAAAATTAAACGACTTACATTCAAATACTCCACTTACTATTTTTGTTTATGTTTAACCTTTCTTTTTGAATTAGTTTTTACTGAAATAATTAATAACTCAAGTGGGCTGATCAATGTACAACTACTGAGTTACATGATGGGAGTTGGCGAGATGTTATTATTGAAAAAGTTAATTGTGTTTTAAACATATCAATGATAAGTTGTCACGCCACATTATGTTAAGGATTATGTCAATCATTATGTCTACTTATTCAACTAGAGCATTGTAAATTCATTAATTGATTCAATTCTTGACCCTAAATGATCAAATAAATCACTTCTTTGCTAGAGAGATATGCAACCAAACTTATTCTTTTAACTATATTCCAGTGTGTAATCTAGGTTTCATTTGCATACTAATCCTTACTATCTCTAGTTTGGATAGATCTCACTAATTGTTAAAAGCCAACTAAATACAAATAAGCAAGTAAGTGGAACAACGTAACTTGCACAAAATAAAAACGTTAAGTAGGAGGGATAGAGAATGCAAACGATATATTTATGGAGGTTCGATCCAATACAATGATCTACGTTCTCCGTCACCAAGTTCTCCGGTATGAGTAATGTCTTTTTCACTATGCTAATTGACTTATGGTGCAATTCAACCCTTTACAACGCTTCTGGTGACTTACAACCAAATAGCACCAATTCTTTTACAACGTTGAGTTTTCGAGATCTCAACACGACTCACAATTCAAAATAAGTTTACAAGTGGAATCTTCTCTTCTTAATAGACGATGCTTCCAAAGTTGAGTACAAGAAGATAAGTATGCTAACACTTTGATAGATGGTAATGAATGAAGCTCAAAAGTTTAATTTGAAAAACTTTGATGAATGAGATGATTTTTAAAGTTGAGATCAATCAAAGGTTTTTCAAATATAGAATGCTTTGATGATAATAAATGAGGTGAGAAATCAATGCAATCTTAGCTTACAAGAAACTCAATTGGATGCTCTTAAGTTGTTGTAATAAATGAGAAGTGAGTTGATATTTATAAAGATGAAAAACGTCAAAGTTTCTGTCAAGCCGGATGACCGGTCCAGTCGATCACCAATTTCCAAATGACCAAAATGAACGTTTGTACGGAAAAAAATCAGAAATCAAAACGGTAAAAAATCGAACCGTTTGAAACATGTCCGGTTGACTGCCCATTGGGGCCGGTCGACCGCCCAAAGTGGTGGTGGCCTGACTTTTTGAATTTTTGTTTTGCTTTTTGACTTTTGAAAAGTATGGTATTCTGATAAGCATTTTTCAGTAACTTTTTAAGACGAAAGATTATTTTAAATGTTTAAAAGTTAGTTTTTAAAAGTCGTTTTTCACTTGATCAAAAATGTCATTTTTGAAACACTTTTTAATGTATGGAATGGTTTTGGGCTATAGTCATTCATACTATATATCGACGTGTTAGTACCTTTACATTTTTGCAAAGAAAATAAGTATTTGATCTTGCTCCAAAATTGGTTCTTGATTTCTTGAATGTGGCTTCAATCTTTGACTTTCTTCAAGAGTTTGATTTGTGATGATAGATCTTGCTCTTTTGACGGCCATTGATCAATATTCTTTTGTACGTTGAAAAACTATAGTCACTACAATTCAACTTGTTAGTGAATAAGATCAACTTGTTTGTTATAATCAAAACTGCGAGATTTTAGATTAACAATATGTCAACAATCTTAAGTTAATATATTAACAAATGGGGATTCTCATAGTTTTGGTTGCTTCAACTTTTAAGACATAATTAAACTATTAATCCTTTGTCAAAAGCCAGATCTTCTGAAATAAGAGTTTGGGATTTAATTACGCATGTAGTGCATCTTCCGTTTTATGCATCCGCTTTTCATATTTGCCATGTGTATTCTGTTTCATGTGCTAGCTTTAATCCCCTTTTGAGTTTTCTTTTTAATATTTTCAATAAGTGACATCATGGGGACCTTTTCTAAAGTAGCATCATGAATAGTGTTAGATTTTTTTATTCAATGATTAGTGCAATGTGCCTTATTAAACATACTGAAAAATCGACATGTAACTTAAGATTTTCATGTAGTTTTTTATATTATTGACCTGACAACACACACAATTTTTCATACATATGGAATTCCCATCCATCTCAATATATCGTTACAAGAATTAAATCTTCCCAAACTATATTCAAAATGGTCTAAGAATGTACAATATAGAGGGTGTTTGACACCCATTTTTTGAAGATAAGAAATTTTGAAATAGTGATTGATGTGCGAATGTGTGGTGGAAAAGTTTTAGGTTTGTGTATAATATTATTTTATTGGAAGAATGTGTAGTTGAAATGAAGTAAGAGAAAAAAATGAGAATGATAATGAAAGAGAGAATGGGTTCCAAACAGGGGCATAATGATGTTTGGGTTTAACATTCAAATTTTACTATTTCAACATATTTAAGCATGAATCAACTTATGACTTCGGAATGCAAAACATAATTCACTTGCGCAAATAATATCAAATTTTACATAAATAAATATAAATTAATCTAAGCATGTGACTTATTCACAACTCATAAATTAAAACTTAGTTCCAATTATATTTATCATAGGTGGCAACGCTACCTAAAACACACGCAAGCGAAATTAAAAAAAAATAAAAAATAAATAAATATATATATATATATATATATATATCAATGTCTAAATATATCATCAAGTAATAATAAAAGGGTAAAGAAGGGCATTAGGTACTCTCCAAAAAGGGTCCACTTGACTATGTTCTTTCCCTTGTCCATTATAGGTTTGTGTATTTGTAGGTGTCGCGTTCCTATAAAATGAAGAGAAATCAATCATTAATGATATAATAATGAGCGATTGATACTAAATTCAAACACATCACAACCAACTAGAAAATCTAGGCACGAAGGAGTATGGAAATAGGGGACGTAGGCAGTGGACATGTTTGCCTGTTAAGTAACGGACGTGTTCAGATTTTTTGTCGCAGGTTATGGCCGTAGGTAGCTATGTCCGTTCTTAAATAGGGGACGCATTCATGTTTACGACAGCAATAAGTGGTCGCAGACTGAAACTTACGTCCGTGCCAATATGGTTCATGTCTCGTGTCAATGATATTCTAAACCATGCACTACAACCTCAAAGACGTGTTTATATTGAAGAAGATGTCCAACTACTTGCTAGTACACAAAACAAACAAACTATCTAATATCTTAAAAGCATAATAAATAAAGGGAATAACATTGGTTTGTCTTCTAATAAGTGCTTATTTATCGTCATTAGCTTGATTTTATTGACGATGTATAATAAAATCTTGAAGAGAGCTCTTGATGTCCTGCTTAGTTTGCTTCGTTTGACTCTAATCTACTTTTAATTTATTCTCCAAATCCCTACCTTGCCACTTTCAATGAAATATGACATACTTATTTCATCCGATTCAAACTCTACTACATAAACTTTTACATCCTTATCGAGCTTAATCACTAATCAATTATTGGGCAATCAATAAACTCAAACGAATGTGTTGATTCCATCCTCATTATTTGTCACTTCTTCGTTTTGTTTCTTTGTAATTAATTTGTCATTCTCTTTACGCACTTTTCCAATTATTGATATCTCTTCGAGTTGAATGGTCGGTTCACAATCCAAATTCACGAGCAACGACAAGTCTTTTCTCTCAACTTTTGTAGTGGATGGTATCCCAACCTTCTAAATTCGTCCCAATATATGGCATCTCCCACATGCATTTTGCCTTCATCTAATTTGACAAGTTCACTAAAGTACTTACAAGTACCTTCTCGTTCAACGGAGATGAATCATATCCCACAAGCATGACGTCCTCATCACAATCGATAGGTACACACAAACATGTAGTTCTCATCAGATTTGACAGTGCTTGTTTTTGACATCATGAATATTGTCTAAATCAAAAAAGTTTCGACATGTTGGTATCAAGGTACTAATACAAGCAGTGTCCACTATAATACATCCCATAACAAATTTCATAAATTAGATCTCTTCTAAGCATATCTTCATCATCCACGTCGAGATTAATCCTTGCAAAAGTTTTGCTACTTCACAGTCATCAGAATTTTGCTTAGATTGCTGAATAGTACCTGAAAAGAACACCAAACACAAGAGAGATCAGGATTTACAGAATAGGCAAAAATAATTAAAAATTCTCAAATCGAATTATGAATCAATAAATTCAATTTAAAAACTTTATTCTACGACAATGACGACAAAAACTTGTTCGGTAAAATCACGTAAGCTTATGAGATCTTTGACAAGTAATAACATAGTGAGAAAAGCATCGTCTCACAAGAATAAACTTTAAATAAATAGTATTATTCCATTATAAAATTCGAATTTATGCAAAAACAAAAGAGATTTAGTTATTTATTTCTTAATTATTAGATGGATTATCTAAAATCTCTGGTTTTTATGAATTTATGTGATGAATGTATTGCACTTATGAATCTACTTATTGTTATACTAATTCCGATTCTCAACCAATGTAACTAAGTGTGATTTATGTGTTTATAACAATCGACAATCAACTTTTATCAAACTATCTCTTTCGAGATAAGTTAAATATATTTTAAGTACGATCCGATCCAATCGTATTATTGTTCCGAATTCATTTGTAAAGTAATGCATTAATTACATGATTATTTATGTGATTGCATACTCTGTCCATGTTATTCCTAACATCTATTGTCCCTATGTTAATTTTGCAATGTTTTAAACTTATTATTGACCTCCCAACACTACAAAAAATAACTAATTACCTAATTTGTGATTAAGCAATCAAGTAATGAAATAAGCATGCAAGAATAATAAAAAAACACAAAAATGCACTAACTTCTTGGTATTTGGATTGGAAACAAGTAAACAATGGTTTCAACATGTTTCTATGGAATTTACACAAAGATATATGAAAATTCATCACTTCGAAAAAGAGTAAATACAAGAAGATTGATAATTTCTTGATCTTGATTCTTGATCGTGAATCCGAGCCTTAAATATTCAAATATTGATGTTAATTTCTTTTTATCGCGCTGCTAGACATGTTCTCTACATAAGGTATGTGGTCCCCTTGTTTTCTACATTAAAATAAGATTAATTGCTGCTACTAGTTCTTTCCATATAGAGTTTCATCAAAACAAGGAAACTAGCCTGTCTACCCAGTTTATAATTATGTGATCACATGGCTTGAACCATTGCGATCGCATCAGCTTGCCGTTGTGCTCTTCAGCTTGCCGAAAATCGATGAACCGATCACGATTTTAAAGGGTTTCACAATTGATATTTTGAAAAAATAAAATAAAATTAGTGTAGAATGAAGAAGAAAAGAACGTTTCATTGTCGCTCCTATAGTCTTATAGTCACCGGAGCTCCAGTAATATATTTTTTTTTTTTGGTGAAATCTTTTATAAACAAATACTGAAATACAAGTATTTATGTTGTTATATACAAATACATATATTTTATGTGCAAGAGAGAAGATTGAGAAAAAGACCCTAGAGAGGAGAGGAGGCGGCAAAATATGAATGAATGTTGAACTTTTGCCTCTGTAAGGCATAGGGGTGGTCAAAATGACCAAATCAAACCTCATCAAACTAGAACCAAATCAAATCGAACGGATCGGTTCAGTTCTACAAAAAAAAAATAAAAAAATTAATGTTTTGTTTTTTAAGAACCGAGAACCATTTGGTTCTGGTTTTGTTTCAGTTCTAGTTCTAGAATCAAGAACCAATAACCAAATTCAATATTTAAATTTTATTATTTTATATACATTTACGAATTAGTAAATCAAAGTTCACACAAAATAAAATTCAAAATTCGATGGAATATCAGGACAAAAAGATCATGCACCTTCGATTTCTCATTTCTCAATATGGAGATTGGGGACCCTAATTCATTTTGGAGATCCAGACCTTAATTCGTTTCTCATTTTCTCTTCTTTTTAATTTTCGACTTTCAAATGGAAATCAACAACTACCACCTACCGCTTACCGTCGCACTAACCTAACCAAGAACCAAACTCAATATTTAAATTTTATTATATATATTTACAAATTAGCGAATCACAATTTACAAAAATAAAAGATAAAAAATCAAAATCAAAATTCAAGACAAAAAGGTTGTGTACCTTCGATTTCTCATTCTTCAATGTGGAAATTGGAGACCTTAATTCATTTTGGAGACCCAAACCTTAATTCTTTTCTCATTTCTCTTCTTTTTAATTTATACACCGACTCTCAAATGGAGATCAACAACCATAACCTACCATCTATTGTCGCATTCAGTTACCATCGTCGCATAAATTTTTGAAATTGAAGCCACAACTGTCTATTCTCTCTCTCTCTCTCTCTCTCAATGGATAATGAAACTAGAACCAAATCAAATCAAACCAAAACCAAATGGTTCAGTTCTGATATGATTCGATATCTTAAAAAAAATCATTTGATTCCATTATAAAAAAACTATTGATTCATGGTTCGGTTCTCTTGGAACCATAATCAAATGGAATCATGTCTACCCCTAGTAATGCATATTCTATATTAGGATTTGGACTTTGGGTATATGGACTATAAAGTTAGACCTCGTTCGATAGAGATTAAAATACAATTAAAATTGAAAATATGGTTGTTCGTTTAATAAAAGTCAACAATAATGACTAGTTTTTCAATTTTAATCCGATTTTAATCTCTACCGAACGGGCCCATAATTTGGCACATTTAATTTATCCATTTGACATTTGTTGTTGAAGTTCATAAGTAATAAATGGTAAATAAAGGGTTTTAAATTGCTATTTTAATTAATAGCATATAAATTTATTTATTATTTTAATTTTAGGTCAATCTAGGTTTGACTTCGATTTGACCGTTTGACCTTTGAACTTTTCCACGTCAATGTACAAGTCAATTTTCGAAATATTACTTTTCATGTTTGAATTATTGTGGATATTGTATATTATAAAACGTATACAGGACAACCGTATTTTTTTGGGGGACAAATTATAATAGTAGTGCTAGTTACAATTGTTATGTATTGATTGCAACCTTGCTTAAACACGGCAGTTCCATCATCATAGCCATTAACTTTGTATCATTCATTACATTTAGAATTTGGGAAAAAAATTCATCTTAAATCACAATTGTCGTGGAACGTGGTAATTCCTGCTGAGAACCTTGATGCTTGAGAAGACTATCATAATTCACCTTATGGATGATTTTGCTGCTAAAGGGGCCATGAAAGATCTGGGTTATTTCCTTGCCATAACTAATATGGAGGACATCGGGCAGGAAAAGTTATTCAACACATGTGTTCGTTAAAATCCCACAAGCGTACGGGATCGTTGACAAGTAATAATCGTGATGAGTGAGTTATCGTCCCACAGGGAATAAAGCTCAATTTTAGTGTATTAGATATATTTAAATTCGCAAATGTAATAAAAGATAGTTGGTTTGAATTTAACTACGTCCTATAACTACGAAAGCAATAAAAAATGGTTTTAAATCAAATGAGGGTGAGTGTATAGGATTCCCGACTCCACTAATCAATTCTTAGTTTCAATTCTCAACTAGTGATAATTAACTTAATTCATGCAATTGTAACGATCGATAATTCCACTTTTATTTACTATTCTTTTCCAAGACATAATAAATCTATGATTGCCATAAGACGATCCTATTCCTAGTTCGAATTCATATGACATGCATGCAATGACGTTTAGGATTATCATATATAATCGCACACGTCATAAACATTATTCCTAATATTTATTGTCCGTGTGTTCCATAAATAGTGTTTTACCTATCGTGAGTTTTTCAACACTACAAATAAGCAACTAATCATCTTAATAGTGCACAAACATTAAAACAATATACTTAAGCATATTTATGAAATCACAAACGTAAATAATTAAACTAAAATCACATAGTCTCGAATTAAACACTAAAAATTAATTAGTTTCATCATCCATTCAATACAAAGGAATTTAGCCTAGCATGTTGGCAAGATTAAACACATAGAAGTGGAACGACATCACCTATTAATTGATGAATGTGATTAATTTCCCAAGTTGTCTTTCTTTTTTCAGCAGCTTCAGCACATCTCTCTTATGTACAATTGGATGCCTTATATATGTATTTATATATATCAGTGTTCCAAAACGCAGCAAAATGCGCCCCGTAGGCGCGCTTAGGCTCAAGGCGTGGTCGAAACGCCTTGCATTCAAGTATGCGTGTTATAATGCGGTCAACGCAGTTGACTACTTTGCGCGCATTCTTTTTAATTTTTTTAAAAAATTTTGTTTTTATTCAATTCTTTTTTATTCCAAAAATCGGTAAAAAAACATTTCTTTCCAACCAGCCCCCCAATTGACAGGCCCAGTAAGGATAAGAAGCTATTGTTGGCCCATTTATTTATAGGCAAAATTTCTTATGCTTCATCCATAGGATTCCGATGTGGGATGCTTTGGCTGTGTTACTGTGCAAGTAAGCGGGACGGTAGAGATCAGCCCTTCCTTTGCTTAGCAAAGGTAAGGTTTTCTCTAGGTTTCCATCTAGAGGCCTAGTCTTTCTTCCCTTGGATTTCTTGTCCATAGGGTTGGTTGGAAGGAAGATGGTTTTGCGTTGTCTGATTTGTTTGAGAAATTAAGGTTAACAGAGGTCGAGAAACAAGAGGTGGATGTTGGAAAGTATGGGCCGTGGCTATGGGCAGGAAGATAGAAACCAGCAGTAATTAACCAATAAACATTTGAAACCCACAGTAGAAGAGAAGAAATCAGTGTTTTTAATCGAAAATTATGAAGGCTTCAATTAAGTTTAGGGAGGAGCAAAAGCCCCCATTTGAGAACCAAATATCCCAATAAACATTCTGAGTTGCCCATTCCAATCAGGAATTGTGACTGGTGAATCAAAAGAATTATCTCTAAATCTCAGTACTTTCTTTGAATCTGGGCCTTCATTCAAATTCACCCACCGTTCCAATGATTCTCATAATCCTTTCAACTTCATTTTCAATACTGGGATTGGGTACTTGGGTCACCCAATAAAAGCCCTTTAACCATGGGGAAAATTGGGAGGCTTACTTAGAACACGTGGCACCAGTAATTGCCAAACACATGCGTAGCCACATGTGCCTATAAATACCTCCAAGGTGAGAAATGTTTGGCTTCTTGAAACCTGAACTATTTGCATTCCAATTATATTATTCCTACTTCTCAAAATTGATTATTGATTCTCACGTCGAAGGTACGACGGGGGAGAAAACCCCGACCTCATTTTGCAAATAGCAACTGCTGACTAGAGTAGGCAGAACACCGTGCACATCAAGGTGTACACGATAGACAAGTCTTACAACCATTTCATTGGCGCTGTCTATGGGAAATTCCACCGAACAGAAAAGCTATGCAAGAAGACGGACTAGGAATGGAACACACTTGGTTAGGAATACAACAGAGATGGAGTTGAAGTCTGTTGCAAGGGGTCATGACCCGCCACTGCCACCGCAGTACGTAACGCAGAGTCAATATAATGCCTTAGAGGCACAATTGGCAACCATGATGACCCTTTTGCAAAGTCAAACGCAAAAAATCACAACCTCTTCGCAGAGTTCGTCGGAGGCCGTACGTGAGCAACCAGCCTAGGTGGCTCAAATGGTTACCCCACCTATTAATCAGCCAACAACAGGAGACATGGGGGTTCAGGGTTTGTGTTTCCACAAATTTTCCAGCCTGGACAGACTTGGAAAAGAAAATAGAGAAGATGATGACCCAGAAAATAGATAATGCATTAACCAAGAGAAAAGACAGCTGGAGGAAGATCCTTTTGCCCCTGAGATTATGGTCGTGCCTTTTTCGAAAGGCTTTAAACAACTAATGATAGAAGCATATGACGGAATCACGGACTCGCTGGACCACTTGCGAACCTTCGTTGACCTAATGAGGCTCTACGTAGCCCCAGACGCAGTGATGTGTAGATCATTCCCCCTGATGTTGAGGAGGGAGGCTAGAGATGGGTGGCCACATTGGCACTTATGTTTATAAAGACTTTTGACGAATTGTCCAGGAGTTTCGTGGCATACTTTATGAGCAATAAGAGAAAACAAAAAACAGCTATAGGATTGATGCATGTGGTACATGAAAAGTATGAGTCTTTGCATGAGTATTTGACTAGATTCAGCAGGGTAACTCTTGGTATAAGTGACCTTCAGATGTCTACAGTAGTGACAACGTTAATGAACGAGATGCGAAATCGGGCCTTCAAGATGTCACTTTCTAAAAATCATCTGGAGTAAATGCATGACTTGTTGAAGAAGAGTGATAAGTATGTTGACGCAGAAGAAGCAGAAAATGTCACAAAAAATCTTAGAGAAGGATGGGAGATGGGGAGCAACAAACGAAAGATAGGCGATGTAAGAAAACCCGTCGACAAGAACATGCAGAGTAATGAGCATTTAAGCATGGGTACCCTCGGGACCGATTGGTCAGGCTGAGATGGATGAGGTCAAAGCCTTCACCCCTTTGAATACTCCGCGGGACAAGATATTGATGAAAAATCGAGATATGAAGGAACTTGAATGAACGAGACCGATGGCAGTATCTGTTAGCAAACGGGACAAGAGAAAATATTGCTACTTCCATAAAGACCATGGGTCTGAAATTGAAGAATGTATACATTTGAAAGAGAAGATCTAGCACCTCTTGAAGCGAGGCTTTTTGACAAAATATGCGATGAATGATCGAGGCAAGTAGAAGGTTGAGGATCGACCGTCGCTTAGAGCCCAAGTTATAAATATAATTGTTGGAGGAGTTGTGGCAGGTAGAGACTCAAACTCCAGTAGAAAAAAGCTATGCACGAATAGCTACATTCCGTTTTATTCAGAAAAGGGCTAGATTTGATCAGAGCATCACTTTTGGTAAAGAGGACTTGATAGGTATGGTAACCCCCCACGATGATGCCATGGTAATAGTCGATGACATAGCAGACTATAATGTCAAAATGGTGTTAGTTGATGGCTGGAGCGTAACGAACATGCTCACTAGGGAAGAATTTCAAGGATTGAAAATTTCGACGGAAAGGTTAAAGGCGGTGTCAACCTCCCTTATAGGATTTTTTTTGGGGGGGGGGGGGGGGGGGTGGGGGGGGGGGGCTACTGTAATACCAGAAGGAGTAGTAGAGCTATCGTAAAGTTGGGCACCTACCCTGCAAGTGTAGTTGTCTTAGCAAATTTTCTAATTGTCAAAATCCCCATAGCGTATAACGCGATCTACGATCGACCCTTATTGAATGCTGCAGGGGCCATTCCCTCTACTTACCACCAAGTGATGAAATTTCCAACTAGTCGAGGTGTGGGATGTGTGAGGGGGCAACCAACAGTTTTCGAGGAAATGTTACATGGACAGCATATAGACGAAGGGATCTCAACAAGTGATGATACTGTACCTCGAGCCCACAGAGGGCCGAATCGAACCCCTCGACACTATAGAAAAATTATGGTAGCAAGAGGGCATGAATTCAGCACAGGGACATGATTGGAGTAGGGTAAGAAAGAGGAGTTGGTGAAGTGTCTGACAAGTAATTTATATGTTTTTGCGTGGAGCTCGAGTAAGATACAGTGGGTTGACCCGTTTGTTGCACAATATCGCTTCGGTGTCTTACCGAGTGCTAAATCGATAAAGTAGAAGAAAAGAAATCTCGCCCCGGAGCGGCAAGCCGCAGCAAAGGTTGATAAGCTACTAAGTCCCCAAATCTTGGCAGGTTAAATTCTACTATAAGATGTTAGTTTATAACTAATTGAAGTGAAGACTACTGGCGGTGAGAAAAAAAAGTCAAAAATTAGATAGTTCAAAATCGTTAGGGGCTGGCGGTGAGTTTTCAAAACCTGAAATTGTTACAACTTAAAATCACCCAACCCCGATCTCGACAATCCAAGATAGCTCGACACATAGCGGTGAGTAAAAAGTCAAAAATTGGCTAGCTTAAAATCGCTAGGGGTTGGAGGCGAGTTTTGAAATGGTTAAAGTTCAAAATCACCTAACCCCGACCTCGATGATCCAAGATGGCACGACACATAGTGGTGAGCAAAAAAGTCTAAAATTGTCCAGCTCAAAATTGCTTGGGGCTGGTAGTGAACTTTCAAAACCTGAAATGGTTAAGGCTCAAAATCATCTAACCCGACAATCAACAAGTGCTCATACTTGGAATGTAACAAAAATGTCTGTCCACATCCCGGACAAAGATAACGTGCAAAATAACTAAAGTGTTTTTCCACATCATGGACTAGAAGAATGTGCAAAGCAACTAACTGACAAAAACATAATGGAAAGTGCTCAAAAACCTACAGCTAAAGATCAGATCAACTCGAGTGAAAGGTCTCATCACTCCCGCCTCGTGATGTTTACCCAAATGTCTTAGGCTGGGAGGCTCCGCCTTCCTTACCTTTGTGCTTTGTCAAGAACCTATCAAAGCCTGTGCGATAGATGGAATGATGCTCAGCAGATATCCACTCCTTGGTCAATCTGATGAACGCAAGAGTTCAGAGCCTTAGCAAAGTCAGTAGACAACTTGTATCACTCTACCGAGGTCTCCAAATCCTTAGTGTACTCCACAGAAGCCCTATATTTTGCCACCGCCTCCTCAGGAACCCGAGCCAAAACAAAGATCAAGTTGTTTATCTCAGTCTCCTACTCCATAGAACAAGACTCTGAATCTTCGAGCGACTTCCTTAAGGAAGAGATTTTCTTTTTGTATTGGTGAGCCACTCTCTTTTTCTCTTTTGCAAGGGTCTTCAATTCCGACACTAAACGGCGGCTTCACTCGAAGAGCTCAGCCTGAAGATCCACCACCTGAAAGAGACAAGATATCACACAATTAGAGCATATACAAAAAAAAAATCAACTAGTAAGGAGGGATGGACAAAAGAAACCTACCTTCTAGGTGTGAACCGACATAACCCTTTTGATGTCGTCAGCACTCCGACAAGTAATCGACTGGACACGCGCCTAGGTATAACAAAAGACTTGACCACCCTAATCTCCGAATAGCCCCGAGAAGGAAGAAATCTGAAATCTGGTAGAGGGGAACCCTCACGCTCGGGTGCGATGTGATTCGGGTTGCCCCCTACGTACTTAGGTGGCGAGACTACTTCGACGGGATCATCCGGGAGTTGAGAAGCCTCCTTGACTGTAGGCTGATGTGCTCCTCCACTGCTGATTTTCTTTATCTTCAACGGGACAGGATGTGGATCATCGTCACTCTCGTAACCGCACTCCACCAAGGAGTCCATGGTCTTCCCTAAATTAAAGTCCATGCCTGTATCAACAGGATAGAAACTATCAAGCTTACAAAATAACAAGTCAAGAAGTGCAACAAAGAAGAAGAAGAATGAGACATGTAAAATTTTTACCATCAGTAGGGGCAAACCCCTCATCACTCCCCAGTTCGGGGTAGGGACCTCATTATCTCGTCCAAGTCAATGTATATATCTATGTGTAAGCAATCGAGTTAATCAAGCTCAATAAATAGAAAACAATACAAGAGATACTCTAAAAAATAATATATACAAGCAGGGTATGAAAACCTACCAGTAGGACGATTGATCCCAACTAGTAACATGTTCCTTATTATCAGAACTGACCCCATGTCAAGCACGAGGGGTGAAGTTTTGGTCAACTTTTGGATTTATGTTTTCAGAAAGGAGGTAATCTCGACCTCACTATTGAAGAGACGGATTAATAGGTGCCTCTAATATGTGTTAAAAGGAAATTGACATTCATAAGGGTGAGCAAAGAAAAATGGGACTTCCACCCGCTATTGGAATTCCTAAACTTGGAAAAGTGCAATGGGACCCGAGTTGTGAAATAAGCAAATGCATTATATTGGGCTAACTCGTGCATCTCGAAAACGCACTTGAAGAGATCGATTGAAAGAAGAATTTTCTTGCTAAGGCAAACATATAAAAATAAAGCGCTTTCCTCCACGCATTGGGATTCATTTGACTAGGAGTAAGGTGGAACTCATTGAATAACGAGACAAAGAAAGGATGTATGGAAAAGTAAAAACCATCGTCCATGACGTCTTTATAAACGGCGAACTCGGCGGGGGTCGGTTCCAGGAAGTGTTTCATCGGGCCTAGGGGCTCTATAGATGTAATTATCTACCCACTCATACTTCTTAAGTGATTTTTCTAACTTAGATGAGGAGTTATATAAGCTATGACATTTTGGAATCTCAAGAAGCTCCTCCTCACCCACGACATCTCGCTCAATTTCTACATTTTGGTTTAAAGATTTAGTGGACCCAAACATGACGTTTTGGGAGAATCAATTGGAAATCTTGAAATTCAGTCGAATGAATCAAAGTATTTGACTCGTAAGGAATTTGAACACAAGGAGCCAACAACGATTGACCCGCGACTAGCCATTGGGCTGGTTGACGGATGGCCACCCATGAGGCTGGCCAAAAGTCGACCAGCGCTGGTCGACCCTCTCGCCCCTTCACCCTTACTTTCACTAGAAGATGAAGAAATAAAAGTCTTGTACATGATAAAAGTGCGAAATCAAGAAATGAGAGGAAAGAAATTACCTTACTAGAGGAGAAAAGAGTTGTAGATTTTTGTCAAAAGAGAGAAGGGAATGAATGAGAGCCCACACAACCTTTTAAATAGTGGAGGACTTCGAAAATTTTGAAATTTTGGGGGGAAAATTCCCTCCCAAAATGGAAAACCAATGGTGAAGCACCACACATACGGTTCGTTTTGATTTTCTACTTCAATTGGATTGATTGACCCATTTAAATATTGAAAATTGATGTAGGACAATTGGTGTTAGAGTTTGAAGAAGAATTAGACTGAAAATTGGCTAAAAGAGCTGTTTCGAAGAAACGGGCATAATGTTTTGCACCTGTGTTAAATTTTCTATTATAATATGTTTTCGGAAACGTCTTTTAGCGCTCTATACTGACCCAACTTGGGTAACCTTGGTTGATATCATTTCCAACCTCAGATTCGCAGTTTAAGGCGTGTTACGGGCAATAAAAGTTTTAGCGTTATTTTTTATTTTTTTGGTTTTTAGTTGCTTTGATTTAGTGGACGTCTATTTTGATCTTTTTTGCTTAAATTAGGGTTTCTGGAGACTATTTAAAGGCTCTTTTGTTTCTGGATAAACGAAATTCAATTTTGATACGTGAGTTGAATAGCGAGGAACAGCCTCTTATCGATGACATCGACAAGAGGCAGATGGGCTAGTGATATAATATGACATTGTTAATTAACCACGCAGACAAATAAGGTCAACACTCTAAAAAATACGCTACACATCACCACCATGAAGCCGTCACCCCGTAGATTCGTCGACCCCCATGAGGCCGCCTACCATCATGAGTTCGCCAACCCCCTTGAGGCCATGCTAATTACTCCATGCTTATCGCGTAAAGCCATCGACCCCCATGCCTATCGCATGAGGCCAACACCACACTTAATCATACAAATGAAGATGTGCTAGAAAAAACCGCCCAACAGTGAACGTGGATACAATCAACCACTTGAGGAGTGAGAGTCATTCTACCCGAACGTGGGAGAAGTGGGAAGGCTTACGTGGGACACGTGACATCAGCAATTGCTAAACGTACGCGTAGCCACAGGTGCCGTTAAATACCTCCAAGGTAAGAAATGTTTGACTTCTTGAAACCCGGGGTACAACATGGGAGAAAGCCTCGATCAACAACCGTTGATTGGAATAGTCGGAACACCGCGCACATCAATGTGTACATGGTATACAAGTCTCACAACCATTTCATCACTCAATCGCTCTTCATGAATTTCATTCCATTTTGTCCTTATGTACTACGTCCGAGTCGATAACTCATAGTACACATTACTCGCTCTCTATAAAACTCTTGCATTCTTTATTTAAGTTTCTATGACTTATTTTTGATTTTTCCATTCTTGTAATACTTGCACACAAATCTAGGGATGGTAACGGGCGGGGCGGGGCGAGATTGAGGTAACCTTCCCCGTCCCCTGCCCCGTTACCCATTTAAGGCGAGGCGGGGCGGAACGAGGCCATTGCCCCGTTTACTACCCCATTTAAATTTTTTTAAAGTTTTTGATGATTTATTTTATTGCCCTGTTCATTAGACTTGGACAAAAAATTTTAATTGATATTTTCTATTAGAACTAAAGAAATTTTTCATTTAAAATATTGAATTCTAAAAAATAAAATAAAATAAAAATTAAACGGGGCGGGACGGGACGGGGTACCCGTGACCTGTCCCTATCCCAGGGCAAAATTTCCCGTCCCAAATACCCGATTTTGAGGGTATCGGGTTTGTCGGGGGCTTTTGCCATCTCTGCACTTATCTCATTACTTTGATCAGAACAATAATCTTGCTCAAACAGGGTTGAAAAATAGGTGCCCTAATAGTGCTGCGTTGGCAACACTTGTATATATGTTTTTTATTTGTTCAATGTTGCGCTATGTGTCCGCCTATTTTTTAACCTTGTCACTGAGCCGTCATTGTAGCAAAACTCTGATCATAATTCTATGAAGTGGATGAAAATCCAGTGAATGAGCGGGTAACATGACTTAATGTTCAGTGACCAACTAGCTACGATTCAAAGTTTAGTAGGTAATGAAATAAACATGTATAATTATATGAGAAAATTGCTTCTACGGTATCAAATATTTTACTTTTATGCAGACTTGACCAAAATCTTTAATTTGTGGCTCTCATGATACCAAACATTTAAAAAACTAGCATCCGAAACCCAAATTAACAGAAATCGTTAGTTACTCTATTGACCAAAAATCAACAGTTGACCAAATGTTTACTAATTCTTAAATGGCAAAGGGATAACTTCTACATTTTACCCTCACCCTTTCCCACCCCACTCCAAAACTAAAAAACACCAAAATCGTCGACGACCCAACCCTGTGATTTTGTAGAGTCTTTTGGTACCGCCTTCCACTTTCCATCATCTTTTTACAGGTAGATTGCTTTCAAAAAATAAAATTACACCAAAAAAAGTTAAAATATTCATGGCTGCAATTATATTGCACCAGAAAAATCGCTTAAAAGGTGAAATTTGTGATTGCAATTAAAATATTTCCCCTTTTCAATTCCCTCAACAAAATTGCACCAAAAAAATTCCCTCAATTCAACTCATAAATTATAATGCAACTGGATTTACATGTGGATTGCTTTTAGAAAATGAAAATTCTTGATAAGTGGATAAGATTTTTATGGAAAAGGGAAAATCGAAATTGGTAAAGGAGTTGGAAGAGGAAGAAGAAAAGTTGGAAAATGAAATGTTCAGGTACGGGGGTTCATTGAACTCACTTGCAACAAGAGACGATGAAAACTGGAAGGTGGAGCCAGCTGTGGACTTATGGTTCATCCTATGTTTTGATTATAATAAACAAAATAATTTTTATATCTCTAACATTTATATTAGAGTCTTCATTATTACAGGTTGCGAACTTCATGAAAATCGAGTATCCACAATCAAGTTTGAAAATAATCGAGCATTAGGCCAAAAATAATTGGAGGCAAATCAAGCACTTGCGCCAAATTTAAAATCCAGCAACAAATCAAGCACTCACGGCAAATCAATTGAAGATATTATAATTATATGTTTGAACTCACTTGTAAAGGTAAAATATTCCAATTCTTAGCAATGAATCACAACAAGCTCGTAAGTTCAATTTTTTATGCACGAGATAAACTTTTTACAAAAACGCTCGCATGAAATTATTTTCGATATGACGAAATTTTCACTTAACTCTTAAACTCTTTACCAATGATATTTATTTTGAAAAGATAAATGAGTGTGTCCCTAAAAAATTTACACTTGCTAAAATAATCAAGAAAAGAGAAAATCAGGAATTTATGTTCTGGCAGACATTTGGTGGCCCAATCGGTCAAAATTCTAACCGTTCTGGTTTCTAACGTACAACGGTTAGTTTCAGTCGTCCGGTCAGTAGCGGACCTCAATCGGTCAAAACTTTTTACGTTTTGATTGTTATAAATACGACATCACTTTACATTCAATTACACACATTCAAGAGCATTCAAATGAGATATTTTTGAATAGAAATTGTATTGATTTCTCATCTCATTTATTATTAAGTTATTTTAACTTTGGAAAACTTTTGATCAAATCAACTTTTGAAAATCATTCTACACATCAATTTTTTTCATACCTAACGCTTGAATTTCATTCATTGCTAATTATTAAAGTGTTAACCTATTTCTCTCTTTGTATTTAATTGTGATCATATCATTTATTAAGAGAGAAGTTTCAGTATGTAAAATCAATTTTCTTTAAATTTGTGGATCGTGTTGGGGTCCCGTAGAGCTCAACATTGTAAATGATCAGCGCCCCTTGTTTGTAAGTCACTGGGATCTTTGTAAAAAGTTGGATTGCACTACAAGTCAATCAATATAGTGAAATAGGCATTGTTCGTGCCGGAGAGCTTAGTAGCGGAAGACGTAGATGATTGCATTGAATTGAACCTATAATTACACCATTTGCATTTTCTATCCCCCCTCTACTTATTGCTTTCATTTCGTGCTAGTATTACGTATTTGATTATAGATTAATTTTTCGAAAAAGTTTTAAATACGAATTCACCCCCTCTTGATTAACTATTCTTGGGCTATCACCAACTATTTAGTTTCACTACTTTTCTTGCTCGGACTCAGCAATGGTTCTCTCTCATCAAGGCAGGTTGTAGGTTTTGGTGGTGAGGTAGGCGATTTTGGTGGTCGTGTTGCTTGGCGGTGTCAATGGTTTTGGTGGTTTTTGGGTTGGGCTGGGTCTTCTTTTTTGGTTTTTTATTTTTGTTTATATATGAAAATTGTTAAGTTATTATTTGGGTTAATTTCACAAATGGTCACTGAAGTTATCTGAAAATTTTAAAACGGTCACTGAAGTTTCAAAGTTTCATAAACGGTCACTGAATTTTCAGATTTTTTGGCCAAGTTTGAGGTAATTTTTCAACAACTTCCGACCACCAAAATCGTCGATTTCGGATACCATTGGAAAGCCCACGATGTTCTCTTCAATTACCACCAAAAATCTCCCCAAAACTCCAAGTGTATCCCCCGGAATAAACCCATGAAGTCGGCAACCGAAAATTGTGAAAATTTGCCCAGATTTTCAGATTTTTTGGGCAAGTTTGAGGCAATTTTTCGGCAACTTCCGACTACTAAAACTGTTGATGTCGGATACCGTTGGAAAGCCCACAATGTCCTCTTCAATGACCACCAAATATTTCCCCAAAACTCCAAGTGATTTGGTCGGAATAAACCCACGAAGTCAACTACCCAAACTGGGCATAAAAGTCTGAAAATCTGCCCAGTTTGGGTAGCTGACATTGTGGGTTTATTCCGGCCAAATCACTTGGAGTTTTGAGGAGATTTTTGGTGGTAATTGAAGAGGACATCGTGGGATTTCCAACGGTATCCGAAATCGATAGTTTTGGTGGTCGGAAGTTGCTGAAACATTGCCTCAAACTTGCCCCAAAAATCTGAAAATGTGGGCAGATTTTCATAATTTTCAATTGTCGACTTTGTGGGTTTATTTCGCCCCAATCACTTGGATTTTTGGGGAGATTTTTGGTGGTAATTGAAGAGGACATCGTGGGCTTTCCATCGGTATCCGAAATCGGTAGTTTTGGTGGTTGGGAGTTGCCGAAAAATTGCCTCAAACATGGCCAAAAAATTTGAAAACTCAGTGACCGTTTTGAAAGAAATTTCAAACTTCAGTGACTGTTTCTGAAATTTTGAAACTTCAGTGACCGTTTTGAAATTTTCAGGTAACTTCAGTGACCATTTGTGAAATTAACCCGTTATTATTTTGTTCTTTAAACATTTATAAACATTTGGTCAACTAACAAAGTAATGTTAATTTGGATTCCAGATACCAATATTTGAAATTTTTTGATATTGTAAGTACCACAAATTAAAAGTTAGGGTTAAACTGTCGATATATTTGAAGATTTTTCGTAATTATATTGTATTTAAACTACGTAGTCACACTACAGATCAATTGGTCATATTTTTAATCGAAAAAAGAACTCCGACGAATCGTCCGCCGACCAATGTCATCGTCATCACCCGCCGCCGTCGATGCCTTCGCCGCCCGGCCTTGGCGGCAGTTCCTTGACCCTGCAAGTCTTAGCCTCCCCATCTCACTCTCTGAAGCCAGCTTTCGCCTCACCCAAAACCTCCGCTACTTCTATCCCAACTACGCACTCCTCTCTCTCCTCGTATTCCTCCTCACGCTTCTTCCTCATCCTCTCTCTTTGATACTCTTCCTCTGCATTTTTTCGGCATACATATACTTACTCTTGTCGCGCAGCGAGCCCTTGACCGTCCTCGATCACACCATTGACCAGAAAATCACACTGGGTTTTCTTCTTGTACTCACTCTGGTTGCTGTTTTATGGACGAAAGTTTGGTGGAATATTTTTATTTCTTCGATTATTGGGGCGGTGATTGTTTTTCTTCACGCTGTTTTGAGGGCGCCGGAGGAGGTTGAGGAGGATTCGCCATATGGTTCTTTGCTAAATGTTGTGGATGATCCTAGGGGAGACTATGCTAGTGTTTGAAATTGGGGATTTTGTCGGTTTTTGATTTATTTGGGGAATTATGAATTGGTTAGCTCATGGATTGCTGTTTCGAATTGTAGTTTTATGTTCTTGATTGCAATTTATCTCATTTCAGTGTTCAATTAATGAAAATTACGTTACTCTGTTCTTATTGTGTTTATATCCTTTATTGGTTTCATTTTCATTGCGATGATCTTGAGTTCTGAATATAATTACCTTAAAATAGGCTATAACTTTTGAAGGACTTGCATTATATGTTTATGTGGATTGATTTATCTTGATGTATATTATCCAGTTTCATTTCCATCACGAAAATGTGCAAATTTGTGTGAAAAATGATGTGCTTAGGGTAATAGTGATTTGAGTCTATTTGGGATTGAGTGGTGAAAAGATAAATCAATCAAAAAGAGAGATTGTTATGGGATTTTAGAAAGAGGTGCTTGTTTTTTTTTTTTTTTTTATAACCGTGGATGTTCGGGCCAGCTTGCTCACACCTCGACTAATCCCACGAGCCCCTGAAGTTTATAGTCATTTCTCACCTCAGAGTCCCTGGGGGACTCGAACTGGTGACAATTGGGAAGCAAACCCAAGGCCTGACCAATTGAACTACACCTCAGGGTTGAAAGAGGTGCTTGTTAAATCTGGTTTTCTTACAGCTTAGTCAGGTGAGATTCTCTATTGTATAAATGCTTGTGATATTTGAAGATATAGCTTAGCTCATCTTCATAATCTTTTTATGATAGATTTAATTCATAAAGAAGAAAAAATTGGTTTTGAACAGTTGAGACGGAACATTACTTTATAGTTTATACTATGCTCTTATTCTTAAATTTTGTTTACAAGGCTTATGGTTGTACTTTTGTGTTGTATGCTGGCTTAGGGTTACTGTCCATATGGCGCTAGAACTGCATTTTACGTTCTTTTGATTCTAACATTATGTAAATGCTGGTCGTAATTTACTAGATTTATATGGAGTAATATATTTCATAACAAGTGAATAACATGTGAATTGATCTTTCAATTGTTCGACTGAAGAATTATGGGTTGAAGTGCATGGAAATCTTGCCTTTTAGGCGACTGAAGGTTTATATAGTTCAGAATGCATGCACACTTATATTTTTTATTTCTTGTTTGCATTGAAACATGATCACCACTTCTGAGCAGTGCATCACTGTGTGATTACATACATATATCTCTTACTGCATTGTGATAATCAATTTCTGTTGAATATATATGTAAGTGTTCTGTGAGAAGTTATTGGAATGCATTTGAGTTGAAAAGCTTGTTGAGCTACTTCTATATTTGTTTGCCTGAATCTAGAGGACCTTGGTTTTGCTCCCTAATGGTCACCAATTCGAGTCCCC
This sequence comes from Fraxinus excelsior, assembly GCA_019097785.1. Taxonomy (NCBI): domain Eukaryota; kingdom Viridiplantae; phylum Streptophyta; class Magnoliopsida; order Lamiales; family Oleaceae; genus Fraxinus; species Fraxinus excelsior. Next base: position 38,557,777 of record CM032623.1, read on the forward strand.
TCAGACCACTGAGGTGAGTATCCGACCGTAAACTTCATGGTCCCATGGGATTAGTCGAGGTGCGCGTAAGCTGGCTCGGACATCCACGGTTATAAAAAAAAAATATTTGTCTGCCTGAGTATTTCTGTAATCCATTGTGTCTATATCAGTATTTGTTAGTTTCTGTAATCTATTGTGTATTGTTGTTGGGACAGGGTTGTGCCAGTGACATCCCCTTTGCCTTGCAGCTAATAGTGCAGCCTTTGTGTGGCAAGGTTCGCCCGTAGGCTGCAAACTGGTCACACTCGGTGGCCTCATTAAATGATTCTTAGTTATTCAACTCTCTTCATGAATTGGAACAAGAGAATTTCGATCATATTTTTTTTTTAACTCTGCTGCATCAGTGCTTTGTTATCATATAGCTGCAAAGGACATATTGCATAAAAATACCGCTATCAATGAGGTAAAAAGAGAGTATTGACATGGTTTTCTATTTTTTTTTTTTTTTTGTTCTTCGTGGAACACACACGAATACCATATTTTTGTATACATACATATTAGTATACATTTTCACTTATGATGCATGTTTTTTGACATGCACAATACATAAACCTGATAGGACACCTTGGATCTTCTTAAACTAGTGGCAACAATCACCCTTAATATTTAGGCATCGAAGCGGAAGCCTGAAATGGAGATTTTTTCTTCCCTCCTTTGACCTTAACCTATTTTTTATTTCTACCGAGCTTCTCATAGGAGGACTCAAGATGTTGTTTGAAGTGCCTCTAACGAGCTCTGCACTATCGGCTTCCATTCGAAGCAAATGTGTGCATTCCAAGTCATCTCTTCCACTAGTATTTGTAGTAAGTTGCTTGTTTTCTGCTGATTTTGCTCTCGTGCTTGTCAAGGATTGTAACACATTGGACTGACGGCATTCACGTCTGTACTCTAGTGTCATGCTTGTTAGATTATAATCTTCCAGAACATTTATGGGCACACTCTGCATGTCCAATGTGGAAAATATTATTATTTTACTGTTTAATTCCTCAAAAATCATTCTATTCGAGTTAGTGACGAGTAGATGTGTCAAGATGTGCCACAGACATAGCCCTCTAGGATGTTCGAGTATGATGGGTAAGAAACTGGATTTGCTTGAAGCTCAAGAAACTCGTTGAACTCTATTTAGCATTTCAGTTCTTGGTGTAACACTCGGTTGAAAATGGTTAGTGTTATAGTGGTAATGTTCATTTTTAACATTTTATGATACTTTATTTTCAACTGGTTAGGGTCCAAGTCTCATGCTGAATCACAAAGAAGTGGTGGCTCAGCATGGCATAAGCCCTGCTCAACCATTAACTTCCCTGGCAAGGACCATGCCATGGGTTGGCTGCTCCTAGAGTCATGCTTGTTACAACTGAACCCTAAATTAGATAATGATGGATCAAATGTTAAACATATAGGGGCTTGGGTTACTCTTCATTGATCCTTTGAAATGGAACCCACCTTGGTTTGGATTAAAAAAGATTTAGTAGATTTTAATGAAAGTTGGTGAAATGTGTTGTTGAAAAGTTGATAAAAAATGCGGGTCACATGAAATTTGTGATTTAAAATAAATTTAAGAAATGGGGGCCAAATAGGAGCATGGTATTAGAATTCACTAAGTTCAAACTAGCAAGATGGTGTTCTCAAAATAACATGATTTGTAATGTTGTTTTATCTAGAATTTTAACAGTTGCAAAATGTCACATTCGGCATAGCATGTTTAAATGATGTATTTTTTTGTTTAGTTACATACCAGTAGCTGTATTTTTTCTTCTTGAATGCGTATGCTGAGTGACAACCCGAATGAATTTACTAGGCTCATCTCACGAGTTGCACCAAAGCCATTACCAGCCACCCCAGAACTTGCCACATGATTCAGTGCTGTTTCCTTCAGTAATTTTGCGCTATGAGTTTAAATTAAGCAAGAAAAATGTATCGACTATTTATGAGTATTAGATTGATTAAATTGAGGGCTTATGAGTATATCAAGCACTCTGTATATATCAATTATTTAGGAAGTGAGAGTCGTTGCCCGAGTGAGTGAGAGACTGGTTTACTAATATGAAGCCCGGAACTTGAATTTTAAAGGTAAGTTCTACTCAAGCGCTGATAGCATATAGTGATATGAAAAAGGACATTCCTTCTTTGGAGACTTGCGTTGCTATCAGGAGGACCAGAGAAGAGTCACTTCAGTATAAGAGCAGTTATGCGAGGCCATTCAACTGAGAAAATGAGCTGTCAAGAATGACGAATGTGAAGGGCGGTGGATTGTAAAGATTGATTAAATTTAGGACTTATAAGGTATTGAGCATTCTCTAGTTACAAGTCGGTGAACTCTAGTCAAGTGTCGATAGCATACTAGAGTGGTCGTATATAAAGATGCATCCCTAAGGACTTGTGTGATGACAGGACGACTTGAGGAGGGTTTCAATATAAGAGTGATTTCGTGAGGCCATCCAACTGAGAAAATAAGTGGTTGAGAATGACCAATGTGAAGGTGGTGGATCGTAACTACTACTGAAATCACAATATCATAAAGACTATTTCTGAGTCTCACATTGTTTATGAAAGACTTGCCTTACGTGTGCTTATTTAACTCAATAGACATCCTCTTACAGTCGCGTTTTGATAGTGAATTCGACCAAAGGCTCGTGAAGAAACAGAAAACAAAAACTTAGAAGAGTACAAACCTGGAGGAGATTGAGAAATGTCGAAAGGGAAAATTTGTTTGTTGAAGTACGAGGTTTACGAGAAATGAAAATGTTGGTCCTAATGTGTGATGATTAACCTTGAAAGTTTGAGAACCTCCTCTTTGGGTGGAGATGAAAATGGATACTTCTCTGTTGTTGACTCGTACGGAGACGTAATATAATTTGCATGGCCAAATTTGATGACCCAAATTTGTGATTTTATGGATAGGCTTTGAAGAAAAGGCACTTAAATTTTTAAATCTATTTTACCATTAAGTCAACGTTAGACGTGGATAGACTTATTTAAGTACTACTAGGTCTAAGCAACGTGCAATGCACGTTTGCTTAGTTATATGTAATTTTTTTGGTTCATTAAATAATTAATGATGTAATGTTTATGTAATTGATAAATAATTACACATTGTGATATATTAATTTTAATTTGAATAGTGTTAAATTCTAAATTAAAATGTATAAGTTTGTGTTTCGTACTATTATATTATATTAAATTTTGTATTTAATCATGAACTTTTTGTACATAATAAAATAATAGATAACATTATAATACAAAACTAAATAAATAAATATTTTTTCTTCATTGAGTTCAATGTACCTTACCAAATAAACTATTAGCATTTTTAAATTGATAATCTCCACATCCATTTTGTTTTTTTAGTTTCATTTTTTCCTAGTGACTAAAATGTAGTAGTACAAAGCTTTTTGCATTTCTCATTCATTTATTAATAATGTTCTAAAAGGCGTAATGCGTTGCGAGACGTCGATGTTGAGAATCAAGAATCACAAGTTTAGGCGTGTCAATGCGAAGAATAAGCGTCATAATGCGTTTCGTATTTTTAATATTATTTTAATTATTTTTAAGACATTAAATATATTTTTATTTTAAAAAATAGTTTTTTTCTATATTATAAAAAAATAGATTTTTTACTATATCATAAAATCATCTAATATTTAAAAATAATACTTACTAAACATTTAATATAATACTATAATATTGCTAAATAGTGTTAGGAGAATTTTAATTTTTTTTATTAATTAAGGAACTAAACATGAGCATTAATTATAGGATTTATACGAAAAGTTTGCGGATTTGATAATTTCGATATCTAAAAATGGAGATGAAGGATTTTGATTCACAATCGAATATGATTCTGACGTGAAGTTTGTGGGAATTCAATTGGGGTCGAACCGAATGCAATAAATACATAAAAATAATTTAAAGTAAATTTATCTTTACTAATTAGATTCATTATATATCCTACAATTAGTCCCAACACTAAAAATTAATAATAAATATGTTAAAATAGTTTACTTTGTTAAATTAAAATATTTTAAACTTATATAAAATAATATCTAACATTAATATATTAATAATCAAGTGCAATTTAAATTAAATTTGAAAATTAAATAAATGAAAGAATGAAAGTGAATATTATAATTTAATTAGTTGTAATTCAAAATCAAATTAGTCAATTAGACATACATTTTAAAATGATTTTAATGAGCATTTTAACATTTTTTTTTTGTCACTATCCCACATTGGAAATTTATAAAACTATTGGAGTTAAGAGCATATATAAAATGCACAATCCCACATTGAAAGTTTATGAAACTTTTGGAGAGAAGTGTATCTATAAAATGAGCATGACATCCAATACTTCTACATGGGCTTTAGAATTGTAAATTTTGAAGCCCAATTATGGAGTTAAAAGATTTTTAAGTTAAAAAAATTCCGTTAGTTTTTCCGTTAAATCAAGAAATTCCGTTAGTTTTTCCGTTAAACCAACAAATTCCGTTAGATAGGCACTTTTTATATATAGAAAGATATAAAGTACAAAAGAATCGGCATTGTTAATGTTAGTCAATTTTTTTTTTTTTTAATATGCTTTTGCTTCCTCAAAAGACAAATTAAAAAAAAAAAAAATGGAAAAAAAGTATTGAACGTTTATAATTTTTGGGTGAGATGATTGAGTATTAAGTAGAATAAACCTAAAATTGACTAGACTCGGCATATTTTCCCATTGGAACGTTGCAAGGTCCAAATAGCACTTTGAACATATATAATTAATATTTTGTACACAATCAGAAGATATTTTGTACACAATCAGAAGATACGAGTAAATAGATGAGTGGAGTTAAAATTTACCGTCTCGAATTTGCTATTCATACAATACATTTTCGACACCGACACACCCCTCTAAACGAATTGAAAGACATGAACACATTTTTAATATATCCACATAATAAACATTTGCATCTTTTCATTTATTAAGAAATAATGATATATCAAAATCTTAAAAGAGATGCAATATAGGCAAAAGTAAAACGTCACAATTCCCTTTCATCCCAAAACGTGTCAAGTTGCTACGATGCAATGGTGCCACCAATATACTCCCCAAACTCTATCCATTACAATGCATATACCTATTTATTTAAGTATCTCAATATATTATAACTCTCATCAAATTTCATTTTCGCTTAAAGGAAATAGCTTGCTAACCATGGATCTAATTCACCAATTACTCAACATAGTTGCTCCTCCATTCACCTTCTTCACACTTTTGTTTTTCTTGCCACCTTTCCAAATTTTCAAGTTCTTTCTCTCATTGGTGGGCACCATTTTCACTGAAGATATCGCCGGCAAAGTTGTCCTCATCACCGGAGCCTCCTCCGGCATTGGCGAGGTAACCAATTAAACCTTTCGTTTTCTTCACTAACCTATACTTTCGTGAGGAAGAATTGCTTGTCTGTAATGACGGACCTATAATTACAAATTGGGTGGACTAAAATAATTTTTTTGAGTTGGCTAATATATATTAAAAAAAAGGGGGGGAAATAACAAAAATTACTAATTAGCTGTTAAAATGGTAAAATGCGAGTGCTTGATGGCTATTATTGAGAAAATAATCTATTTTAAATAGTGATACGATGAGAAAATGTGATTAAAAAGTAAAGAAACGTTATTGATGTAATGTAAAATATTTTTTTATTGAAAAATGTGCCGTTGAAAATAAGTTTTAAAAGAATATATTTTTAAATTTGTAACTTTTAAGCAACCTACTATAATCCTTCAGAAGTTATAATTATTGTAACTTTTTCTGAAAAAGATTAAAACACTGAAGCTAAAATCAATGTAATTTTCTGGATATTTTCAATAAAAAAATGTTTAAAAATGGAATTTTCCAAGTTTCGTCTCATAAACCGTGTGGCCCAATTTCCCAAAAAGGGAAATAACAAAAATTACTAATTAGCTGTTAAAACAGTAAAATGCGAGTGTTTGATGGATATTGTTGATGAAATAATGTATTTTAAATAGTGATATGATGAGAAATATGTGATTAAAAAGTAAAGAAAAGTTATTGATATGTAAAATATTATTTTATTAAAAAATGTACGGTTGAAAATGAATTTTGAAAGATACACCACTGTAAATTCAGCCAGTAACTTTTAAGAAACCTACTAGAATCCTTGAGAAGTTATAATTATTGTAACTTTTTCTAAGAAAGATTAAAACACTGAAGCTAAAATCAATGTAATTTTTTTTGGATATTTTCAATAATAAAAAAAAAAAATCCAAGTTTCATCTCATAAACCGTGTGGCGCAATTTCCCGAAAAGGACGGAATTTTCCATGGGATATTTTTTTTCCTTGGAACTGTTGGAGATATTACACCGATAATGTGCATATTACATTAATCAAGAACGTGTCGTTAATATGCGTGAAATCAAAATATCATTCGACTTACTGAAATCTGATTTGAGAAGACAAATTAGCAAATTACCGACTTCGAATATAAGAATATGGATTCATCGCTTCCCAATCTTGAACGCACCTCGCTTTAGTTCAAACTGTCCTTTCAATAAAAACACATAAATCAATTAACCATATTCTGAAATCAAACATAAATATAATTACAAATAAGGAAGATGAAATGCAAGTTTCGAGTTTGACCGAGGCAAGTGTTGAACACTTTATCCTTAAGATGAATTTGCCCCACATCGGTGCTAACGATTTCTTGACAATCATCTCCCAAGATACAACGACCACGTCTAGCCATAGGAGCACTCTAAATGGCTTAGACCAACGATCTCGAACGGAGTTCCCTCTCTACCATAACCATGATTTTGATGCAAGTGTTTTATGCAACCTAAATTGTAACCATGGAGTGGAATGATATGGAACTATCAAATTGAATTTGTTGTTGTGATCCAAACACATGGGGAATCTACATATATAGTAGTTGGAAATGGTTGTCAAAAGACACGACCATACCAAGAGACACATCTCTTGAATTAAGATTCATAATTATTGGAAAGTAATCATATCAAGAGTCATGATCTCCAAATGTCATGATATTCTATATGAAAAGACACATCTTTTCATCTACATCTTTTCTAGAATATTCCACAATATTCTATATAATTTTCCAATAATTTCAAGTATTAAGCGGTTTAAATTTGACTTAATTTCTCATTCACCAAATAACAAATTCCGCTTAAATCATTTAAATTGGTAACAACCAATTTTCGATACGATTTTCCAACAGGGACTTGGTAGCCCAATAGAAGTATCAAAAGATTGAAATTTATATATTTACTCGATAGTGTCAGGTTTCACTTCTAATTGTGAGTAATGCTATTTAAGATCGCTGATGTTTAAAACTAGTTTAGGTGACTATACCAGTGACATTAAATTATAGGTTCAATTAAATAAATTACATAATTTCACCTTTAACAACCTATTACATAATGTTATATAGACCACTATTCTAGCACTATTGGTGCTACATAACATTGTTCCAATAGATTAGGGACCAATAGTGTAATTTTGTTTATTAGTGAAGTTTAAGGTTCTACTTCTACATGAATGAATGCATACAAGGTGATGGAATCACATTTCATGCAGCATCTTGCATATGAGTACGCTAAAAGAGGAGCCTGTTTAGTTCTTGCAGCGAGGAGGGAAAGAAGTCTGCAGGAAGTAGCCGAAAGGGCACAGGAACTCGGCGCCCCGGATGTTTTGGTGGTTCGTGCAGATGTTTCAAAGGTGGAGGATTGTAGAAATGTTGTTGATCGAACTATGCATCATTTTGGCAGATGTAAGTGCATATTTTATGTACGCATGTGTGAATTTAGGGTCTGTTTGATGTAGATTTTTTTAGGATAAATTTTATGGGAAGTAATTTTTTAAAAAACTTGTAATTAAAAAAGAAGGAAAAAATTATTTTATTGGAAGAAAATATGGTTAAAAATGAATTTAGGAAATTTTTAAATGGATTGTTCAACCTGGTATTAGAATACTAAAATGTATAATTAAGTCGTGTCGTCACTTATTTATGAAAGTTCATACGTTTGCCCTTTGATGTGAACCTTAAATCTGATGTCACATATGGAGCATGTTTAATACTAGATTCATTTATAGCAAGTTAAACTCCTTTAAACGAGGTGGTCAAATATAAGAATGTGATTCATGTCTCTGTTTTATTTAGTGGATCATCTGGTTAATAATGCGGGAATGATGTCAATCTCTTTGCTGGAAGAAGCTAAAGATGTCACTGATTTCAGAACAGTCATGGTAAGATCTAAGGTTATATGAGGATTCTTTCTAACGAATTTGAAGGAAATCTCATGATATTCGAGGACGAATGATCTCATAGACTGTCATTGTTGTTGTCAACCAATGACCAATACAAGATTGAAGCTTCGTACAACTAAAATTTACAGTAAAGATTACAAGAGTATCTATTGATAGATTATGCCATTCTTCCTTCTCCTATGCAAACCTTGTTGGAAATGGTGCCAAATGGGTCAACTTTGACCACAACTTTAAGTGGGACCCAATGTTCGAATTGTCGAAATAAATGTTCAATTAAATTTTACGTTCCGAGTAGATGAGTGTAGAATATTTAATTGTGAAAAACTATTTCAATATGAATGAGAAATTATGGTTGAAAGTTGGACAATAAATAAGAGGAATAAATGGGAAATAATTGGAAAACTGTTCCAATCCCACATAGGTTGCAAACACAACCTTGAACCACTTAATAAACATCAAGTTTGGAAATGGGTTTGGGCCCCAAGGGGTACCAATAGTCTTTGAAAGGGGGGAGTCTTAGACAATGTCTAGACTAACCAAAAGCTACACGCGCGCGCGCCGCCGCCGTCAGGCCGGCTCGGCACGAGCTTGTGCTCGGGGGCTTGGGCCAATATTAATTTTTTGGATAAAATTTATTTAAATTTTTATTTGAATTCAATTAATTTATTCCCTCCCTTTCACGGTTTTTCTTTGAACCGTCAATTGATTAAGTGGATGTCTTAACTGTGAGTTAAGTGGGCGTGAGTGGTAAAACTGCTCAAAGTGGGGACACTCGAATTCACACTGCATACATAGTCTTTGTCGCATCTTTCTTTTTTGCATAGTCTTTGTCGCATCTTTCTTTTCTGCAAGTTTTGATCGTTGTATCTTGGGAGACGATTTACCATATAGCATACCGTAAGCACCGTGTGACGGGATAAAAATGTCTTAAGGATAGAGAGCCTAGTTCTCGCCTCGATCATCCTCATACCGAATTCTGCAATTATTTTAAGCTTTCTGTTTTATTCGTTTAATGCTTTCTATACTGTTTTATCGTTTAATGCTTCTTGTTTTTACTCGTTTCATTAATACATCATGTTAGTAAGTCTATTCTGAAAATATCATTTACTGCAACAATTTTTTATTTAAATATCTAACAATCTTAAGACGTTTTTCATTTTTATTAAATTATTAAAGATTTTTCCAGATTGTACTTGCGTTCTGCAGAGACTACTGTGCCATATTACTATTCTGCAGAATTTTAATTCGAAAATTCTGATTGGTTGATCTTCTGTTTTGAAAACAGAAATTGCTAACACTTCTGGGACGAATGCAATTCCCACTACTGTACCTGTGACCCCCACTGTGGTTGTGACCTCTACTGTGACGCCAACTATGGCTACAGTTACGTCAACTATGACTGGTCCGTCTGCTTCAACTCATATTCCTCATGGGGAGAAGCCTGAAAAATTTAATGAGGTCGATTTTAAGAGATGGCAGCAGAAGATGTTGTTCTATCTCACCACTCTGAACCTGGCAAGGTTTCTCAATGAGGATCTTCTTTCTGTTCAACAAGGAGAAAATAATCGAGTTTCGATTATTGCTTTGGACGCATGGAAACACTCTGATTTCTTATGCAAAAACTATGTACTGAATGGACCGAATGATTCGCTATATGGTGTATATAGCGTAATGAAAACTACAAAGGAACTTTGGGAATCTTTAGAGAAAAAATATAAAACTGAAGATGTTGGATCTAAAAAATTTCTTGTCGGTAAATTTTTAGATTATAAAATGATTGACTATAAATCTGTTATTTCCCAAGTTCAAGATTTGCAGGTACTTCTCCATGATTTACATGCTGAAAAAATGACTGTAAGTGAGTCATTCCAAGTAGCAGCAGTAATTGAAAAACTCCCGCCCTCATGGAGAGATTTCAAAAATTACCTCAAACACAAACGTAAGGAAATGAACATGGAGGAGTTGATTGTGCGTTTGAGGATTGAAAAAGATACTAAGAAATCTGAAAGGAGGAACGGGGGACCAAACATGGAAGCTAAGGCAAACATGGCTGAATCAAGTTCAAAGAAGAACATGAAACGGAAGCACTCAAGCTTTGCCCCGAAGAAAAATGAAAACAACCAGAAGAACAAGAAGTTCAAAGGGGATTGTTTCAACTGTGGCAAACCCGGGCATCGTGCAAGTGACTGTCGCAAGCCTAAAAAGAAAATTGATCGTGCACATATTTGTTGAAACTGAAAATCTGACTGAAGGTGTTCAAGAAATGCACCTATCTGCTGTAATATCTGAATGTAACAGTGTTGGAAATCCCAGGGAATGGTGGGTGGATACTGGTGCCACTCGCTTTTCTGAGTACAAACCTATCGATGGAGAACAACTGTTCATGGGAAATTCCTCAAGCTCAAAGGTTGAAGGACAAGGAAATGTGACGTTGAAGATGACATCTGGCAAGGAACTAGTCCTCAATAATGTGCTGCATGTGCCGGACATTCGGAAAAATCTTGTTTCTGGTTCCCTTCTTAGCAAGAATGGGTTTAAGTTAGTATTTGTATTTGACAAATTTGTACTAACTAAAAATAGAATGTACGTTGGGAAGGGTTACATGACTGATGGGATGTTCAAGATGAACGTCCTTACTATTGTACCTAAATTGAACAAGATGAATGAAACTTCTACTTCTGCGTATATTATTGATTCTTCTTGTTTATGACATAAAAGATTAGGACATGCAAATTTTAAATCTGTGCGCAAATTAATGAACTTAAATTTGCTACCTTCTTTAAGTTTCGATCCTAATCACAAATGTGAAACTTGTGTGGAGGCTAAGTTAGCCAAAAGACCATTTCCATCAGTTGATAGAAATACTTTACCTTTAGAATTAATTCACAGCGATATATGTGACTTGAAATTCATACAAACTAAAGGTGGGAAAAAGTATTTTATTACTTTCATTGACGATTGCACTCGGTTCTGTTATGTTTATTTGTTAAAAACCAAAGATGAGGCTTTGGAAATGTTTAAACATTATAAGAATGAAGTGGAAAATCAACTTAGCAAAACAATAAAAATTGTTCGAAGTGATAGAGGTGGAGAATATGGAGCGCCGTTTGAAGAATTTTGTTCTCAACAAGGCATCATTCATCAAACAACGGCTCCTTACTCACCTCAATCTAATGGTATTGCGGAACGAAAGAATCGTATGCTTAAAGAAATGATGAATGATATGTTGATTAGTTCTGGTCTACCACAAAATTTGTGGGGGGAGGCTATCCTCTCGGCAAATCACATTCTTAATAAAATACCACATAAAGTAAAGGATGAAACACCTTACGAATTATGGAAAGGTCATAAACCTTCATATAAATACTTGAAAGTGTGGGGGTGTTAGACAAAGGTAGAAGTGTCAAAACCTAAACAAATAAAAATAGGACCAAAAACTGTAGATTGCATATTTATTGGATATGCTCATAACAGTAGTGCATATCGTTTCTTTGTGCATAAATCCGAGATTCCAGATATACATGAAGATACAATAATTGAATCAAGGAATACAAGTTTCTTCGAAGATGTCTTTACGAGTAAAGACAAAAGTGATGTAAGTTCAACAACACGAACTTACGATACTGCAAATGATGATGAAAATGAAGACGAACTCAGAAGCACTAAAAGGACTAGAAAGTCTACATCCTTCGGTTCAGAATTTCTAACGTACATGATCGAAAATGAACCAAAGACATTTAGCGAAGCAATGTCAGCACCAGAGGCTCCTTTTTGGAAAGAAGCTATCAATAGTGAAATTGAATCGATAATGTAAAATCATACTTGGGAGTTGGTTGATATCCCACCTGGAAATAAACCTCTAGGTTGCAAGTGGATTTTCAAGAAAAAGTTAAAATCGGATGGATCTATTGATAAATACAAGGCTCGGTTGGTAGCAAAAGGATATAGACAAAAGGAAGGTCTTGATTTCTTCGATACTTACTCACCAGTAACAAGGATTATTTCGATAAGAATCCTTATTGCAATTGTTGTAATACATAATCTCGAAATTCATCAAATGGATGTTAAAACAGCTTTTCTGAATGGAGAGTTGGAAGAAGAAATATACATGGAGCAACCTGAAGGATTTGTCGCTCATGGACAAGAGAAAAAGGTTTGCCGACTCGTTAAATTTTTATATGGACTAAAACAGGCGCCAAAGCAGTGGCACAAAAAATTTGACAAAACAATGTTGTCAAATGGTTTTAAAATTAACGAGTGTGATAAGTGTGTGTATAATAAAAGTACACCGACAGCATATGTATTAGTATGCTTATATGTGGATGATATGCTAATTCTAGGTAGCAATCATGATATCATTGCGTCTACTAAGAAAATGTTAACAAAACATTTTGACATGAAGGACATGAGTGTAGCAGATGTAATTCTTGGAATTAAAATTTCTAAAACACCAGATGGCCTTGTTCTTTCACAATCTCATTACGTTGAGTCTGTGTTAAAGAGATTTGGAGTTTTTGATGAAAGTCCAGTCAAAACTCCAGTAGACACGAGTCTACACTTAGCAAAAAATAGAGGTGAACCTGTACATCAATTAAGATATTCTCAGGTCATTGGGAGTTTGACGTATTTAATGAACTGCACACGTCCTGATATTGAGTTCGCAGTTAATAAATTGAGTAGGTTCACATGTAATCCAAGCAATGATCACTGGAAGGCATTGAATAGGGTACTTCGATATTTAAAATATACCTTAAAATTTGGATTACATTATATGAGATATCCAGCAGTATTAGAAGGATACTGTGATGCAAATTGGATATCTGATATGAAAGATTCTAAATCCACAAGTGGTTATGTATTTACACTTGGTGGTGCGGTTGTGTCTTGGAAATCCTCAAAGCAAACTTGCATAGCTCGATCAACAATGGAATCAGAGTTTATAGCTTTAGATAAAGCTGGAGAAGAAGCAGAATGACTTCGTAACTTCTTAGAGGATATTCCGTGTTGGCCTAAGCCGGTGCCTGCAATTAGTATTCACTGTGACAATCAGTCAACTATTGCAAGGGCACAAAATTGCATGTGTAATGGTAAGTTTAGACATATACGTCGTAGACACAATACCATAAAGCAGTTGATCTCAAATGGTATTATCTCCATTGATTATGTGAAATCAAAGGAGAATCTCGCGGATCCGCTTACAAAAGGCTTACCAAGAGATCAAGTATATTATCTATCAAAGGGAATGAGATTAAAGCCGAACATGCATGAATCTTAATGATGGTAACCCAACCTTGTTGACTGGAGATCCCAAGATCTTGGTTCAATGGGACAACTAAGTTATTAAGACTCAGTTAAGCACTTGACCATTCCTTTATTAAAAAGTGCTGTCTGCAGAATGTAAAGGTTAAGTTGTAACTTTTAATGATTCCTATAGTTTGGATAATCCGAGTGGAGTACAGCAGAATACTCTTAATAGGAGATCACCTATATAAGTGTGAAGTGGGGCCGCTTCTATGAAAATTTGGGGCTTAAAATTCTCTAAAGCACTTATGAATCCCAAGAATTGTTCAGGGCCAAAATGAACACAGTTATGAGAACCTAAGAATTGAATAGAAAGATTATTGTGTGGATATTGTTGCCTTGGTTTACACCAACGGCTGAACAGTTCAAGACATCAGTTCACTGATTAGCCATGTAAACTCGATAGTATTCCACTAAGGCAGGTTCAAAGCCAAAAGCTACCTCTCCTAATGCAATAAGTCTTTCGTCTGTACTCTCTGTTCGTGTATGCATTGCATAGTCATGATAATTTCCATTCATGTGGGGGATTGTTGGAAATGGTGCCAAATGGGTCAACTTTGACCACAACTTTAAGTGGGACCCAATGTTCGAATTGTTGAAATAAATGTTCAATTAAATTCTACGTTCCGAGTAGATTAGTGTAGAATATTTAATTGTGAAAAACCATTTCAATATGAATGAGAAATTATGGTTGAAAGTTGGACAATAAATAAGAGGAATAAATGGGAAATAATTGGAAAACTGTTCCAATCCCACATAGGTTGCAAACATAACCTTGAACCACTTAATAAACATCAAGTTTGGAAATGGGTTTGGGCCCCAAGGGGTACCAATAGTCTTTGAAAGGGGGGAGTCTTAGACAATGTCTAGACTAACCGAAGGCCACACGTGCGCGCGCGCGCCACCGTCCGTCCGACCGGCCGGCTCGGCACGAGCACGGCTGGGGTCGGGTCGTGGGGTCGTGGTCGTGGGCTTGGGCTTGGACTTGGGCCGGCCCGGGTCAATATTAATTTTTTGGATAAAATTTATTTAAATTTTTATCTGAATTCAATTAATTCATTCCCTCCCTTTCACGGTTTTTCTTTGAACCGTCAATTGATTAAGTGGATGTCTTAACTGTGAGTTAAGTGAGCGTGAGTGGTAAAACTGTTCGAAGTGGGGAGTTGTACGAGGCTCAACCGTCAAACTCCTTCATCTATTTAAAGGGTCCTTAGGCTTTCATTTTCGACACACCAAAAACACTCGAATTCACACTGCATACATAGTTTTTGTCGCATCTTTCTTTTCTGCATTTGTCTAAGAGAGTACTCCATTTCTGGTTCGCTGTCTTGCAGTCGAAGTGCTGCTTCTGCAAGTTTTGATCGTTGTATCTTGGGAGACGATTTACCATATACCATACCGTAAGCACCGTGTGACGGGGTAAAAACGTCTTAAGGACAGAGAGCCTAGTTCTCGCCTCGTTCATCCTCATACCGAATTCTGCAATTATTTTAAACTTTCTGTTTTATTCGTTTAATGCTTTCTATACTGTTTTTATCGTTTAATGCTTCTTGTTTTTACTCGTTTCATTAATACATCATGTTAAGTAAGTCTATTCTGGAAATATCATTTACTGCAAGAATTTTTTATTTAAATATCTAACAAACCTAACAGGATACCAATTTTTGGGGCTACGTATATATGACGCGATTCGCGGTTCCGCATCTCAGAAACAGCGGAGGCCGAATTGTTGCACTTTCTTCAAGTGCGTCGTGGTTACCAGCACCTAGGATGAGTTTTTACAATGTAAGTGGAGAATACACACCACATAATATACTTGTACTTTTTTGATTCCCCAGGATTGGAATTCATGTGTTTTTCCGTGTATTATATTTCAGGCAAGCAAAGCAGCAATCACACAGTTTTTTGAGACGTTGAGGATTGAGTTCGGGCCTGATATAGGAATTACACTCGTAACTCCTGGATTCGTAGAGTCTGAACTTACAAAAGGCAAACAAATGAGCAAGGCAGGCAAACTTGAAGTTGATCAGGATATCAGAGACGTAAGTTGTTTCCCTTTTTATTCTGGACCTGTGCACGATATAAGCATCAAAATTCCCTGTTACGTACCACAAAGCAAAGCAAAACATAATTTCTAATCACAAAGCTCATAATCAAACCATCATCAACACTTGAGCAAACCACGATTTGACTCTTAGACGGGCTTGTTCTTGAACTGAAGAATAGTGTTCAGGTTCCATACATGTAACATACAAATATAAACAACGACTAATAGCACATTTAGTCGTAAAACTGCAAAGGCAACACATGATAAGGGAAGACGATAAACGAAATTCGTCGTCAGTATTGCCATCATATTTCAATAATGCAATTAGATTGTGCAAATATTTGAAGGATGAATTTCTTTGGTTTTCTTTAAAAATTGACTGTGTTGAATGAAATTTGGAGTAGGCTATAGTGAGCATAATCCCAGTACAGAGAGTGGAGAGTTGTGCAAGAGGAATTGTGAGCAGTGTATGCAAGGGAGAAAGATATGTTACTGAACCTGCATGGTTCAGAGCCACTTTCTTATGGAAGATTTTCTGCCCAGAGGTGATAGATTGGACTTTCCGATTGCTATACATCACCCGTCCAGGGGAATCACAAAAGGATGCCATTGGCAAGAAGCTAGTAGATTTCACCGGAGCCAAGAAATTTCTCTATCCAGAAACCATTCAAGTACCTGACCCAAAGACAGATTAATATCGAACATGTTAGTTCCTGTATTGCGAGTTTGTGTGGTTTGTAGTATGATCGTTTGATGATGACTTTGTTCTGCCTCAGGATTACGTAGTTAAGAATCTTTGATTTTGTTTATCATGAAGCAATACTTATGAAGGTAATGTATGAGCTGATTTTAAATAACATAATCAAGAATGTATGGTTTTAGTCTCTTGAGAAGCAACCAGGCATCGGATTCTGGACAGCCCTCGTTCATTTCAATGGCAACTGGAACACGAGAGGCTTCATTGATCTCCACAAGCATCGTACCCTGCGAGGGAAAAATTGCAATGGGACCATGACTAAAGATTCAACTTACATCTGTAAAAAATTGTCATGGTTCAAAGCTGATGACAATGATCAACAGTGAACCTCAAAATTTACCAGGAATTTCTGGAACTGTTTAAACGCTTTCTTCATAATTACAGATAAACTCGCTGTCTTCTGAAGTAAGAGCACTCGTGACATCTTCAGGAGAATGGATGACCAATCGCATTCTCTACAACCTGTAGATAGAGATCGGAATCTATCTGCTAAAGAACCATTCAGTCGTAAACCACCATCACTTCATTTTCTCCCTCATTACATACTAGTTTCTATTTAATTAATAAAACCTACTTAATTACCTATGTAATTAATACCACCTAATTTTTTAAAGAATTTCACAAATTTGTCAAATTTGAAAGTTTATATTTAAAGGTTGATAGTTATGTATTTTTTCCATTTCGTGAAGTGGGGTGGTCCATGCTTCGAACATATTTCAATCTCAGTATCTCACCCATTGTCATTTTTAGGCCTGATTTCGAGTAGGCTGCCCGACCTAATATGGACATTTCTCCTCAGAAAGTCCAAATATGTTATCCTCATCTCATTGTCACCTTGATTATCCTCCAATTAAATTTTGACACCTCAATAAATTTTGAGGTGCAAAAACTTAGTGGAACATTGTTCAGCCTGTAAGAAAAAAGAAAAAGAAAAGAACTTAGTATTGTTTAGAATATATTTTCTTACATTGGTCGATTTTGCATTGTTCAAGTTACACAATAATGCAAAAAGTTCAGCACCAAATACACAAATCTGTGCAATCCTTTGCTTGGTTCTTGCTTTACTGCCGAAAAACAGGATTTAGAAATTGAACCCCAACACCTGGAAAGGCATACATGAAATATCGACACGTTAGTCTATAATTGACAAGAAAATTCCTAAAAAGTGTGTAATTATTTGATGTTTGTGGAATTTAATGTTAAAAATATGTGCCTAACACATTACATTTGGTCCCATATAACCAACTACCACTCAATCTCTCATTAAACTATGATCATATTCAACTCAATTCAGCGTACCAAAGCAAATAGGAGTAGATAGTTGAATTTAAAAAACCGGGCTTCTGTTTCTATATATAGACAAGTTTGGGCTAGTTTTCCTTGAAGAAGTGTGAAAAACTATCTAAATGGCAGCCATTTTAGTGAAGAAGTGGGTTCTTGTGGTGACAGCAATGATGATTTGGCTGTTTATTTTGGATCCTTCAAATGTGGAGTGTGCATTTGGTATTGATATTAATCCATGCACAGTTCCTTCATGTGTTGCTGCATGCAAAAAGGCCTTGCATGAGAAGTACCTTGGTGCAACCTGTTCACTTGGACCTAAAGGAAAGTACTGTGTCTGTTTAGGTTAATATGTGTGTATTTACTTATGTACATGTATAGTATTGTTTGCTCCAACTAGACGTGTAAGTTATTATCTAATTTGTCATACCAAACTCACTATTTTAAGGTTATAATAAGTTGTATAAATATTAAGTAACACATGTATGTTCTGTAGTGTCACTTTTATAGAGTTCTAAGAGACGCGCCTAAGAGCGTGATGCAAGGCCAAAACACCAAGCCATGTGGCTTGGACCTAAAAGTTTTATATAATGCACGATACTATAATAATAGATACCACTTATTTGCTATGTATTTTGTTTTTATTTATTTCATCTCTCTCGCCCTTAAAATGGCTTGAAAGAAAATGGTGTATTATATATGCCTACAATTATAAACCCACAAAACGTGCCTTCCATGAGGCGCATATGATCATAAGAACGAAATGACGTACAAAGTATTCCATTTTCTCCAACTGTGTCAGAATCCATTTTGGGCAGCTTCTATTTTTTACTTTGGTAAAAAGTAGTTATCTTTCTTTAAAAAATCTTCTAACCCGACAACAACTTTCACAAGCCCTACCAAAAAGCCCTTAGTCCTCTACTTAGCCTACTTCCATGAGAAGTAGCTCTGCTTCAGTTGGCCATCTGCAACTATACTATTATCTCTACCAATTGCAGACTAAGCTAAAGTTGGCCCCTTTTCGAGGGGATTTACATATCACATAGATGTAATCATGTAAGCGAAGATCATGTATCCCAATTGTGGAAGGGGTAGCGCGGTGATAAAGAGAACTGAAATTGACGACGGGATTTATTATCTCAAGAGTTACAACCGAAGTTAGCACCATCATACAGTTTGTCAATACCAATACATAACTTAATCTCTCCTCTTCTAGGACAAAAGTTCAAATAAAAAGCAATAAGCCTACTAATATCATTGTTCAGAACCCGTCTGAGATTTTACTGAGGTGTGATCCTTCCATCTGGATATTCCAGCACTAATTATCCTATGCAAGACATTTAGTCGATCAGCAACCAGAGATTCTCCCAGTTCCTCGATGTGGGCATTTTCTTTTTCCATAATCAATTCCAGTTCATCAAAATACTTCATCTTGCGTTTCAATTTCTTCATCTGCATATGTATAAATGCAAACAATAAACATCTAAATCTACTCAATCCAGGACTGTAACTTAGGTTAAACAATGTGGATGGTTTAACAATTGTAATTCCCAAGAACTAGCAAACTTCCATACGATTTTTCACTACAATTTTCACCAATCATTGTAAAAAAACTAAATAGACCTATCAGAATTCAAAGATATAAAACCGCACCTGAGTTTCAATCATGATAGCCATCAATTGTTCCATCCTTTTCTCTTCTTGATCAGCCAAATATTTGGCATGAGCAGCAGCAGCACCAAGGGCTGTTGCAGTTGCGGCCCTCGTTCTTAAGTTTATTTGTATCGTATCCTTATGAGATGATGGGCCCTGAATTTCTGTGGACACATATGATGATCAAATAATGAGCGATAATGGCCTCGATGTTGAGGAAGCATGTCTGGCCAAGTTTAAAAAGAAAAAATTTATAAGCATGTACTTATTTTGAATTTTGATCAACAAAATAAGTACGTTAAAATTTAAATATTTAATTATAAGTAAACCTTTAAGTATAGCCAAACGTGCTCATTTGTCGGAGCAATGCATATAATGGAAGTTACAACATACTATGAGTCATTAACAAATATGAAAAATACCAGATTGTTTGGGCCCTTCATCTCCATCTAAAAGATTACCCCGAGCTGCTCTGATAGAGAAACAGTGTTCCAGCTTTAGCATTTCAATGCCAAAAACTTGTTGAAAAGACAAGACTTCATATATGATTAGATGAATACCTCTTTTGTTCAACATTTTCAGCTGAAGCTTTAAGATCAACAAAAATATCATCCTCATCAAATACTTCCCTGGAACATTGGTTTTCATAACAAAGAGCCGTAACAGCTGCCTCAGCTGCAGAAGCTGTGACATGAGGCCCAACTGCGGTAGATATGCGAGCAACCTAATAGAGTAAATTTTAGTTGCCAATTATAAAGCCAAAAATTGATATCAGATGATACCACTTTTAAGATAAGTGAATGTAGAATAACATAACCATCAGAAAAGTTTTACACCCCACTTTTCGCACAGAAAATTTATTAAGTAAATTGTGTTTGTTCACAGATACTTCAAACAACATCAGTTGATCCCCAATAGTCGCAAGAGTGAAAAAGCTACAATTCACAAACATCCAAAAGAAATTTATATTTATTTCCAATAGTTCGCATAAGGCTTCCAAGTTATCATCGATCAAAACCTTGCAACTGAAGAATAAATTATTGAGAACTCAGAAGTATATTGAAGCAGAAAGACTAAAATAAGCACCTGGTTCATCAAATAAGTGGTATTTGAAGTTGGTTCCATGCGTATTCTTTTTGGAGGTTGACCTTCGCTGTCGGTATATCCATTCAGCTGGCCCTCATCCTTAAGCTTGTGGCTAGGGTCCTCTACTTTTGCAGATTCTTGAGATTCCTTAAAAGCAAGCTTTCCCTGTTTCAAATTACTTACATCACCAGTTACATCCAAAAATTTCCTCTTTCTGTGGGCTGAACCCAACATGCGATCTCCAAAAGGAAGCTCCATTAATTTTGATATACAATCCATTTTACTTTTCGTCTGAACATCCTGAGCAACAAGATCCCAGTCATCTCCATGCTTCAAAACAGATTCTAAAAGATGCAAAGTTTCTGCTTCGGTCCAGACATTGTATTGATTCCCACTGTTTATTAACTTGAAATCATCTGCTGACCTGTTCTTCTCATAATTACCACTTTTGAAGCACTTATCACAAAGAATAAAGCTCCCTTCCTGATATACGACAAGGATAATGAATAAACTTAATTTCTAGTAATAACAGAAACTAATATGTAGAATCGCATGGATGCCATGAAGTTCCTATTTATTCTTTTACCTCCTGAGTATCTTTAAATGTAAAGTATATTCTAGTCCCAAATGGCATAGTGAAGGTTCCAGATCTAAACAACACTGTCAATTACATAACGGAACCAATCATAATTGTAGGAAAGAAGACAACGCATGTCAGATTCATAGGTTTGAACCTTTTTTTATTTTATTTTTTATGAGGGTGACTTTTACATAAATAATTATATCAATTTATTTTTGCCAAGCTGATGGTTCTTCATGTAAACACTCATGTACCAAAGAAATACTCACCATAGCTGCCGAGATTTTCCTTCTATTTTTATTCCCTTTTCTACATTTACCTTCAAAACAGGGTCCAAGGGGTAAGATCTGCCAATATCAGAATCCAACCCTCGAAATAAGTTACTATGAGGGGCCGTCAAAAATTGAAAATATTCCAGTACAGGATTCTTGGGTATAGTTAATTCTCATTTCCAAATCCTTGTGTGATTAAGAATCTAATCCCTGTGCTTCTATTAAATAAGGTTACAGTATAAGAAATGCCAGAGATCAAGAGAGATAAGATTGTGGAAGCGAGAGAAAAAAATATGGAAGTGTTGAGTGAATAGAGGAAGAGTGGTAGCACACTAGATCTATATAGATATTTATCTCTACCTCGAAAATAGAAGGTAAAACAGTTGTATTAGAAGGGATGTTGTGCTCTCTTGTTAATGATAGACCATTAGCAAAGAATAGATGTGAAACTGCCCCCACAACAAGATTACTGTTATCGGAATAATGCAATCATTTGTAGGTCGGGATACTAGAATTGCTAAGGATTAACCATGGATGTGACTTTGAGCTCTCTTATGAAGAGTATTCCTCTGGCCTCCAATACATGAGTGCTTGTCCTACCGATGTCATGGATTCCTAGGAACAACATCACAACAAGTTGAGTGAGAACTTTCTCGCAATATTTCTACACCTTGCACCAGGCTGCCGAACTCCATGGTTACTTAATCCCATATATTGAACAATTTGGGGGGGGCGTGAAACGTAAATATATTAAAATCTAAGACATTATATTATTTGCCACGTGTTTCTCAAATAGGATTGCCAAGTGACGCCACGTGGCCAGCATATGAATTCATAGCAAATTCAGTTTCCCACTTGCAGAATGAGGATTCTCCCTTTTGGTAATTTTATCACTGGTGGCCTTACTTATTCCCCTGCAATTAATATGGCAGCTTTTCTGTTTTGGCAACTTAATTGAAAACCATTTTTAATGAATAATGTTCAGAAAAATCTTCTACATTGTGAAAGACCCTAGTATCTCATTTGGTTTGATGGACAGATATCAACATACAACAGTGACCAATTCTATTAAAACCTAAAGTTTGTAACTACACAAATGTCCAAGGCTGAAAAGAGCTCTCTAGGTACATTCTTCTAAAATATTGTCTAATATCACTTGGATTCTTCAGATTTTTTGATAACATGAACAAATTTGTTTTTGGAAGTTTCACAACATTCAGGCAATGAATTCATCTCAAGTGTGATTCTCCAAATGAATCTATCTTAATAGGAATTATTTCTAATCAGTTGGTCTCTCTTTTCTCTCCGCTTGGGATAATATATTTCCCCACTAGTAATCATTATTCAGCGATTCTTTCAATACAGTTAAGATACCTTCATTATTAAGTTAATACATTGATGAGTTTTACCAGGCATGTATTTAACCATAATGAACTATATTCCTTATTAGTGCAGACAAAGAAACTTCTCGCAATATAAATTAATAGTGATTCAAATCATCGATTAGAAACAAACCACGTATGACAAATAGATAATTGTGATAAATTACCTTTGTGTATTCGTAGTGTGTTGAATCACAGTTCTCTTTACAACTCCCACAAATCAAGCCCTTCTTCCCCTGGTGTGCCAAATCCCCAAAAACATCTGAGTAAGACGCCAATGGCGGCCACTTGAATCCATTATGCCCAACCTCCCCGACACCTCTACCACCATCAACGCTGACAGACGTGGGTGGGGGCAGCTGCGCAACAGGCTTCATGGAATTCGGAGCTGCCACCACTCTCACCCCATATGGGGCCCCTTCTTCCACTTTCACCCTCCCCTTCCAACTCTCCTCCTCCTCCTCACCCCCAACCGAAATCGTTTTACCATTCCCATTACAATTAACACCTTCATTATCGCTTTTAACATCAAAATTAATGAGACCCCATTTTTCTAAAAAGGTAAATACTTTATGGAGAATGCTAACATCTCCGACCAATGACTTTCGAACCTCGGTAAACGTCAATTTCCTCGAAGGGTCTTCTCTATACTTCGAAATTATGAAATCCCTGTACTCTTTATAGATTCTGGGTGACCTTGTGATTGAACTCCCATCGAAAAACTCTCTCAATGAGAATCTCTCCACTTCGTGGATGTTACTCCAAGAAAACCAATCTTCATCGAAATATTAACAACAGAATCAAGATTAGGTTCAATTAATTCAAAAAAATAAAATAAAATATATACACGCATATATGTATATACTTACTGGAGGAGCTTGGGACTGAGTAGGACTCGAGTTCCTGAAAATTTTTCTCCATGGCAGACCAACGAGCAAAAATCAAATTATTTTGTGTATTATGTGTTCGAGGGTAGAATGAGATGGAATGCATATTTTGGGAATCTAAAGTTTAAATTGCGATTTTGACGTTAAAGCGTGTTACGTTTCAGCAATTCTTACTTGTGTCCCCACGGCCGTGCAAAATTTAATTTTAGAATATAAATAAAGTTAATAAAAGAAAATTTGTGACACAATATGCACTTCAATGAATTAAACTACTTTGCCAGAATTAATCTGCCCACATCGTTGACCTAACCTTACATGAGTGTGGGACCGACATGGGACCCACATGAAATAAAAAATGAAAAAAAATGCTTCCCTTCCCCCCATGTGTGTGTTCTGTCAGGGAGGGTGTCACACCCTACCTGGCACTGCAGCTTGGTTCCACTTCAATTGACCTGCTATATTTTTTTGTTTAGATTTTCCTTAAAATTATTTTTTTCTCAAATTTATTTTTAGCAATGCATTTTCTCAATCCAAAAATTAAAATCAAATTAATTTCTACATAGTACTGCATTCTTGTAATTCAAAATCACAGAGTAAAGAATTCATTTTTAAGTATCGTCTCAATCTGAAATTTATAAACTTAAGAGTTTCGGCATAGCAAATAAGACATGTTAAATTGTGCGAAAGCTTTAAAGTTATGACATGCTTACTAGCTATTTTGGGAAAAGTAATACCATGTGTACATGATTGCTTATACATTCCTTTTTAACTTGTTTTTCTCATTCTCCGTATATTAATTATTAAATAATTATGTATAAGTAGCAATACTCTTTTTGGAATTGATATTTTTAGTTTCAAAATAATAATAATAATGAATGAGGACACACTATAATTTTGTTAAAGCATTTATATCTGTTTGGTCCAAATTAAAATTTGATTTTAATTCAAGTCAAAGTCAAACAATTAATATTAAACATATTTTCTATGGGTCCTACAACTTTTCAACCATACATTTCAAAAACTTTTATCACAATTTAATAAAAATCTAATTTTAATTTCTACCAAACTCCCTCTTAACTATGGGTATGTTTGAGGTAAATATTTGGACAATTGATTTTATGAAAAGTGATACTTTTGAAGAAGGTATAGTTAAAAATTGGAGAAAATTTATAGGTTAACGTGCAAAATTATTTTACTGAAAGAATAAAAAGTGATTTAAAAAAAATTAATTTATCTTAACAAAAAAAAAAGTGATTATTTATGCATGTGGTTAGTGCTTAGTAATATTATTTTACAAAAGGGTAATTGGCGAAATATCACCCCCCCCCCCCCCCCCCCAACTTTTATTGGTTAAGCAATATCCCATAATCTTCCAATTTTGACACAATACCCCAATTTAATCAAACTTTGCTAAATACAATATTTTCTTCCATTTTCTCCACAAAAGCATGATAAAGTGACGAATTTATCATCATCTTTAAATAAGTAAAAAAGAAAAGAAAAGAAAAGAAGAATAAAACAATGAATTGATTCCAACTATAATTCCAAGATTTTCAAAAAGTACAAACGAATCTGAATTAAAAAAATAAAATTTCCAATAATGTGTAGAAATTAGAAAAGAGTCCCTTCAATTTTCCCAAATTCTTCTCATTCTTCCGAAAGAAAATGTTGAAGAAGAGTTTTTTTTTTTTTCACCAAGGTCCACATCAAACAAGATGAGTCCATTTGACACAAGATCACCCCCTCCAACAAGTTTAAACCCATTGAATTTGAAATCTCTAGCTCATTCTTCATCATCTGATAATAGTCCATCAGTGGTGCTAATTTAAGAAGTCCCAGGAGCTTAGCATCAAAATCACCGGACATTTTACTCAATTTTCGGCCCCTTTGTTTGTTTTTATCCCACCGCCTCCACCTTGAGAGCCAAGGGAATTTATTCTATTTTCGTCATCACCATCTGAGGATGGGGGCCTTAATTCCTCGCCTCAGAGTTTTGATTTTTTTGGTCGAGGGTTAATCTCACCCCGTCTTTCGCCTCTACCAATACTGCCAAAGTTATGGGACTCAAAGTCGCTAATGGGGCCATCGGAGTTGGTGGTACTATCGAGTATCGAGGACCACAAATGTGAGTGGGGGTACGGGGAACTTGCAAAGCGAAACAGATGAAACAAAGTTGAAGCCTTAACAATGGGATAGAGCGAGAGCTAGATCTGATAGAGCAATGGTTTGGGATAAGTTGAAGTCAACGGCCAGGGGCAGAGATTATTTATATAGAATCCACGTCGAATAAAAGATGAAAACATTGATCAATTTATAAAGAGTTTGGACTACTCCTTTTAATAAAGTTGTAAAACATGAAACTCAAAATCTTAACATGGTATTTGAGTCCGTTAAACTCAATGAGTAATTCGATCCAATTAAAACTCAAAAAATGAACACACGGGTTTCAAGGTTGATATGCTTAAAAAAGCCACCATCTTGCGAGAGCATGTTAAGGGATAGAATCTCATATCGAATAAAAAATAAAAATATAGACCAATTTAAAAAGGGTTTGAACTACTCCTCTTAACAAGATTGACATTTTAAAATGGAATCTCAAACCTTAATATTTCTAAACATTACCACGAGGTGAGGTAACAAGAGATATTGAAATGTCCATTAGTTCATACAACTCCAACTGGGCAATATTGTTAAACTGTGGTTGTTCAACAGATCATGTATGACCAAGTCTTCGTTAATAATTCATGTTGTGTTGGGTCAATTGTTGTCCTAGTCAATAGGAATTTGATTTTAGTGGTTTAAGGGTTATGTAAGTGTCTTTAGCCTGATTTTTAGGGAAATGTTGTGCAGTGGCTTGCTTTTATTAGTTGGTGTATCCCATTTACCTTAAAAGAGTGAACTCAAGGATCACTATTCATTTTTGTTATCCTCGTGTTCACATTGAACTAGTTTGCTACCTACTTCCCAATATTCACAATCTGGTTTGATATGTGAGGTTTACTATTCATTTTTGTCACATTGATTTTCATATTATCCCTTTTACCTTAAAAGGAGTGAATCCAAGGATCACTATTCATTTTTGTTACCCTCATGTTCACACTGAACTAGTTTGCTACATGCTTCACAATATTCACAATCTGGTTTGATATGTGAGGTTTACTGTTCATTTTTGTCACATTGGTTTTTACATTAATCTGGTTTGAGAGTGGTTTCCTACATAAAAGAGTGAATGTGAGTGAGGTTTACTGTTTATTTTTGTCACATTAATCTGGTTTGAAACTGATTTCCTCCTTGTATTACCAAAAAAAGCTGCCTTCTTAAGTATAGAAACAAATATCTACAAGCCGACTTACCTCTTTTCACCTTCACATTAATCTGGTTTGAAACTGGTTTCCTCCTTTGTATTACCAAAAAAAGTTGCCGCCTTAATTATAGAATCAAATATCTACAAGCCGACTTACCTCTTTCCACCTTATACATACAATTGCAATAACACAATTTCTTATTTCTCATTATAATATTTTGATGTCAAACAACAAATAAATTAATCAGTTTTCTCTGGCTTTTTCTCCAAATTGTTGTGAAGTAGCAAAAAAATCTCATCGGGAAAGGGTTTCGATTTTCTCAGTTTTGTTAAGTTTTATGTTTTCGATATTGTTTATGGTGTTGTTAAAAGGTAAGTTTAAAACTGATTTCTTTGCCTGAATAATATTATGTAGGCTTAAGATTTTATATAAAAAATTACATAGAGTGAAAGAAGAGCAGAGAGAAATCTAAAGAATAAGAAAGAAAAAGAAATGTTGAGAGAAACAAAATAAAACTCAATCTCAGTAAGGGCTTTCAATTTTTCCAATTTTGTTTAGTTTTATATTTTCGATATTGTTTATGGTGTTGTTAAAAGGTAATCTTAAAATTTATTTCTTTGCCTGAGAATACTATGTAGACTTAAGATTTTATATAAAAAAAGTTACAGAGAGAGGTGAAAGAAGAGCAGAGAGAAAGCTAGAAAAGAAAAAAGAAAAAGAAATGTTGAGAGAGAACAAAATAAAAGACAAGAATTCGTATAATTTTGTTGTAGCTTATCTTATAATAATAAAAAAATCGGAGCAATTGCTCCGCTGTGCGAGGCAAACTCTTTGCGTGTGGAGGCACCAGCGTCCGCACGAGGAGACACCAACCTCTCCGCGTGCAGAGGCTTCCTCTTTGCGTGTGGAGGTTACTCTCCGTTGCAGAGACTGATGTCTCCAGTCCCAAATCCGCTACAAAATTCTTTTTTTTTTTGCCCTTCAATTTTTTTCTTTTATTTTTTAAAGTTTTTTGCTCCATTCAATACCTACATATAATAAATTCAAAATTCATTTTGTGTCTCCAGACCCGCACCTTTTTATTTCCTTTTTTCTTCCCGTCGAGGGCATTGCTCCCGAACCCCAACGAGGGGCACTGCCTTCTCGACCCCCGCGACCTGACCGGGTTGTTGATCCCCGTCGAGGGCGCTGCCCCCGAACCCCCACGAAGGGCGCTGCCCTCTCGACCCCCTCGACCTGACAGGGCAGGTCGATCCCCATCAGAGACATTGTCCCTGAACTCCCACAAGAGGCGTCGCCTGTCAATTTGGTAAAAAAATATATACCTTACTTTATATACTTTGATTTTTTTTATTATTAAGATTTTCTTTACTTGTCATATTTTTAGTCATTCCTGACTCTGTCTATATTTAATTTGTTTCCAATTTCTTTTAGGTCACAGGATATTATTATCAAAGTAAAAATATTAACATTTTCAACATTAATTGAACTGTACTATCTTCAGGTATGATGATGTTTTTGTTCTTTTTTTTTAGATTTTGTAGAGTTTAATTTTTAGTTAGGCTTTGTAATTTTTTTCATAGAGTTTCTACTATAATATTTATCATTTAACTATTATTGACAAATTGTACACTCTAATTTGTATTTATTCTTCTCTTGTATATAATGTTCTATTGTAATTGATTACAGTAGTGCACTCTATCTTAGATAAGTTTATCCAATTGAACTGTCCAAGTTTTTAATTATAAATATAGGTTTATGTAGTACGTTTATTACTTTCGATTTCCCACCCCTAATTTCATATTGTTCCTATCATTAGTAAAAAAAAAAATTGTTTCGAACTCGTTGTACATATTTTTACTTTAATCCGATTTTCGTTCATTAACATTGTACAAGTCTGACTGCTATCCATCTCTCGAATTTTCTTCTCTTCGTTTTGCTTGGGTGAAAATGTAAGAATTTCTTCTTTTCTACAAATTTAGCTTTATTCGATAATGTTCAATTAGTTTTTACTTGTTGATAGTAGCATATAAAAAATGTTTATAATTTTCTTTCGATTTCATTTCATCAATATTTGGAGCAACGACTTTAATATTTATTATTATTGCATTGAATTTTACAACTTCGTTACTTGACTTTAAATTTATGCATTTTATAAATGTTATACTAGAAATTTATGACTTCTATCCATCAATTTTATTTCACATTGTGCTAAAGTTTGTATTATTATTATTTGTTAATTGTTTGACTAATAAATTATTTTCTATTTTATTCAGATCAATGGTATATTTATTTGACAATGTAGGAACTTCAATAATCAATAAAATGCAATAATGCTCTGCAAGCATAATTATTAGAGTAACACAAATAATATTACTACGAAGAAATGAGTAAAACTAACAAAGAATCCCAAGTGGCTGCAGCTATATTGAATTGCGAGTGGAATAAATAATTTTTAATTATGTAATGTCTAAAAATTTCATACTTACCTTAACTTTACAGAATAAAAAATAGCCCCCACTTTTTTAACATGCTCAATTGAATTTTTCAATTGCAAACCATGATAGATTTTGAAGTCGTTACATTAACAAAACATAATGATATATATCAACTTAAGTTGCAAGAAGCATTACATGTATAACACAGATTTTGGCAACTAACCAAGTTGGTCAAGTGATAAAAACTCATTCTCAGTACCATCATCCCATCTCAATAACGCAAGATAGTTCACCATAGGCTCAAGCAAAATCCCCATCTCCAAGAACTATCGAATGGAAATATTACAAATGACATTAGTCCTGAATAAGGTGAAAAAGTAATCCATGGGATAATGAAATAAAATGATAATCATCAAGAAACATAGATACATATATTTCCTACTCTTTACTTTTTTATGAATCTGAGTTATATTTGTAATTAGATAAAAGTATAAACCAATGACTATTTTAAAGGGAAACATAAATAATAGTGTGATTGACTACCTCACCCACTGAAGTTGCACCATCCAATCAGGTGCAAGAATAAAAGAACCAAGTGCAAAGCAATGTATTGTGAATCTTAGCACCTGGTTTGTAGTTACAAATATACAAATCTTGCCAAGTCAAATCAAGTCGAAAAACTGCTAATTTACAAGGATTGCACAAAAATTCAATAATTATAGTCGAAAATAATGTAACTTCAAACATGAATATGGGCAGTTGCAGGGGCGGACCGAAACCAATTTTCTTGTGGGGTCAAAAATAAGATTTAAAAAATGTTTAGGTTAAAATTTTTAAAAAAAAAAAAAAAACTCAAAATTTTTTTTTGTCATGACCCCATGTGGGTCCGCCCCTGGGCAGTTGTAAATATAAATTATTATTTTTCAAAAATAAACAGATTAAAAGAAATCACAAACATACTTCAAAACTAAAAATCAAGCAGTAAAAAGGAAAATTATAAGTATTGTTAATTTTTTTGTGTACAAAACAAATAGTCTCCAAAATGAAAAATTTCTCCAATTCCTACTTAAAATTATTAGTTTCTCCTTCAGTATCTTGATTAATGCTGCCAAGTATAACGAAGATGTAAACAGAGCAAGGATCTGATTAAGATATTTACAGTAATATGTTATATCAAGATGTTCTTATTTTCTTTTGTACACTGTCGAAAAGAATTCGATGAGGAAATCATCCATAGAAGTCACCCCTCCTAGAAAAACACCCAAATATTCAAAAAAGTTTATTAATGATTACATAAAAAAAAAATCGATCCTTTTAAGAGTATTCGAAAAACTTAATATACAAAAATTTGAATCCAATTTTTCTTTTTCGTAATTTGAGAACCCAACAAGAAAAACTCAGATAACAAGAAATAAATCAAGCAAAAATGTACTAAGAAGTAAGCTGACAAAGAGAAAAACTATCAATGCCTTTGTGATAGACTCTTATCAAGCTCTAGAAAAGAATTGAGAAGCAGTTAATAGTAACAAATTCTATTAGATTTGGTTACAAAATACTCATAAATAGAGAAGAGGTAGGATGTGTGTGTGTGTGTGTGTGGGGGGGGGGGGGGGGGGGGGATATTGAGTAATGGGTTGATTAAATTAGGAGAGCTCAAGGCCTCTCGAAAGCCTTCCGATTGTTCTTTTCAAGGTTCTAAAAGGCGTAATGCGTGACGATGCATGGAGGCCGAGCTATGGGCTAGGCGAGGCATATGCGTAAAAAAATGTAAAAATGCGTTTTCTTATTTTAATATTTAATCAACTAAAAATAATATTTACTAAACATTTAAAACATATTTATAGGAACTTAATACATTTTTTTTTTCAAAGTTTTCAATAAAAATATAAGTTTCAAATTTAAATCCAAAATAGTAAGTAAATAGCATAGGAACTTAAATTTTATCTAACTCTTTATCGGACTCCAATTCAGTAACATCTTCATCTAATTCATCTTCTGTGTCTTCTGATACAAAATCATTTTCATCGGGCTCCCTTAGATCATTTTCCACCTCATCATAACAACCCTCTACAATCCAAGATTGTGCATTAATTGCATCACCTGCTAATAGAGTTTCTATTTTGCCCTTCCTCCTCTTCGTGTTTGCCAACCTTGTAACAATTTTTAAAATTCAAAGAATTGTAAAAAAAAAGTAATGCACTCCTTGGCACGCTTTAGCGGTCAATAATTGTCGTTGACCGCTAAATAAGTAGCTAACCCACTTGATTTGACGTTTTGACCACGCCTCACCTCAAGGTGCGCCTTTTAGAACACCAGTTCTTTTAATTCTGTGGTCAGTTCTTCATTTCATAAATAATTGCCTTACATTCTGCAATTCAATACAGATATACGATTTACAAAAAGTATAGCTTCAGTTTCATTACATAAATCAGCCTGTAGTACAATTCCCATCCTAATCACAAATAAATCAATCTCATGTTGCTCCAGCAGGTTGATAAACATCATCTTAGCAGCAACACAGGTCCTTGAAGCAGCTTCATAGGTCTACAAACTCGGCAGGAACCCACAAGGTCCTCTCCAGATTCCTCAGCAGCTTAGATCTTCCAGCAGCCAGCTCCAGTTACCTATCACTTTGGCAGCAGCTCCTTGAACAAGAGTGAGACCCACCATAAGAGCATTTGGAACCGTACACTATTAGGGTTTCTATTAGAAGAATTGTAATAACAAGAACAGAAGTTTCAAAGACCGATAACAACCAACGGAAGATCGACGAGAAACATATCCACCCCAGTCTACGGGGATAAAGTTGAACATAGCAGCACGCAGCTTTTCCTTGAGGTTGAGCGACTGAAGGTGAGTAAACCAGGGCGAGAGCCGTCAGTACCCTCCACAACACCACCACCACCACCTTCATCCTCCAATAGCCGGGAAATAACTGATAATACACAGAAACGAGAGGCAAAGGTCAGGATTCAGGGCGAATGTCGAAATCAATTTTTCCTTATGTATTGTGTTTTACGATTTGTGAGAGAGGATAGTGATAAAGATAGAAAAGGTAAAAAGGTATATAATGAAGATATTTTGTGAATATATCAAACCAGATTGTGAATATTGGGAAGCAGGTAGCAAACCAGTTCAGTGTGAACGCGAGGGTAACAAAAATGAATAGTGATCCTTGGATTCACTTGTTCTATACATTTTAGATTTACTTTTGTCTCATGCAGAGCTCTTTATTATTAATGACATCAGAGTCGGACTATTGTTAGAAAGTGAAAATGGGAGAGAGTGAGCCAAATACAGAGAGTGAAAAAAATTAAAGGGCTCATCGTTTTCAAAAGAGAGGTTGAAAGTACAACAGAAACTATTTTTTCTTGCAGCAACAGTAAAGATAATGGCCTCTGATAATTTTGTAGAGCTAGCTATTCCAAGTTCCGGTGGTCATCATGACCATTGGAGCATGCTTATGGAGAACTTTCTACCGGTTAAAGAGTATGGCAGGTTATCAATACAGGGATACAAGAACCAGAAGATGGTGTGGCTTTAACAGAGATGTAAAGGACATAATGAGAAGGACTAAAGCTAAAAGATTTGAAAGTAAAAAAATTATCTTTTCCAAGATATAGATCGATCAATCTTGAAAATGATTATCTACAAAGACGCCTCCAAACAAATATGGGATTCTTTGAAGAAAAATAAATCAATCAACAAGGACAAAGAGGCAGTAGCTTCAAGCGCTTCGATCCGAGCTTGAAATGCTTTGGATGAAATCAGGGAGCTTCTCAAGAATAATGGCAATTATCCATAAGATGAGGGTTTATGGTGAGAAGATGGAAGACATGATTGTTGTTGAGAAAATTCTACGGTCGATGATGTCAAAATTTAACTGTGTGGTCTGTTCCATTGAAGAATCAAATGACCTTGATGCTCTTTCAGTTGATTAGCTGCAAGGATCTTTACTGGTTCATGAAAAAAATGTAATCCAGCAAGACAAAGAGAAGCAAGTCTTAAAGTCATCTACAAACAACAATACTTGGTTACCTAGTAGATCAACAGATCGTGGTAGAGCTTATGGCGGAAGGTGAGGAGGTTGAGGCTATAGAGATGGAGGCAGACAGTATCAACATAACAAAAATGACAATGATCCATCTATCTTCCAAGGCAGAGGAAGGGGACGTGATCAACAATTTGACAAATCCAAGGTAGAGTGCTACAGATGTCACAAGCTTGGCCATTATCAATCTGAATTTTATACCACGCTATCCCAAGACGAAGAGATGAGGCAAAAATCAAATTTTGCAAAGCAAGAAGAAGAAACCTTACTCATGGTGTTCCATAAGAGTGAGGATAAGGTTGAATTAGGTGTTTGGTATGTGGACTCAGTCTGCAGCAACTATATGTGTGATAGTCTACCGTAAAGGTTATAAGAAAAGGATACATTAAGATAAGAACTAAATGGTTCTGTAGAAACAATCTCCAGCCTCTTTTATGTTCCGGATTTGAAAAATAATTTGCTGAGTATCGGTCAATTGCAAGTAAAGGGTTATGTTATAACTATTCAAATGGAGCTTGTGAGATATATAACACTTCAAGATGAGCAGTGGCCATTAGTCAGATGAGTTCGTATAGGTTGTTTCCATTGAAAATAAATAATTTCCAAATTTGCTTGAAGGCTAAGGTGAACGATCCATCATGGCTTTGACATTTTCAATATGGCCATTTGAATTTTGGTGGATTAACAACTCTCCAACGAAAGAATTTGGTGACATGATTTCTCTAAAATGCTATTCCTTTCGAAGTTTGTGAAGAATGTGTTGTTATCAAACAACACCGTTCTCAATTCTCATAAGGAAAGTCATGGAGAGAAGAGAATGTGTTGGAGCTGGCAGCCTGACTCATTATGATATTGTGGTTCAATCAATCCAATTTCTAATGGGGGTAAAAGATATTGAATCATTTTTATTGATGATTATAGTCGGAAAACTTAGGTTTCCATCTTCCAGGAAAAATCGAAAGCTTTTAGTGTATTTAAAAGCTTCAAGGCACGAGTTGAAAATGAAATAGGGTGATCCGTCAAAACTTTGCAGAATATCATGGTCGCGAGTACTGCTCAAAAGAATTTGAGCATTTTTGTTATAATCAAGGCACATGAAGAGACCTTACAGCTGCTTATACACCGCAACAGCATGGTAAAGGAAAAATTGAACCATCCTCGACATGGTGAGAAGCTTGCTAGCAAGGGAAATAACTCCAAAAAGTTTTTAGCCGAAGACGGTAAATTGGAGTATTCGTGTGTTGAATAGAAATCCTACCTTTTTGTTCAAAATATGACACCAAAGGAGGATTGGAGCAGGCGAAAACTAGCAGCATGTCACTGCAGAATCTTCGTTTGCGTTTCTTATGTACGTGTCCCAGATGAGAAAAGGAAGAAGATTATAAGGGTGAAAATGTATCTTTCTTTGCATAAGCGAAGCATCCAAAGCATATAAATTATTCAATCCACTTAATAAGAAGATTGTCATCAATAGAGACATCATTTTTTATGAGAACGATACGTGGAATTGGACTAAAGATGGTACTAAAGATGGTACTTTTGATGGAGATGGAGATGAAGACAAGATAGAATCACAAGGGCCATACTTAGATGCAGACAATGAGATTGATCATCAAATACAATCCTTTAGTGAAAATCAGACTACAGATGATCTGATCAATAACGAGCCACGATGGAGTAAGCGACCAACTTGGATGATGGACTATATGAGTGGAAATAATTTATCTGATGATGACCAAACTGCTCATCTTGCCTTCTTTGCATATTGTGATCCTCTCAAATAACCAAAATGGCAAAAAACCATGAATGAGGAGGTCAAATCAATTTAGATGTGAAGTCGGCATTCTTGCATGGTGAATTGTAAGAAGATGTATACATTGACTAGTCCCTTGGATATGTGAAACAAGGCAACGAGCATAAGCTATACAAATTAAAGAAAGCATTACAAGGAGTAAAACAAACGCCAACATCATTATAAGGAAAGTGGAGCTGGGAGAGTGGGGTTTGGGAAGGAGATAGGCGGTGGTGGTGGTGGTGGTGGCGGCGGAGCCACAGAGGCGGTGTTGGTGCTGGCGGAAGATAGGCGATGGTGGTGCCAGTGCTAGTGCCTGCGTGTTGCCTAGGATGTAAATAGAGGTTTTTTTGTTTTTTTATTTTTTTTATTTAATGAGAAAATTGTATAGTTACCATTTTCCCCTTTTTTGTTTTGTCAAAATTGGTCAAAGTCTATTATTTCTTGGTCAACTAACAGCCAAATTGATGGAAACTGTCCATTTCGACCTCTGCTGCATATTTTTGAAAGGTTTGTGATATGTGGTGGCACAAATTGAATGTTGAGGTAAAGTTTACAAAAAAAAAATGACCACTGCTACAATTTTTCCTAAAAATAAGTATAAGGATGAAAAATATTTTCAGTGAAATTACAATTGAAAATCCCAAGATCGAGTCACACTCCATGGATGAACAAGTTTTAGATCAGGAGTGTCCAATAGGAGATGGAGAAATTAAAATTCTCAATCACGATGGAATCGAAGGTGAAGATTATCAAATTGAGAATAAAAATTTTATCAACCTTTTCTATAGTTTTAATGTCAATAATTGCATAAAAATAAGAAAAACATGGACGATAAGTATTTGAGTCCACGTACTAGTTCTTTTGTGTTAAAAAAACATCGCTAAACATTATAGCAGAAAGTGAGAAGTATGAAGAATTGAAAATAGCACTAGTAGCCTCTACCAAGAGCGAACTCAATGATGAGAAATCGAATCATGCTTCGTTTACGAAGGAATGTCATGTACAAATTATCCGTGAAGAAAATATAACAAACAAGATATAAACAAAGTTGACTTTAAAGAATGCAACCGAACAAAATAACGACATTTATCGAGCATATCAAGAAATTGAAATTTCTTCAATATTAGTATTGACAAATTTTTTTTTAGTATTTTCTTCAAGAAAACTTGATGATAAATTTTATTCAAGTGAGAGGATTGATATAGTACATAATCGTGATTGGTGGTTTTCTACTACAATTGTTATTTATCTTTCTAGTTTCATTTTCTAGTTCTAATAGACTTTATCTTTTTATTCTTATTTCTTGTTTAGAATATGATTTCTTGTTTATTGATTAGAATATAATTTCTAATTAGATTAGGATTTTATTAGTTTTCTTATTTTAGTTTCCTATTATTAGTAGAAGTAGGAAATAATTTTGCATATAAATATAGATGCATTATACACTTTTTTTTATAACATTAAATATTATTCAATAACATTTAAATAAGTTATTCCAATATTATTCTTAGTTACTACATAATTCTTATTACAAGAATTTCGTAACGCTCCCATACCATTGTTACACTTTTCTATTTGTCTGGATTGTAGAGTTTTTGAAGCTTAGTGTGTGTTTGCCCTCGTTCTCTGCCCAGTTTTCCATATGTTTTTCATTTTTTGTGGGCCCCAAGTTTGAAAAAATGGTTTTTGTTTGACAACAACCTTTGCCATATTTGACTACTCAACTTTATGTTCCATACATTTCTTTTTCACTTTACATTTATGCCCTTTAAATTATGACACATTTCATGTGACCTGCTTCTTATTACCGTGTATTCTAATGTCCGTTTTAAATGGAAAAATTAAAAAATGGAGCTGCATTTTTAGAATTCAATGAACATACATTCTTAAAGGCTTTCAAGTTGCATCATCAAATACTACAAATTCAATCTTATATTAAGACCCATTTTTAATATAGTAAACAATCGAATTAGAAGATGATGTCTAAATCCAAATTGTAGTCATTTGAGTTATCTTTCCAATGTAACTTGAATCACTACAATCGAACATCGAAAGTGAAAGATATGACCAAACTACTAAATGCTGTCCGACGGAGAAAAAGATAATACTATGCGGTCGCATAGTGTTAATTCCTTACGACCGCATAGACTACTACATAGATCTTTTGGGCTGAATTATTTGTTCTATGCGACCGTATGACTTTGTACTATGCGGTCGCATAGAAGACCTCCGACATGAAAATTATGATTTCCTTATTTCATTCTAACTCTTATGGAAACAAAACTTTTGGCAACTATAAAAGCTCAAACTCGTCCAGAAACTAGGGTTACACATTTTTTGAGAGAAAAACAACATTGAAGAGCAAGGGAGAAGGCTCAAACAAGGATTTTCACTCCAAGATTCAATATTGCAAGATTTAAATTCAAGAATTGGGTGATGTCTTCTCCTAAATATTTTTCTTGTTCTTTAATTTTATCCATGCTAGGCTAGAATTTTTATGTACTAGATGAACGATGAACGTTGCATTGTGTTCTTTTAATTTCTATTTTTACAATTTGATGTTTAAACACGTTTGATGGATGTTGAATGATTTATATACACTTTCTTGCCTTTAAAATTATATGCACAATAGTTGTATGAGTTTGGGTAGTTTATTTTATGCATTCGAAAGAAAGGAAAGAAACTCAACAATGTATAAATCATCGTTTAGTTCATAGAAGATAGAAATATACCGATATGCTTTACGTGAATCTCTAAGTATTTACAAAATGTCATGCATTCTTATATATTGCATTTGTCATAGAAATATAGTCAAATGGTATGCTAGAATAGGTTCAATTCTACTTGAAAGAGATTGTTGGATAAATTATAAACATTGATTCTTCAACCAATTCATCGTGTTATCAAATTATGAAATATGGATTAAAAGTGATTTTGTTTGGTGATTCGCGATCCTAGTACGCTTTTTCATATATTCATCTCTTCAATTTTTGCATTTAACCATTACATTTGCATTTAGTTAGTGATTTTAGTTTAATTTGCACATTAGTTTTAGTTTAATCATAAAACTTGAGAACTTATTCCAAATTTGAATAGATTCAGTTAAGGTCGAGATAATAGAAATCACGTTAAATCAATTCTCGTGAGAACGATACTCGAAATTCATGAATTTTCACTTTATCACTTGTCAACGAACCGTGCACTTGCCGTAATTTAAATCCGAAATATATTTTCGTGAACATGTGCCATACAATCGCATAGTTGTTGCTACGACATGTCCTCTTCAACTATTGCATCTAGCTCTGCGACAATTTTATCTTGTTCATCAGGTAGGTCTATCTCAACTTGTCATCCACTTCTTCGTCTCTACGAAAACCCTCATCCAACTGACTGTTTCTCCTTAGAAAATTATGAATTCCCATTATAGCCACGACCACAGTAGCTTGCGCTCTCATATTGTAACCAGACATTCGATTGAGAATCTTCCATTTATGTTTCCAAACACCAAACGCAAGCTCAATAACTTTACGACATGATGCGTGACGGAAAGTAAATCGCTTGCGTGCATTTCAAAAACGGCGTCGTCACCTCTCCGTTGCGTTGCCATATACCCAGGCCTATGTGGGAACCCAGAGTCAACCAGATAATTTTTTTCGTGTGTGGGTTATGAAAATATATATATGGATTGTGTACAGCTCGAGCCAATACACGACTGTCGTGTGTTCCCTGTGGTCTTCGACAAGATGAATGTAAAATACAAGCAGCTAAAATGTTCTGTGTTGGAATCCCATTTCTTCTAATGAAATCCTCTATTTTATGTTGTGGCATCACAAGTTTCACATGTGTTCCATCGATTTTAGCAATACAATCTTATACAAGTACCAAAAAAGTTATGTCAACTGAATATGCTTCAACCATCATTCAAATTACATAATGTATTTCCAAATACTGTACCGAACCTAAAATAGGAGATATCACTCAGGATTTAGGTATGGTAAGCATAACCTTCATTGTACGTTGGATGCGGTTTAACCATGTTTGCAGCAAAAGATACGCATTTGCGCAAGACTGTCCTAAAATAATGATAGATAGTCTGCAGTGAATGACTAAATAGAGTTTGCACTTGTCGGTACCCTTTCCTGTGTGCTAGTATATATAAGAACATTTCGACTTGTTCGTATATATCGATAGTTACGCTGCTTGATAGGCCATACTCGTCTCGGAGAATATGTGAGAAGTGCATAAACATCGAATGATACATTGTGAACTCCTAAATCAAGTTTATGGGTAAACATGCATATTTTGTAGTATGAAAATGTGGCCACAACGTGTTGAAGGAAATAAATGTCCTATTTGGTGCCAAGTATTCTCAAATAATTCGCTCGGCTATTCGACAATATTCAAGCTATGTGTTTATGTCCTCTTCCAACTACTGCATCACGTCTTCATCAGAAGTCGTATCCAAATCAGACATAGAATTGGTGTTGAAATATGTGTCAGATGATGAATTCACCGTCGAATCGTTCGACATCTCTTCAATTACAAACACGAGAAATTCTTGGAAATAGATCATTTGAAAATTGAAAGGAAGTGCAGAACTTAGAAAAAGGCTGGTAAAATGCTGGAGTTTGTGTTTTCCTTTTACTATATAGTTAAAACAAATGCATTGTTTCCCGTGTTATTTATAGAAAAACAAAGTGAGAAATTATGAGTATTACCGGAAAAAAGTTATTTAATTTGTCATTCGTTGCAGTTATGTGTCAACAAATGCTTTTTCATTTGCAGAAAATATATTCCGTGACAAGAAAACATGAACCATAATAAGCACAAGATGGTTGCAAGTTCTTAACATCAATCATATTTCAAACATCAACATAAAAATTCCTAGAGATACACATTACAGGCAAGTAGTACATGCCATCCACAAACACAATACGAGAAAATTGAAATAAATATTCAATAGATAAAAAATTATGAATAGTGCAATGCACATAACGATGCAGGGAATTCCAAAGTCAAAACTCCAAGTTAGGTTGTCTTGAATGTAGCTCAAAATAATGACAACCACTATAATCCCTGAATTCATGGAAAAATAACACGAATTGAAGAATGAGCTTTTTGCTCCACATTCTCGCAAGTGTTACTCATCAAACTGGTCGAAAGTTTGAACACAAGGTTGATGCCCTCCTTGTGCTAGTGCAATTAAATACAATGAGAAATAGAAGATAATAATTTGAAACTATGGTGCAGAGGCTGCCTTGTTATTTGCGGGATTTTGATAGTGAGAAGATTTAAATGAATAGAGAACAACATATGTGGAGAAGATGCAAAGTCCTTGAGCCATAACAATCCAGAAAGATCTTCATTAGCATTTCCCAGAACAAAAGTATTTTCAAGAATTGTTACATCATGAATTCTTTAAGAAAGACAAGCTATTTGTACTTAAATTCACACTATCTGTATCTTCCTAATATGGTCAAGTAGAGAACTACATTATAAGTGTTTAATGAAGAGAATGGCTTCGTAATGGTTTTCAGTTGAAGAAAATGTAAAACTTTTGGCCATATTATCACAAGTAGAAAACTGAATAACACGAACACTATCTCAAACACAAATATGAGCATCCTAACAATGAATTTTCTTTATAACATGTGCAATGCTATCAAGTTTAACATAGAAATTTAGAAATATCCATAAAAATCATAGCACCAAAAGCTTCAAATTTGATCCAAAAATTAGAATGGAATAAGTTTTTTTGCTACACTAATAACAACTTTATATGTCACGCATCCACTGCATACCTACCATTTAGGTGACAAGGTCATGTAGTAGCCGTTCTTGTGTAATTTTATGAACTGAATATTGTGTGCATAAACACAAAAAAGGATATTAGAAGTTTAGAATAAATGCTACAATGCCAAAATGCACAGTATATTGAACACAGGAGTTGGTGGTAAAAAGAAATCAAAAGGAAAAAATAATTAGAGACCTTTTTTCGTATTAAGATAGATGAATCTACAACATCACACACACAATCACAGGTTCATAAGATTGATTATAATAAAGTTTGATGAACTTATAATAAAGTATGATGAACTCTAAAGCTCTACGAACATTTTCTTCATGAACCTACCAATTCAAGAAAAAGAAAAAAATTAAAACATGAAAGTTAAGCTTAATTTTATAAAAATTGGAGACACCTTATGGCTACTCAATCTTACCCATATTTTCAAAGGGCAACCCCCACGACCAAACAAACAGTTGGACAAAATGTATCACAAAAATAAATTCTTGCCTAGCACTTTTTACCGATCAACATCAAAATGCTTCCTAATATCATTATCGATGAGATATCTTTGATCATCGACACATAAATCTTTTTTTGCACAATTTTGTATTGCAAATAAATAACCAACATTTTTTAAAGATTGGATTTTTGGGTTATTTTGATATTTTATTAAGGTGGAATCATCGAAAACCATCGATAATTAAAACAAAAAACTACGTGGTGAGCGGAGAGTGTCTCTGCGCACCACGGAGACACCATGTTTCCGTGACACGCATGGAGTATTTCTTTTATACAAAGACGGTAATTATTAATGCTAGTGCATTTTATTCTTTTTGCTCATATTTTATATTGGGAGATAAAAAGATTGGATTTTTGGGTTATCTCCGTGACACATGGAGATATGGTGTCTCCGTCCTCATGGAGAGTTTTTTCTTTTTACATACACTGATCACTCGAGATGGTAATTATTAATGCTAAGGAGCTTTATTCTTTCTGCTCATATTTTATGTTGGGAGATAAAAAGATTGGATTTTTGGGTTATTTTGATATTTTATTGTGTGGAGACACCATGTCTCTGTGTGTCATGGAGTTTTTTTTATATAACAAAAATGGTAATTATTAATGCTAATGAGTTTTATTCTTTTTGCTCATATTTTATGTTGGGAGAGAAAAAGATTGTATTTTTGGGTTATCTCCGTGACAAACAAAGACATGGTGTTTCCGTCCTCACGGAGAAATAATTTTTTTTTTACATACACTAATCACTCAAGATGGTAATTATTAATGTTAATGAGTTTTATTATTTTTGCTCATATTTTATGTTGAGAGATAAAAAGATTGGATTTTTGGGTTATTTTGATATTTTATTAAGGTGAATTTCTTGATACAACTCGTTTTAACCTTGTCACTGTGCCGCACAGAGAAAACTCCATGCCGCACGGAGAACTTGTGTCTGGAGACATGATTCGTGTAATTTCTTATTGAAAATGTAAAAAAACAGGTAAGCATCGTCGTTGATAGAAGCTATTCCAAATGCTCATATGCATGTCTTAACTCATGTACTTTTATAATTTTACATTATCTAGGTTGCATAAGATGTCTGATTTTGAACACTATGATTTTAGATTATGTTGAAAAAGTAATCAAGCCTTTAAACAAGTTGAAACCTTTAGTTGAATCAATTTCCGATTTAAAACCCAATTCATTATATATATACATTTGTTTTCGTTAGGATCAAATAAAACAAGGCAAAGAAAGAACCCAACAAATTCAATAATGAATTATTCAAAACAACATTTGAAAATTTAAAATAATTTTTGTGGAAGGAGTAAAAGATGAGAAAATATGTATACACAAACCTCTTTACAACAACTGAAACTGAAATATATGTGCCTTTTGACATAAGAAAGAAAACATGAATAACACAAATCCTAACTTATAACCGAATATTCAAAACCAATTAATTGTTGAAAACACTCCTGTCTTTTTTTATGGAAAGAGGGATAGATGAAAACTTGCATTGTGATCGAGATGCTGTAAGTCGCTGCAACTTTAGAGGGAAGAGAGAACTTCACGTCAGAACTTAAGATTCAGACAATTTGAAAGCTTAAAAGCCGAATAATTTATCTGTTGTTTAAATCAAAATAAGAAAAGAAACCGTGTCATTATAATTGCATTTAGTACATTTGCATGTAGTGTGGAAAGTGGAAAATACAGTGAACTATTGTTACTGTCATGAGTAGGTTTGTAGATATTTTTTT
This sequence comes from Fraxinus excelsior, assembly GCA_019097785.1. Classification (NCBI taxonomy): domain Eukaryota; kingdom Viridiplantae; phylum Streptophyta; class Magnoliopsida; order Lamiales; family Oleaceae; genus Fraxinus; species Fraxinus excelsior. The sequence goes on from CM032623.1 coordinate 38,600,985, forward strand.
TTAATAATTACTAGTATCAATTAAGTCAATAAATACGACTAATTTTTATTTTTTTCTCCACATATGAAACGGTAATATTTGAGTAGAATTAACAAATGAATAGTAATTCTCAAAGTCTCTCTTATAGCTTTCAAAGTTGAACAATTTATTTGTTGTTTGAACTCAAAATAAGAAAAGAAACTGTATCATTGCAATTACATTTAGTGCATTTGTATGTAATGTGGAAAATAGCAAAATACAGCGAAGCATTGTTACTGTGTCACCGAGTCGCATATATTATTTTTTTGATAATTACTGATATGAATTAAGTCAATAAATATGGCTAATTTTTTTTGTCCACGTATGGAAATGTAACATGTGAGTAGAATTCACGTATGAATACTAATCCTCAAAAGTATAAGAGAGTAGAAATAGTAGCACTCAACAAAATTCTGCTCGTTCGGTTGCCATCTCTGGTGTTACATATTCATATAAAAGAGCATTGGAGCCGAATGGAGCCCGCTTAATGAATTCTCTTCATTTGATCGAAAATATTCAAAATCCCAAAACCCCAAGTCTGCGCGCCCTTGACCTAAATATTTTACCCTAAATTTTCAATCTCACGCCTGCAGTCAACATCTGCATCGAGTATTTTTTTGCATCTATATACTCGCCCGACACTGATAATTCGGGGGGTTAATTGATTTTAAGATTTTGGGTTCATGGCTTCGGAGAAGGAATCTGTAGAGGAGAGCAAGAAGCTAGTGAGTGAGGAGAAAGACCCAATTGAAGTTGAAGAGAAAGGTGAAGTTAAGGAAAACCCAGATGAAAAAAAGGAGAAATTAGAAGAGGAGGTGAAAGAAGAGAAGGAAGAGGAAAAGGGGGAAGAAGAAAGCGAAGGGGATGAGGAAAAAGAAGAGGATAATGAAGGGGAGGAAGAGAAAGGAGAGAAAATTGAAGGGGAAGAAGAGGAGGGTCAAGACGGAGAAGAAGAAAACGAGCTTGAAGGAGAGGATGAGAAAGTAGAAGAAGACCAGATCGAGGGAAAAAAGAAGGGAAAGAGTGAGAAGAAAAATGTGAAGAAAGGGTCCAAAATAGAGAAAAGCGGGGCTAAATCTCAGAATGAGAAGGAAGAGTTATCATCACCGAGGACTCCAAGAGGGGACAGGCCGACGAGGGAGAGGAAGACGGTGGAGCGGTTTACTGTGAATGCAACACCCAGCAGCACTGCCTCCAAATCTTTGGCCATTGAAAAGGTATCATAATAATTACTAAGAATTTGGAGTTTTAATGCTAGATATTGTTTTGTTTTTGCGAGGAATACTTGGCATCTACTAGGCAAAAGAAAAGAAAATCGGAAAGGAAACATTTTTCAACTTATTTCTTATTTTGATTGAACTAATATGAAAAAAATATTCATTAGATTATTTGAAGAGAAAAAATTTGCAGGGAATGTATAATGAACTTGTATGCTAGTATTAGTTTATGGGTTATTAGTTATGAATTTATTGGGTCTTTGGGTTACAGTGGGTAAGGAGTGATATTAGGCAACTTTGGATTTTAATCTTGAGTGGGAAAAGAACATTACTAGGAAATTTCAGAGCGGGAAAGGAATGGAAAAGAAAATGCGTATGCAAATAGCTCTTGATTCATATTTTGACAAATATATCTATTTTATATCAATTGTTGTCTGCATCAGGCAAGGATGAAACTATATCCATGTAAACTAAGAGTTTTGGCCAATAATGTTCGAAATGCGATGCTTGAGTTATGGGACAAGAAGATTCCACGTTTAACTATTGAACATTATAATTTCTAACACGTGTTACATGTAAGATGATGTTTTGAAGGAAAGCAAGGTATAGTTTGAAAGTTCATTGTTGATTCAGTGGTGTTTAACTTTTCGTTTAATTTGTTGTAATTGGTTAAAGATAATTGTGTGCTTTTACATTGCTTTCAGTTCCTTATTTTTTTCCTATAATAAAAGATCTTGAGTGGGGCATGAATGATATCATGCATGTTTATTTTTTCCTGGCAAAATTAATTATGGAATTTATGACCACTCACCAAATGATTCTATCGACATTGGGTTCATAACTACAGGGTCGAGGTACTCAGCTTAAGGACATCCCAAACGGTATGATCTCATCATTTCATTAAATACGCACGATACTGTATCATTTATATTTGAATTTGGTTTCTCAATACGTCTGATTTTTTCGATATAGCTTGACATTACTTCTGGAACTTATTGCATTAAAGTTATATCTTTATTTGTTTCGTAAATGACAGTTTGTTGGAAATATCTCTGTAGTGTGATTGCTGGTATCTAATTGGAAGAAATAATGAAGGGATTTATTTGATATCCTTAATATCTTTATTCCATACAATTTCTTGCTCACAAAAATATCTGTTTTCATGAAACATACGGTATCATGCACAGCTCTAACAAGTTATTTACAATTGCACTTACTCACTTAGATTTTCAGTTTTTTCTTAGTGTTAGATGCATAGGGTACAAACAGCATATAGATGATGGCTTTTCAATTCTGTTACAGGCATGTTCGGTAGAGATTAAAATCCAATTAAAATTGAAAGTATTGCCGTTATTAGGTCTTACTCGTCTAATAAAAGTCAATAATAACGGCTAGTTTTTTAATTTTAATCCAATTTTAATCTGTACCAAACACACTCTACATTTTGATTCAATAAAGTTGCTCAACATGTGAAATTCGTTACAAGGTCATCATAACATAATTACATTGAGCATTTGATCTACTATTTCATTCATTACATCCTAGCCAATTTGGGGATAAAATGGATGCTTGAACATGACTTCTTTTATAGGTTAGGTTAGGTCCTTTCATTCTTGTTCTTGTATCAAGCTTCAAGCCAATGTTCAATTAAAAATACATGATACATGCCATCAATTTTTTCTCTACTGCTGTCTACACATCGAGTTTGTTGGTATTTTGTCTGTTTTATGGAGTTGTCTACTTAAAAACATATACGTCTTCCTCACACTTTTATTACAATTGTTTCAGTGGCTTTCAAGTTGTCCAAGAGAAAGGGTGATGAAAACCTGCAGATTCTTCACACCATTCTTTTTGGCAAAAAATCGAAGGTTACATCTTAAGCTGTCATTTTGAACCAATCCAGTTTCATAGTTAATTGACTAAGCATTTTATGTTAACACTTTCAGTATATATTGTCTTTTTCTGTACACTGTATTGTTTAGATACCCAATGGGGTTTGATGATCTTGTAAAATCGCTATCACGTTTCTTGTTCAGGTACATACTCTGAAGAAAAATATTGGCCTCTTTTCTGGATTTGTATGGGTTGATAATGAGGTATGTTGTCCTTTTCTACTCTCTCTCTCTCTTTGAGGGTTTGGAGTTCTAAGTCCTCTTAACTCCTTTTTTTCTAGATCATATGTTAAAGGCTTTGGTTGGTCAGATTTTAAATGGAATGCAAGAAACCTTTTTGAAAAAAGAAATTTTTCTAGGGAAAGACTTTTTGTCTGCATTTGTTATTTTAAGAGACCTGCAATAACTGATGCTGATTAGGTTGTTTACAGAAGAATCTTAACTTTTGTCCCAAAAAGGGTCTTATATAGAGGACAATGCGACTTGTTAAATAAACTAATGGAATTTAAAAGGCTTTTGTGTGATGTGACATAAAACCATTTGAGTTACCATATAAGGTGCATATATCCTGTATTCCACAATTATGGACATATAGTAGTCTAGAGTATAGTGTGATTATATAATATAAAATAAACACTTTGATATGAAGAATGTGGCGTTTAATTAAATTAGAATAGTCATTCTCATCATAGAAAACATTAAATCAAACATGTAGTTTCATGAGGAATAGGTAGCTATGTGAACGAGCCGAAAAAAAAGCTTGGGCTCGGCTCAAGCTTTTTTGGGCCCGAGCAAAAAATGAGGGCTTGTTTTTTTTTTTTTTAAATGTCAAATGTATGGTTTATACGTACTATAAATTAAATAAAAATGCTCGGGCTCGGTTCGATCTTTTTTGTGTCGAGCTTTTTTGGGCCCGAGTCGAGTTGAGTCGAGTCGAGCCGAGCCGAGTCGAACAAAGTCCGGGTTGGAAAGCCTTTTTGCCATTCCTAGGAATAGGTGAGAGATCCAATTTTGCAACCTGCATATGGAGTCTTGGAATTGATATTGACAGAGATATCAATATACATAGTATTTCCCAAAAGCAAACCAAAAATAAGGTTCTAAAAAGCGCTAGGCTTGGCAATATAGCAATGTCAAACCTCAAACCTTACGAGTTTAGGCGTACCCAGGTGAATTCTAAGCATAATCATGGTTTGAAAAGGCAAACTTGAGGCACACCTCGAGTTAATGTGTATGCTCTGTGCCTCAGGGTGCAAATAACTATGCTATTTTGTAGAGCTGTGCCCCTCACCCGATGAGGCACGTGCCTCAAGGTGCATGAGGCATGCACATCGTAATTTCTTTGATATTTAATTTTTTTTAAAAAAACTGTAATTCTTAATGTCAGTTTTAGTGAGTTTTAGGTGGGCCCACCACTTTTTTTGTTTACCAAAACCCACTGTAATATTCAGTAAAAACCCAAGACAAAAACTATAAAAAAAACCATCTCTGCTCCACATTCTACCATTTCCCCCTAAACATTAGCTTCTGCAATTCCATTGACCAGTGAAGTCTCAAACTTCGGCAGGTAATTTTTTGCTTTTATTTCAATTTTTATATCTGTAATTCATATATCTCTTTGATTTTATTTTTATTTTTATTTCCATTTCCTTCAATTCTTCTATTTTTTCTTCCTTTTTGGTTTGAGGTGAGGCTTATGCCTCATCTCTTGAAAGAAAAATGCCTCAGCACTCATTTTCTCTTTAAACTATCAGCGTAATAAGGCATGCCTTATTTTTAATATTATTTTAATGAGATTAGTTATTTTACTAAGATATTAATAATTATTTCTTGTATTCTTATGTTTATTTAACCTTTAGAAGAATAAATAAATTGGCCAAAAAATAAATAAAAAGGTGTGAGCCTTTTGGTGCCTAGACCTGCGTTAGGCAGTAAAAAATAATTTTGTTTACCTTTCCAAATTTTCTCCATATGCGTGGCTTTTTCCTCCTACATAGGTCAGTGCTTTCCCATCCTTTAGAACTATAGAGAAAATGACTAGCTGCATTTCAATCTCAAGCTATTAATTTTATTATATTGATTCTCAATGGTTTTCTAGGTGAAATATTCCTTTGAAGTTTAAACCATCCAAACATCTGACAAATTCAAAATATATCTTAGCTCCATGCATGCAAATAGACATATGTAACATAGAGGGGATATTTACAATAGTACACTGCACTTGAATAACGGAGCATAAATATTATTCAATTAGTGATTTAGAAATTTTTTTTGGTTGATGTCTACAGCAGGAGAAGCAAAGAGCTAAAGTCAAGGAGAAGCTTGACAAATGCGTTAAGGAAAAATTGTTGGACTTTTGTGATGTACTTAATATTCCAGTCAGTAGAGCTGCTGTAAAGAAGGTAAGGTCTTACCATTGACACTATCATGATACTCATAAAATGTTCGATCATCTGAATAATAATAGCCATTCTTTTCAGGAAGAACTCTCTGTAAAATTGTTGGAGTTCTTGGAATCTCCTCATGCTACAACAGAAACACTGCTTGCTGACAAGGAGAAGGTAGATTTTTTTTTTCCTTCATTTTTTAGAGTTTGTCTGTGTATGGTTTACATTCTCTAATTTGTATAATGCCAAGTTATCCATTGAGTCATCAAATAGGTCCTTTAATAATTCATTAATGACAGTCATCGAAGGGTAAGAAGCGAAAGAGTAAAGACTCAGCAAGCAAAACCCCAAGCTCTTCTGATGTGGCTGAAGGAAAAACCACAGAGGTTAGTAATTGTCTGTTTTAATCCTTTGTTCTAATGTGTCAGTTTCTTTTCCTAATCCCAGGTAATGAGCTTATCTCGTCTTTCTAATGCACAAAGGAAAAAGTAGTTTTTCTTTGCAGCGATATTTTCCAGTTTCAGCCATTTATTTAATACTGGAATGTCAACTTCATTTTTATCAATGGTTGCAACCATGTTGGTATCCTCTTTATGTTTGGTGGGTTATTTTCTTATAACTCATAGCTATAAACTCATATTGATCTTACCATGTTGCAAGTCAATTAATGGCTTATTACCTATGCGATCCAGGATTTTTGATGTTGCTTAGTTTTACTTCATTTGTAAATTTTTCTGCTGCCTTGGTTCAGCAAAATGTTTTTTGTGCTAATCACGTTGCTTTGTATTCTAGACCGTACTTTTTGTCTCTTCATGGCAAGTCCTTAGTGCACTTCAGATTCTCTGTTTAATTGTTCTTATTGTACGTAGAAAAATAAGCCAAGCTCCAATTCAAGGAAGAAGCCCAAGGATTTATCGAAAACTGAGGAAGAAGATAGTAATAAAAGTGAACCTTCAGAGAGCGAAGATGATCAAGAAGATGACGATGACATAGCTGATAAAGCAGAAAGTGAGCAGGAAGAGAATAAGTCGGAAGAAAAGGAGGAAGAGGATGAAGATGAACCCAGAAAGCAGAAGTCCATTGAGAAATCTACTTCAAAGAAGAGTGCTAAAAAAGATGGTAGTGGCAAGATGAGTGAGAAGTCTAAACCTGTTACCAAAGGCAGCCCTTCAAAATCTTCCAAAAGCTCTGGTAAGTCTACTAAAAAATCTTCCAGTTCAGCATCTAAGAAAGATGCTGCTGAAGTGAAATCAAAGAATGAAATTAAGGCGTCCTCGGTGAAAAAGCGGAAGGCTAATAAGGAAATTGAAGAGGATACAAGTGCACCAAAGGAAAAGGCTTCAAACAAGAAACGATCAAGCAAGTCTTCAACAGATCAAGGTATTACTCCTTGACATTCATTTATCTCACTCTTCTTCCAACAGTGGTGCTTGAAAACCTAGGAAGGAACCCTCCAGTTTGAGGTTTTTCTTATGTATTAAGATGCTATATTTATGTCTATTTCCGAGTCATGGTCATTTAATTTTGTCAGTCAATTATCACTTCAATGATCACTGTAATGCACGATAATTTGGTGAAGGCTCCCCTCCCCAAATTTGAGCTTGAATGTTGTTATAATGTTCATTGAATGGAAATGACGTGATCGATTAGGGAATTTGTTTGTCTTCGTGCAATCTTTCTGGAATTGGCTTTCTTTATTTGTCATGCTTGCTCATGTTTGTTGATTTGCCATAGGCAAAGGGAAAAGCAGCAAGAAGGCCAAGAACGAACCCAGTAATGAAGAAATGCATGCAGTGGTAGTTAAAATACTGAAGGAAGTAGATTTTAATACTGTGAGTTGGACGTTTTGTCATCTATTTCACATTAGACTGATTGTTCAATTATAGATTTTCTGTTGACAACCTTTACCCTTTCCTGAAATGCAGGCCACGTTATCCGATATTCTTAGACTACTTGGTATGACTTTTCCAACAAGAGTACATTACTACATTAGAACTTTCTAGAGTGCTTGGTTGTCTGAGCTTATAAGCGCTTTTAAGTAGTGGGTCCCAGGGAATGTGTGGTTAAAAAATTAGGTAAAAATTGTGGGTTTTATGAAATGCGTGGATAAAAATAGGTTGGACCAATTTATAAGCAATTATAAGCTTAGCCAAACATGCACTACCACTTTGGTTTCAATTTTCTAATCCTTTCGAGTTTATCTCAGGAGACCACTTTGGTATGGATCTGATGCATAGAAAAGCAGATGTGAAGGCTATAATCACTGAAGTAATAAATAACATGACGGACGATGAAGATGAGGAGGCAGCAGATGAGTCTGGAGACAACAATTCGGATAAAGATGAAAATAATGACTAGGCTTAGAATTAGCCAGGCGAGTACATGTCAACCTTACTTGTTCTGGAATGTAAAGGGGTTTATCAGCTGTTTATGTGAACAAAAGGAGCATTATTAATTTTTTTTTTTTAAAACCTTTTGCAGATAGACACCAGAAAGGAACTTGTCTGTATGATTAGGATTTTACTTATTAGATGGTACAACTGATTTTATGTTCTTTTTTTTCACTCAACCCCTGTAGTTGGATTTAGTCAATGTTTTATTATAGATGTTTTTTTTTTTTTAACAACTTTTGAGAAATTGCGGATATATCTTTTCATTGCCTTTTATGTAGTTTGAAATTTTTTATTTTTACATTTTTGGCTTGTATTGATGTTTCTTTCGATAATTTGTATTCAATTTCCTGTCATTTCTTCTGTAGCCTGTTTTATATATTCAGTCATTGAGTATTATACAATGCTTCTTTTTAGCTCAAGATCTGAAGAAAAAGAAATACCAATGCTTTTCTGTTAATGTTTAACCTTTTTTTATTTTTTTTAAATTTTTAACAGTTCTAATATTTATTTTTGTTCTTCATATGTATGCAAAGTACACGGTTTTTGGCTTATGAATAAATTGGCATCAATCTGAATAAGAATACCATAAATTCCTGAGAAAACATATATATATGCTCCCGTTTGACACTCGTTTTTTATCTCATTTTCATTCTCATTTTTCTACAGTACTCATTTCTAATCACACATTCTTCAAATAAAATAATATTACATATAAACACAAAAATTCTTCTTACTTTTTAACCACACATTTTTTACATCAATCACTATTCAAAAACTCATTCTTAAAAAAAATGGGTGTCAAACACCCATTATATATATAAAATTAAATTTGTAGTAAATATTGATAAAAGTTGATGAAATGTATGGTTGAAAAATTGTAGGTTTTATGAAATAGGCGACTTAAATTAATTGTTGATTTTGATTTTGATTAAAATTTTGATTTTAATTTCCACCCAATAGTGGATTAGTATATATCATAGTGGGAGCTGGAAGTAATGAAATTTTCTATTTAGGAGAAAATTGATGCGAGAATTTGGAGTGTACTCAGAATCACTCGATCTAGATTAAAATTAAATTGGCTATACGATTTAATTCTGGTTGAAATTGGCCTGATTTTGGGTCTTAGAACCTTTTAAATAAATCACAATTTATGTGAATTTATATGAATCAACAATTTTATTGTTGAAAACAAAAATACAAAAGTGAAATAAGAAAATTTATAACAATCTATTTTTGAAGTATAAAAGGAAGTTGGAACCAGTTGGTTCTCATTCGATCCAGTCCATATTTTTCCATAAAATTAGCCCCCTGTTTGACGACAATTGTTTTTAATTTTTTTGGGTAATTGACACAAAATGTCCTTACATTTGAAGGTTTTTGTGGAAAACGTCATTACCTTTCGTTTTTTTGGCGTAAAACGTCCATACATTTCACATTCTTTGCGCTGAACGTCATTCTCACCAATTTTTAACATAAAACGACCAATATACTCTCTTATATAAATAAAACAAAAAAGAAAAGAAAAGAAAAGTAAATAATAAATTGCAATATGCCACACAGACCATTTCCGATAGTTAAAGTGCTGAGTTCATTTGTTCCTTGCGGCTGCAAAGCCTCTAAACCATGCGGCCGCATGGTTCATTTCCGGGACGCGAATTTTGGTTTCCGAATTTAAGTCAACTACTTATGGAAATAACTATAAATACATATTTTAAAACCCTAGAACACAACCAGAACGTACCAGAACGCATCTAACCTATTTTCTCTCTATTTGTATTGGATCTATCATGTGTAACTAACTCTTGGTGCTTGATTGAAGGATACCGAAACCTTGGAAAACATTATAACTGTGAGATCCACCTATTTTCATTGTTTAATTTATATTTTCAGTATTTTCAGTATTGAATATTCTTCTATGCATAATTTTATAATTGTCATGTTTGATTGCTAAGAGATCTATTAGTTTTTCATATATTACAATCCGCATTAAGTGTCAAACGTAGGGACGTTTTGTGCTTAAACATTTTAATAAGACTTTTGGACTCACTTGCACTTTTTAAAAAGTTCGGGAGTATAATTACAATTTATTTTTTTATTTTTCATTTCATTTTATTTGTTTTATTTAAATTTGAGGGTATATTGATCATTTTACACTGAAAAATAATGAAAATGATGTTTTCAACACTGAAACGTTGAAATATGGGTAAAAATGCAAAAAAATGAAATGTTGGGACGTTTTGCACACTCACTGTCAAACGTAAGGACGTTTTGTGCTAATAAGCCGCTAAATTAAATCTCAAATCCGTAATTATTTGAATGATTTAACTTGTGAAGTATTAGGATTTGATAATTTTCTGCGATAGAGGTTATTGAATTTTAAGAAGAATGTTTAAATAGATTGAATGCAACCACTGGTGTTTGTATTATCTAGTTCATCGATTTCTCTATTGTTTAAAGCTGTTATTAAATTGAATCTTTAGCGCTGATATGAGATTATTTGATAACTAGGGTTAATTAGAACGTTGATTTCTGATTAACTAAAATTAACACAACTCGTTAATTTACATTATTATTTGTTATAAGATTGATTTTGTTATAAACAAGACCCCCAATCGTTATACGAAGCATAAATTGTTGAATTGAACACTCTTCGTTGGATCGACCCTTACTTCCATTACTAAATTAGTTTTAGAGGTTTAAGTATTTTTGGGTGCCTACGACAGCACACCAGTGAACTTTCAACATTAATTCCGACCATTACAGTTGATGAAATTGGGAATGGTTGGGTGGTAATTGAAGTGGGAATTGAAGGGCTGTTGACTGGTGTCAACGTTTGGTGGCTTGGGTGGCCAGAGGCTGATGAAATTTGGATGCATTTGGGCTAAAAAATGCAAAAAATAGTCACTTTTTGAACTGATTTGCATTTTAAAAAAAATTTAGGAACATATTGTAATTTATTCTTTATTTTTCTTTTCTTTTATTTTTTGTTTTATTTATATAGGAATGTATAATGATCATTTTATGTTAAAATTGGTAAAAAAAGACATTCATCGCAAAGAATGTGAAAGGTAGGAACGTTTTGCGCCAAAAAACGAAAGGTATGGACGTTTTCCACAAAAACTTTCAAAGATATGGACGTTTTGCGCCAATTACCCAACTTTTTTTTTATATAATCATTTTTGATCACACATTACACAATAAAATAATTAGCATGTAAACCCAAAATCTTTCCCTACTTTTTAACTATACATTTTTTTTAAAATCAATATTTAAAACTCGATTTTTCCCTAATAAACAAGGTCAAATAAACTTATAATTCTCTAATTTTCCTCCTTAGAGATTGCTTCTGCAAATGAAAAAAAGCCTCAAAACTACTTAAACCAATAGTCCCTTTCAGAAATACAAGTTTGTTAACCAAAACGATATACTAATCTCACTAGCGTCAATAATGGAGAATGGGAATGTCAATTTTGTTGAACTCAATGTCAAACAAGGAGAGCCGACGAAAAAGTTGCACTTTTTATCCAATCTTGATCAGAATATTGCGATTATTGTTTGTACAATATACAATTTTAAATTCGACGAGAAAGGGAATGAGAATGCCATAGAACTGATTAAGGACGCCTTGTCAAAGTCCTCGTGCATTATTATCTGCCTGTAGGGCACTTGACAATTAGCCTGGATATTTTGGGGTCAAGACTCTTGGATCGTGTAAAGTCCAATTATAGTGTTCACTTATCCATGTCCAAGTTTCCTACATAAACAATTAATGTATTGTGTTACGTCTTATCATCGAGGCTCCAAACTAAGCTTCTGTGGTAGTCCACGTGGAGGCATAAGTCAAAGGTTGACTAAAAGTCTATGGAGGCTCTGATTGGTTAGAGTGGCACGGAAAAGAAGTGAAGAGGCCGAAGGAAAGCTTTCGAAGCTCCTTTTGACCGAACCTCTCTCGCTCTTAAAAGATCTGTAGGCGATCTCTATGAATGATTGATATTAATAATGAATGTGTCAAGTCTGTTAGTCTACGTTGTAGGGTGGCTGGCCTGTTATCAATGCATTAAATGTGTAACAAGCTAGTGATATGATGCTTCGATCTCACCACTTCGGCCAGAATTCTATAAATACCAACTCTTGTAATATTTGAATCTAATGCAACTCTTTGCTCTTAAAGTTATTCTTGATCTTCTCTCTTGTTTATTTCATACTCTTGTTTGCTTGAATTTAGATCATCACGCTTTGGTTGATTTGTTTTATGATTGGTTATGCAATCATCTTTAAATGTGTCGTTAGCGTCTTGAACATTTTTGTCTCGCATTATAAAGCATCTCTCACATCTGTATATAGTAACCTTCTCCAGCCAAGTCTCCGGTCAAAAGGTGTTGGAATTTGCTTATGTGAATACAAATGAATCCGGCATCTGTTGTCCACGTCACCCTCATAGAAAATGAGGTCAACAGATTGACGTTGTTTATAAAAAGCCACACATTCAACCATGAAAAACCCGTGGAAAAAGCTGATTGAAAAATATATTTTGGGTGAGTTTTCTACCCTTGGAGAAACTGAACTGTTCTTGAAGGAAGAACACCTGAAAACCCCAGGTGAAACCATTTAGGAAAAAGTTTTGTTTGTTTCTTGAAAAAGGAACATTGTTTGCTAAGAAAAGATCCTCAAGAGAGCCGCCTTAGAAGAAAATACGTTAGTATGAGCTTTGACAATGAAGAGTTAGCACCTTGGAGAACTAGTGAACACCTTGAAGAAGAAGAACCCTCACACACCGCTCTTACAACCCGCCATCGATTTCACTACAACATCGATGATGCAAGTCGAGAAGTAGATCCAGGTATTTGTCTACTTACAAGGAAGGTGGGTACCATGGTCGTAAGCATGAGAGATATCACTCAACAGAATATCGCCATACATGAACTAATTAGGATGATGCGTGGGCAAGGAGGTCAGCAAATTCCTTATGCCCTTTAAGGGGATTATTATGCACAGTAGGGGCCAGTCTCCCATTTTTCACCCCATGGAGGATATTATCTCCAAGAGGATGAGGTTCAAAGCCAAAGGGCACCTCACCACCATGAGGGAGACGACGACCCCCAAAAAAAAAATTGGTGTGGATACATCCTCGAATTACGCATCGGCCGATCTACTGAGGTTCCATTCAATAGAGAGGATAACTTTCCTCATGCATACGAGCTAAAATTTAGACCTCAAAGATCTGCTAGTGTGTTTGATAGACTGAGTCCTGTGGGACCTAGAAGTAGGCATGCCTAGTCGTCTCAAGTGATTAGAACAAACCTCAACTCGCTTTGCGACATAACAGAAGAATGTACAATGACATGTACCATGGAACCCTTCACCTAGAAATAGGCTAAGAATTAGGTAGGTTTATCCTAACCACCTGCTGGGCATTAGGTTAAAGATGATGAATATTCCAACGAACTATAAAGATCTTGAGGCTTTGACGATTGCGATAATTTACCTCTCTCAGAGGCTAAGAAATGACCCCACCTAAAATCCCTAAGTATGATGTAACGGGTGACCCCTCAAAGCACCTCAACAGCTTTAAAACTCATACGAGTTTAAGGGGCTCATCCCTTGCCGTAAGATATAGAGCTTTCACTTAACTTTAAGTAGTGCAACTAAAGTGTGGTACACCAGAATTCTATAATGAATTATTAAAAGCTGGCCAGATTCCAAAAAAGCTTTCCTTAAGCGCTTCACAACTAGTAAGGAAGGTAAATGACCTATTTAGCGTTTCCAAGACATGAGATAGTAGTTAAGAGAATCATTGAAAATATTTTTATCACGTTTCACAGATGAAATGACATACTACATACAGATTACTGATAGGGAGGCCCTTTCGCCTTGAGAGGAGGGCTAGATATGAACTCTCTCTTCTAGAGGGATGTACAGAATAAGGATTCCACCAATTATGATGCCCTATTGGAAATGATCAATCGTGAGATCATCAATGATGAACTGAATGATCACTGCAATAGGGCCAACCAAGGATTCCCACCTCCTCAAAGACAAGAAAGATGCCCTACTTATCACTTAATAGACTACCACCTTTAATTTAGGACAGGCATTGGCCGCTACCACGCTAGATGTAGTTTTTGTTTTAGCCTATGAGAAGGTGAACCCTAGCGTTGATACACGCTAAGGGAGGCTTAACCAACAAACTCCTCAAAGAGGAAATGGTAGAGGATGAAACACTGAACTTAGAAATAGGGACGAAGTGCCCATCTACTGTACTTACAGCACTCTTATGCCACAACACAATTGATAGTAGAGATATTACTTTGCACCACCAATCTGATAATCAAAAGGATGATGGGGAAAGATCTAAAGAGGGGCAAAGGCAAATAAGGGACCTACCAACCAACACATCCATGAACCTATTCAAGAAATAGATATAATTTTTGGAGGCCCGTATGTTGGAGGAAAAATCAGGAATGCAAAAATGAACTATATAAGGGAGATAAAGAACCTCTCCAATGCAAAACCTCATTCTTGATAGTAACCGCCCTCAAGCCAACGTAGAGATGCAACCTATTAACTTTACCCAGAAAGATACTCAAGTTTGCACAATCCCCACTGTGATGCTCTAGTTATAAGGACAATTGATGCACAATTAAAACGAAGGTTAGTGGACAACATGAGTTCTGTCAACATAATCGTTGGAGATATCTTTGATAAAATGATTGTAGATCATGAGCTGACCCCCATGACTTCGCCACTGTATGGATTCATGGGAGACAACATCATCCCAAGAGGAAAAAATCACTCTCGCAGTTGAAATGAGAGCAGAGCTCTAAGTTGACCATTACTTCATAAAATTCTTGGTAGTGGATAACCACTCATCCTATCATGGAGTCTTGAGCTGACCTACTCTGAAAGAAATATGGGCTGTTACATCCATCCACCATCTGTGCATGGATTTTCCAACTGTAAATAGCATAGCCACAGTTCGAGGTGATCATAGGAGTTCAATGGAGTGTTACTTGAATTCCCTAAGAAAGGAGAAACCATGAAACATCAACGTAATTCTGGTAGATATTAACATGAATGATGCCCCTGAACAAGGGCAGACCTATGAACAATGGGAAGATGTCGAAATGTTAGACACCTCTGAAGAAGAGGTTATCTTTGGATCGATAGATGCATTTGTAGAAGGGATAGCTGCTAAAGAAACGACTAAGATTGATAAATTGGATCATCGAGTCATCGAATGTGAACCTCAAGTCACACTAGTTGAGGAGTTGGACAGTTCTCTAGTGGATCCCCATGATCCTTCCAAGTCCCTACATGTTGGAAATAATTTTCCAATGGAGGTTAAGGAGGAGCTAAAACACTTTTTATGTAAAAACTTAGATGTCTTTGCTTGGAGGCATGAAAACATAGTTGGCATTGACCCGAATGTTAGTTTCATCACCTGAAAATTGATCTTAAGATTGCCCCGCATAGAGAGAAGATGATGGTCCTTAACCCAGAAATGTATGATGCCTTGAATGATGAAGTAAAAAAGTTGATTGGCAATTGCTTCATGAGAGAGACCACTTATCCAAAGTGCATCTCAACCCCGTCCTTGTCAAGAAATATAATAGCAAGTGTAGAGTATTCATTGATTTCTCTAACTTCAATCAAACTTGCCCGAATGACAGTTTTCCTTCCACGAATTGATCAACTTGTCGATTCCATGGATGTACATGAATTGTTGAGCTCTATAGATGCCTATTCAATGTACAACCAGATCCCTATGTTCCCAACTGATGAAGAGTATACGTCCTTCATAACAGACATAAACCTCTATTGCTACAAAGTGATGCCTTTTGGGTCGAAAAACGTTGGGGTCACACATCAGAGGCTTCTATAGGATGTTTGCTGACTTTATTAGTGAAACGATGGAGGTCTACGTAGATGACATGCTAGTAAAGAGTCTCGAAACCAGAGAACATGTGAAGTACTTAGACAAAACTTTCCAGATATTGAGAAGGTATATGATGAGGTTGAACCCCCTTAAGTGTGCATTTGGTGTTGCCTCTTGAAAGCTTTTAGGTTACATGGTCAATCAAATGGGCATAGTGGCAAATCTTGAGATGATTAAGGTCCTGATTGAGATGAGGTCCCCCCAAAAGCCTAAAGAAGTTCAAAGCGTTATAGAACGTGTA
Organism: Fraxinus excelsior; assembly: GCA_019097785.1. NCBI lineage: Eukaryota > Viridiplantae > Streptophyta > Magnoliopsida > Lamiales > Oleaceae > Fraxinus > Fraxinus excelsior. The sequence continues at coordinate 38,617,069 of CM032623.1, forward strand.
GGAACCATGAGCCGTTTCATCTCAAAGGCAATTGATAATTCCATTCCCTTCTTCAAGGTTCTAAAGGAAGGAAAGAGGTTCAAGTGGACAGATGACTTCGAGGAGGCCTTCCAAGGACTGAAAAAGCACTTAGGACAAGCATTTCTCCTCTTAAAATTGAAAGATAATGAATCCCTGCAACTATATTTGGTGATATATGCCAATGCCATAAGTTTGGTGCTTGTAAAAGAGAAGGGTGTCACCAGCTGCCCATTTACTTTGTATGCAAAGCACTTTTAAGCGACAGAGACCTGCTACCCGAACATGGAATAATTATCTCTTACCTTGGTTACAACCTTTATGAAGCTGATGCTATATTTCCAAGCCTACAACATATACATTCTAACCAATTTTCCACTGAACAAGTGCTTCAAAAACCAGACACCTCTGGGAGGTTGATGAAATGGGCTGTGGCACTTACCGAATTCGATATAATCTTCAAGGCAAAAAAAGCCTATCAAGGGCTAAACACTTGTAGACTTCGTCACAGAATTCACCAACGCTCCTGAAGTAGAGGAAGTAATAGAGCCATCAGAACCACTTGAAAACCCAAGATTGGATAACTAAGAGGGGGGTGAATTGGTTTTTAAAACCTTTTTCAATAATAATACAAGATTTAAAACTAATGTTCATACAAATGATAATGGAACAATTCAAATGCAAATAGACAAATAGGTAAATGAAATAAGTTTGCACAAGGTAATAACGTTAAGTAAAAGGGTTAAAGAATGCAAACGATATAATATGGAAGTTCGATCCAACGCAATAATCTACGTCCCCCGTTACCAATCTCTCCGTCACGAACAAGGCCTTTTTCACTATGTTGATTGATTGTGGTGCAATCCAACCCTTTAAAAAGCTTCCGGTAACTTACAACCAAGGAGTACCGATCTTTTTACAATGTTGAGCTTTTCGGAACCTCAACATGACCCACAATTCAAAAATGAATATACAAGTGAAAACTTCTCTTCTTGATGAATGATAAAATCAAGATTGATAACAAGAAGAGATGATATAATCCGGGATGCACCACCAATTATCAAGATTTTGATGATTGTTAAAGGGAGAGTAGAGCCAAGTTCGAGGCTTTAAAGAGTTGATAAATCTGGTCATTTACATGTTCGAGCAACGGAGTCCATAATATTGAAGAAAACAAGCCAATGGTCAAGTAACATGTTAGGGACGGAAGGTGGAACGAGCCAGAAAGCACTCGAATTTTAAATCTATGTTGAGACTCATTTTTGGTATATAATACGTTTGAATTTGAAGATTTGTATGTCTAGAAGATCTGTATTCCTTGAAGTAAGTTTTCCAACGCATTTTGAATAATCTCAATCGGGTATCGGGAAAGGGAGATATGACCAAAATACTGAAAGCTGTCCAGGAAAACTGTTTTGACGCGAATTTCCTTGTTAGACTAGAATTCTATTTTCTTTTCAATTTTACAATATTTTATAATCTAATTACATTTTTACTAGGTTTTCTAGCATTAGTATAAATAGTATATTTATTTCATTGTAAAAGAATAAGACTTTTCATAATGATAAATTAAAGCTTTTGCTTTTTCTCCATGCGTTCTTCCATGAAATTTCGAACTTATCAAATATATTATTATATTTGTGGCGTTCAACCCTAGAACTTATCAAAGGATTAGACACCCTTTGTGGCGTTCACAAATCGATGTTCGTTGGTTTTGTAATCAAGAGGTCTTTCAAACTTTTGTTTTTATTTAGTTGCTTGGTTTAATAATTTGCGGGTCGAGATTCTACTGTCTACAACCTGAATTTGGGCTTTCCCAGCATTTTCAATTAATTTGACGATTTTCACGCTGATCCCGTACCGAGTTCGCGTCAAGAGAAGAGGCAAAAACTTCTATAGATGGCAATAAGTTTAGCTCAAAGTGTTGATATGAAAAACTTTTTGATGAACAAAAGATTTTCACAAGTTTAATCACTCAAAAGTTTCTCAAGAATTTTAATGTTATTGATCTTCTAAATGATGGAAAAATAAAGTAGATGAGATCAATAAAAACCTCACTTTAATGCTCAAGAGTTATTTTTACAAATGTAGGAATATTGAGGTATTTATAGCACTTAAACGGCTAAAAGTTATGGCCATCCGGACAGGGGATCTAGACGTCCAGATGAGCTAGCCGTTAGAGATGTGCAACGGTAAAAAAATTGATCGTTGCTCATCCGGACGTCCGGTTGGCTAAAACTGCCCACCGGATGGTTTTCTTCATGATAATTAGATCGATGTAGGTTTAAATGAAGAATAGCCTTATCCAATCTTTTCAAAGAGAGTGATTTATGAATTCATTTATTTGATAAAAGTATTTACTCCTTTGAAAAATGATTTTATGCAATTTCTTTTATGTTTTTGAAGAAGTAAGATTTCTTATACATAAAAAGTTTACTTTGAGCTGCCAAACATTTCATGGCCAAATAACGAAGCATTTTACCTTTAAATATATTTGATGTATTAAAATTTAATGTCTCTATATATGTCTTGCTTCTTCATGAGCTCTTTTTGCTTCCGTTGGTTTGCCAAGTTTGTTTACACAAGGATTGTCTTATTTGCAAATATCACGATCTTGATCTTTTGTGCCTCCATCCTTGATAGCATTCACAATCGCTCTAAACGACACTCGAATATAATTTGTTAGAATTAAAAGTGATTTGTTTGTAATAATCAAAACGAGAAATCAACTATAGGTCAATACCACTACCATGGATTTTGTATGTTGATGGTTCATTCGGAGAGGCATGTTCGGGATAGAAGTGGTCCTGGTAAGCTTAGAGGGTCACAAACTCAACTATGCAGTAAGGTTTAGGTTCAAGGCTACCAATAATGTAGCAGAATATGAAGCTTTCTTAGTTAGCCTTAGTGTCACGGGCTGCAGCTTTGCTTAAGCTCCGTGTTGTAAATATTTATTTAATTTGTAAAATAGTTAGAAAATAGAAAAGAAAAAGTATGATTCTAAAGCCAAATGATGTCTACTCCCATCATTTGTGTTTTTGTTACTAAGTCTATTATATGGGGGGGGTATTGGTCTTTCAAAACATTTTCAAGCTTACTAGTGTTTTCCCCCTGCACTAGCCATTGTAATTTTCTGATTTCGTCTATTGTAATGTCCTGCTTTTTAGCAATCAATGATCAAGTTATTTCCAATGCATTTTAATTTCATGTTGCAAGCTTTCTTTAAATTGTGATCGAAATTTACTTTCGTACTGACGCGACTGAGGAATAGGCGGAAGGTAGTCTAGCGGAGCAGACTACTGCCGCACGGTGTCCCCTTTCTGTGCTAAGAAAAAGTTTCCCGTGAAAGTTGGTATCAGAGCTGCGACTCAAGATCTCGTTAAGAAAGTTATGGAAACTGATCCAAATTCCTAGAACACCACGGAGGTGGTAGATGTTCAAAAGAAGAACACCCGACAGCGTTTGGAGGCGCTTGAGGTGACAAACACTAGGTTGTGTTTTGCCATGGAAAACCTCGGGGATAAGGCCGAAGCGGCACAGACGGAAAATCGGGAATTACGCATTCAATTGGATGAATGTCAAGAGGCATGCGCATCTATGACTGAAGCTGTTGCTATCATACCCGAGTTGCAGGATGAGATGAGAGCGTTGAGAACTCAGTTACTAGTTCTTCAGCGCGCGATTGGCAACGGACAAGCAATCGCATATGAACCGGTGCATAGGCTCAGAATTCCAGAACCGTGTACCTACGGAGGTGCACGCGATGCTAAATAAGTTGAGAACTTCTTGTTCGATATGGAACAATACTTTCTTGCGGCTTCGATCAAGGACGAAGCGAGAAAGGTCACAACAGCTACCATGTATCTAGGTGGAGATGCAAAGCTATGGTGGCGAACGAAGTACGTGGATATTTAGGCCAACAGGGTCCGAATTGATTCTTGGGATCTTCTCAAGGAAGCTATCAGATCTCAGTTTTTCCTAGAGAATGTGGAATATGAGGCACGTCGGGCCTTATGAGAACTGAAACACACAAGCTCCATCAGGGAGTATGTGAAGGCCTTCTCGGGACATATGCTGAATATCAGAGATATGTCAGAGAAGGATAAGCTACTCACCTTCATGGAAGGGTTGAAACCGTGGATGCGCACGGAACTTCAGAGACAGAAGGTCACTGATTTGAGCGCTGCTATGGGAGCTGCCGAATGTGCAAGTGACTATCAACCTGAGTCGAGAGAGGATCGACATTCAGGAAATAGTCAAGCGGCTGAAGGTGGTAGGAGACCTTTCAGACCCAGCTCGAACTCAAATGGGGAAGAACGTTACTCTCAGAATAGGGTAGGACCCTATCAAGGCAACCGCCAAAATAGCCGTCAAGGAAACTATAACGGCAGTTCCAGTAATGACTGGAATCATGGAAAGGCGAAGGAGGGCAGATCTGATGTCGTTCCTAAATTGAGGTGCTTTCTATGTGAAGGACCTCACCGAGTTGCTGAGTGTCCTCAGAAACGGATGGTGAATGCATACTGTCAATTAGCAATTGGGGGCTCGAGTTCAAAGCAAAATACCCCACAAGCTAGCTGTCGTGGTGATACCGACTCCGAAGGGGACGAGGATGTAATTGGTGCATTCTCGCATTGGTGCAATACATTATCGTACCGAAATACTATAAGGGACGTCGATCCCTCGAAAGAGCCAAAGATGGAAGAATCGAAGGTCGCACTTGTAAGGCGAAAGGCCTAATGTACATTGATGTGAGGATCAATGGAAAGCCAATCAGGGCTATGGTGGACACTAGTGCCACACACAACTACCTCGCAAGTTCTGAAGTAGAGTGACTCGAACTTGCTCTGGAGAGAGGTAAGGGGAACGTCAAAGCGATCAACTCCGCTGCTCAACCAATAGCGGGAATAGCACAATCGGTGCCGATCAAAGTAGGTCCATTCGAAGGAAGGACGAATTTGTCAGTAGTTCAGATAGATGATTTCAAGCTGATTCTCGGATTGGAATATCTTCGGGATACAAAGACAGCAGTATTGCCGCATTCTGACTCATTAATAATGATGGGGAGCAAACCATTCATTATTTCCACACAGGTTGGGAAAACTGGCAAGAAAGGCGTCTCGGCCATGCAATACAGTAAGGGTTTCAAGAGGAATGAACCCTCACTCTTGTGTTCTCTTCGAGTAGAGGATATCGAAGAAACAACTAGTTCTATTCCAACGCCTATCACAAGGCCGAAGGAAGTTGAAGACATCCTGCCGGATGTGTTACCAAGGAAATTGCCAACAAGGAGGGCAATTGATCGCGGGATTGCACTTGTTCTGAGTGCTAAACCTCCCACCAAGGCACTATGCCGTATGGCTCAGCCGGAGCTTGAAGAACTTCGGGAGCAAGAGAGAGAAGTGTTGGGAAGTGGGACTATCGTGGAGCACACTTCCGCACTACCACAACATGCAGGCTCACTGGAGCCCCTTTCCATCCTGAATGAATCAGTCGAAAGTGGATCGACGAACTACATTAGTGGATTGCCAAGAGTTGAATACTTTGGCACTATCATCATCGAGATGGATTGTTTATCTAAAGATCCAACGTTCAACACAGCGCCCAAGTATGTATCAGCCGAAGAGACAGCTTAACTCTTCTTCAAGCCTATTGTCAAATACCGGGGATCGCCTATCGTCAATGATTGAGATTCTCGATTTATTGGCACATTTTGGACCGAGTTGTTCAAACTTCTTGGTTCAAATTTGAGCACGAATGCTACTATTCACCGAAGATCAGACGGACAGACAGAACAGTTCAACTCTATGCTGGGAGACTATTTTCAGCACTTTACCTCTACTTCACATGAAATTCGGGTGAAACTTTCGGATGTGGCTCAGATGTGTTCCAATGTTCAAAAGAACTCCTCTCTCAAAGAGAGTCCTTTTGAAATTACTACTAGCCAGCAGCCGTTACTCTTCCATACTGCAGATACCGATTAGAAACAGTGCAAGAAGTTTTCAGATTTGAAGCAACCAGTTCTTAAAGTGAAACGATCAGAAATGAAAGTTGCTGAAAAGGTTCTTGGCTACCAAACTACTCGAGCTTCCAGAAAATATCTTCAAGAGTACCTGGTCAAATGGAGCGGATGCAACAGCGAGAAGAATACTCAATGGCTCCGAGGACATTACCAAAACAAATGAGGGAGAATGTCACGGGCTGCAGCTTTGCTTAAGCCCCGTGTTGTAAATATTTATTTAATTCGTAAAATAGTTAGAAAATAGAAAAAAAAAGTATGATTCTAGAGCCAAATGATGTCTACTCCCATCATTTGGGTTTTTGTTACTAAGTCTATTATAAGGGATATTGGTCTTTCAAAACATTTTCAAGCTTACTAGTGTTTTTCCCCTGCACTAGCCATTGTAATTTCCTGCTTTCGTCTATTGTAATGTCCTTCTTTTTAGCAATCAATGATCAAGTTATTTCCAATGCATTTCAATTTCATGTTGCAAGCTTTCTTTAAATTGTGATCAAAATTTACTTTCGTCCCGACGCGACCGAGGAATAGGCGGAAGGTAGTCTAGCGGAGCAGACTACTGCCGCACGGTGTCCCCTTTCTGTGCTAAGAAAAGGTTACTCGTGAAACTTAGACTAGCCAAAGAGATGCAAGTAGAAAGGTTAATTATCAGTAGTGACTCCCAGCTGATTGATAGCCAGGTTAATGGCAATTTTTCAGTCGAAGATAAAAGCATGGTTGCATACCTGAAGTGGTAATGGACCTCATATCATATTTTGAAAAGTTCGAGTTAACACAAATCCCACGCATGGAAAATACTCATGTTGATGCTCTCGAAGTTAGCAAGCAATAAAGATTCTGAGCTACTTACTGTGGTACCTATAGAACATCTCTCTAAACCCTTTACTATTAAGAATGAAAATGTGATGTGGGTTGATGGCACGCCTCCCTCGATGTAATTCATCATATCATACCTAAAAGACCAGGCCCTACCCACTGAGAAAGAGGAAGCACAAAAGTTCAGAAGGAAGGCGTTGCATTTTGTATTTCAAGATGAAACTATGTATAAAAGAGGTTTCTCATACCTCTTTTCCAATGCATAGGGATTTGTAGCAACCATTCGGGAAGATGCGCTTTGGCATAAAAGGTGTTGCAACAGTTTGCTAAAAGATGTGACAAATGCTAATGCTTCTCGACAATGTAATGCAACCTTCCCAAGAGCTAACTTCTGTCTCCAACCCTTGGCCATTTACCATGTGGTGGATTGACCTCATAGGATCCTTACCTAAAGGGAAAGGTAGTGCCAGCTTTACCATCGTCGTCATTGATTATTTCACTAAATGGGTGGAGGCAGAGCCCTTGGCTTAAATAACTGAGGCTAACACCTCCAGGTTCTTATGGAAAAATATTATTTGTTGACTTAACATTACCCACTTAATCGTATTTAACAATTTGATAACAAGAAGATTATGGACCTATGTGAAGAATTCAAAATCAATTAGCACTTCTCAACACCGTACCAACCTCAGGCTAATGGATAGGTAGAAGCTGTCAACAAAATAATCAATTACACCCTTAAAGAGAAGTTGGAAGCCTCTAAAGGGGTATGGGTCGATGAACTATCCTAGATTTTATGGGCTATCCGAACTACTATCAGGACTACAACATTTCTCTATAGCTCATGAGGCAGACATCATGAGTTCGGTCGAAGTGGGTCTACTTTCTCTCGCTTACAGTTTAATGAGATACCCAACGATGAGTTGAGAAGATGTAAGCTCGATTTTCTAGATGAAGGAATGGATGAATCCCAAGTAAGATTGGTTATTTACCAACGAAAAATGACTTGGTACTACATCTCTAAGATTAAGAAGTCATTTCACATGAATAACCTTGTGTTAAGGATGGTGTTCCTTTCCTACAAAAAACTAGGAGCAGGGACCCTTGGTCTCAATTGAGATGGTTCCTACCGTATCAAAGAACAGTTTCAACCTGGAGTTTGTAAAATCAAAAGTTTGGATGGAAAGACACAACCTCATCTTTAGAACGCAGAAGACTTTAGGATGTACTATCAATATAGATATATGTAAAAACTCTTAATCTATGTACAATTTATTAAAATTCAATGAAAGCAACATTATTAAATTTTTAAAGTAAACACCCAAAGCTTTGGGAAAACTAGAGTCATTAAATAAGCGAAGTCCTAACATTTATATAAATGTTTATTGAAATGTCGAAGTACATTGGAAGCAGTAACACATCGAAAATGATCTTATAAGTAAATAGCAAAGTAATAATACGTATGTAACAAAAAAATCTTTCATTCATTTAAAAATTCATAATTACATGATGGCTGAATCTAATTACATTGAAAATAAAAAAATAAAACAAAAAGCCTAACAGTTAATCAGGTGGAGGAGGAGCACTAGCAAAATGAATGATGGCATTGGGGCAAACTGCTTCAAAGGTTGCATTGTCACTCCCAGCCTTGTCGTCTTCAAGTTTTATCACATGGCTACCATCTGCTGGAGTCTGAGGTTCCCCATTTTCCAAAAATTCCGACCTCAACTCCGAGGTATTGAAGGTTTGGGAATGCACATCAATCCATTCTACCACTTCGATGTACGCATAATTCCATCATTATTTCGTGAAGCATTGCTGAGTAGAAGTTGGCCGTGTATTGCTTCTTAGCATCATCACCAACACCTTGGGCCTCATCCCTAGCTACCTCAACCTCTTTAGTGAGGCCAGTAATTCTGGAGCCAAGCTCATCCACATGCTGTTTCAAAGCAGCATTTTCTTTATTTGACCTCTCTAAGGCTTCAACAGCTATCTTTTGATGATCGTAGAAGGTCTAAACTCGCTTGGTAAGAAAATTCACTTCACTTTGAGATAAGTGGACTTTTCGCCAAAGCAGAAATGATTTTCATAGCCTCTTTAGTCTACTTTTTCTTAACTGCCTCATCATCGACCTTGACTGTTCTAGCCTCCCACTAGACTTGGGAAGCCTTATTAAAAAACTCTTTATTTTTTCTATTGAAGTTTTTTAAAGATGACTTCAATGTCTATGACGATTCCAAACGCCCTCTTCGTTTGGTTAACAATGGTGGTAAACATGTCCATTGCATAACTGGTCTCCACAAAAGTCCGCGACCTATTCATCTAGTACTTATGGAATGTGGTAGTGGCTGTTTGGATTTCTAAAGGTAGCATGTATAGAGCCTTTGGAGCAAAATCATCATTCCTATTGGATAAAGAGGGCTTGGTCTGAGGAGGTGCTGCATTAGAAGTCGTCGAAGTGTCACTTGAGGCCCTCCTCATCTTCGAAGGCTTTTGCCTCAAAGGCTCCACGACAGTTGGCCTCTTCTAACCCCCTGACAGAAACAATAGAGGCTGCAATTAACTTCTCATCCATAGAACTTCAGATCGAAGTAGCAGGCTAATAGTAGACCCCCTTCCTCATAGACGAGAAAGTAAATTTCCTCTTGGGAACCTTCTCTACCTTATTTTTTCCCTTATCATTCACATTGGGTCGCCCCTCGCCCTCAAGGCCTATAGTCTCTTTGCTGATCTCCTCTACTTGGTCACTCACCTTCTTGGCAGTAGCAGATGAGGGCTTGAACCTCTTCTTCCTAAATGTGGAGGTTACAGCCAGGATGGAAGCCATGTTAGGGTGGGTGCTTTTTCCTCTCAAACTTTTATGCGAACATAAGAAAAACATAGAGGTTTTGATGCGAACCCAGCAATAACTGATCTTGGGAACCCACGAACAAGATGGAACCAACCTAAAAAAGCTAGAAATCATGTCGTGCAAAGATCAACTTGACCTGTTGTTCGACCTGCACCAAGAACCGAGATCCCGCGTGAGAAATTCGACCTGTTGATTACTCGGAACAAGAACCGTAAAGTGAGAACATCACAAAAGGACTGCGAAACCTTTTGATAAGTTCAAGATTATAGGTCTGAACCACCAAGAATATGGAGGAAAAAACTCACAAATTGTATTTAATATCTCAAAATAATAAAAGTCTTGATTTTTACAATGAAATAAATCTCATATTATAATAATGTTAGAAAACCTAGTAAAAACGTAATTAGGTTACAAAATATTGTAAAATTGGAAAGAAAATAAAATTCTAGTTTAACAAGGAAATTCGCGTCAAAACAGTTTTCCTAGATCCGGACATCTTTTAGTATTTTAGTCATATATTCCTCTCCTGATATCCAATTGAGGTGATTCAAAATGCGTTGGAAAGCTTACTTCAATGTCTAAATATATTCTAGAAATATAAATCTTTCAATTTGAACGTATTCTATGTCAAAAATGGGTCTCAAACTGAGATTGAAAATTCAAGTGCTTTCCCATCCGTTTCTAGCTTTCATCATCAACATGTTACTTGACCAATTGGCTTGTTTTCATCAATATTATGGACTTTGTTGCTTGATCCCTTGATGGCATGGCTTCTTTGGCTTTATTTGAAACCTGAATCCTTCCTGGACTCGATCTTAACTTTTTCTCAATACACTCCGAATCTTCGACTCTTTACAGAGGTTTGAGAAGAGGACGAGAATGGAGAAGAAAATAGTTTATTTAAATCAAATCTGGAAAAATGATTACAGCATGTATATATAGAAGCTAGATTATGAGAACTGATTGTAAACTAATTAACTAATACTTCAACAACCAAACTAACTATTCAACTAAGGGAATCTTACAACTGTACAAAAGAAAAGAAAAGAATAATGGATAAAATAAAATAAAATGTATCTCTATCTTAATAGTCTGGATCACATTATCCCATCTCTTTGAAAGGATTCGACCTCGAATCTGAACCTGCATCAAACGAAGCAACATTAGCAACCTAGAAAAAATTAACTGTGACAAACTTACCCAACAAAAGTAGGCTGTAGCCTTCATTCTCGTTCATAGCAAGGATATGGAAAGGTCCATCTCCTTTAGGATGTAGCCTGAACCTCATTTGAATTCATTTTTGCCTTGTACGCATGTTCATCCATACAACAACACCTGGATCAAACAATTTATATCCTGAAGGACCCATTTAGTAGCATTTATATGTATCATGAAGGATCTCATATTTCTCATTAACATTGACAATTAAAGGAACTAAATCGACCACAGTTAGCGAATTGAACTCAGTCCTCATATTAAAATGTGTAGTAGAAATGATAGATACTGCATTAATTCCTAACACCCCCATAAACTTGAGCTAACATAGCCAAAGGCATTAGGATCGAAATACAAACATGCTTGCCTCCAATCCCCATTAATGCAACCTAGATGCGTACCAAGTTCAAGTAATGTTGAATAACATGCTAGAATGACATGACGTAAAGCACACACTTCATAAACAAATAAGCAATTTTCCATAAATGTTTGTGACACCAGACTAACACTACACATATAATTATCAAATGCACCATCACATTTAAGAGTGCCTAACTGATGTAAGAAACTATGCCTATAAGTTGTGCAAAGTCTACCTTAGGTGTAAGGTTTTGACATGTTACCATGATTTCGCTTACCATCCCTTTATCCATACCCTTCCAAGCATCCATTTGCATTGCTCCAGTTGAATTCTCAATAGATGGATCACCATGAATTATTCCTCCATGGAATAATTCATTGAATTCCTACAAAATGGAGTAATCGAAACTGGGGGAGAGATTGTTAGCTCTCACTAAAGCCCTCTCACACTCATTTTTTTTTTTTCATGTAAGCTCACTTATGACTTTTCTTCTCTTTCTGAAGACTCACTTTCTTTTACCTCTCGTGGCTCCTTCTCATTTTTTATCACCTCTCCACTTTCATTTTTATTCTCTTTTTCTTTTCTCTCTTGTGGTTCTTCTATTTTTTTATCACTCTCAACCATTTTACTTTTTTATCTCTTGCTCTCCTTTTTCCACTCTTTATTTTTTTCCTCTCGCTCTCTTTTAAATTTGAGTCGATCTTCATAAGCCTGTTGTGGTGTTAACGACGCAAGAATAATAGGCTTTCCATCCTTAGTAAAGCTATACCTATTTTTGCATTCATCATGTTTCACCTTCCTAACATGTTGCCATGACCTACCCAATAGTATATGCCCAACATACATAGGAACGACATCGCACAACACCTTATCGTGGTACATCCCAATTGAGAAACTTATCAACATCTGCCCATATACCCTAACCTCTTCACATTCATCTAACCAACGTAGTTTATAAGGTTTTTGATGTTTTACTATAGTCAACCCAAGTTTCTCGACAAGCCTATCACTAACAATATTTACACAACTACTTCCATTAATAGTCAAACCACATACCTTGCTACCAACATGACATCTAGTTTGAAATATCGTTTCCTGTAACTGCTCAACATCATCCACGTTGATAGGTTTATGGAAATCACACAACAACACACAAGCTTCCTCCACTACAGGTTTCCCGACTCTGTTACATACATTACTACGCTCCGTAAGCTCTCATTTACATACATTCCTCATATCTATACCATCTCCAACAAGAGGTCTACTCATTTGTTCACTCATATCTCCTCTATCCCCACGAGGAACACTTTGGGGCGTCCTTCGCTGCCGACTCCTAATCAAAGTCTCAGATCTACCTACATCACCATAATTTCATTCAACCACCAAACCCAATCGATCAAACTTATGATGAATAGCTTGCAAACTATCCCTAACCTCCTCAACAAACCCTTTAGGAACCACTTCCGTCTCACCTCTACTCATAACTCCCATTTGTAATTAAATAAATGACAATAGTTTAAATGAAAGGAAAGAATACAGAACAAAATAAATGTACTTCACATGTTTGCACTCGTGTTTCACTCGAGATTGATTTTTTCTTGATAATGAGCTCACCACTCTACATTTTCTTGCTCGTCCTCATTCCTCAATGACTTGAGAAATAATCGATCTCAATCAATTGGATCACAATTCCGCAGCGAACACCAACAGAATAATCAACAGAATATGTGTACAGACTGAAGTAATAGACTCAAAATTTAAGAAAAGAAAGAAAATATGTACGGACTGAAGCAATTGACTCAAGTTCGAGGAACAAGAAACAAATAACTCGAAAGTTTGATCGTTTTTGTTTTGCTTTGTCTCTAGACATTCAAAGTGTAGAGACTCCTTTTTATTTTTATTTTAATTTTCACGTCGTGAATAGTAACGACGTGAACAATAACACCTTTTTTTTAAAACTTTTTTTTACTAACTCAATAAACAAGTAAATATAAATCTAGAGGCATATACTATGAAAAATAAGGATCCAAAACAAGAATAACAAATATGAATTTTTTTGACTCAAACAATAAAATAAATTACTGGAAGTAAATGATAGATGACATGAAGTCTAAATCCAAGTTCTGATACCAACTGATACGAACCCAACCAAGAATTGATCTTAGGAACCCACGAACAAGATGGAACCAACCCAAGAAAGCTAGAAATCATATCGTGCAAAGATCAACTCGACCCATTGTTCGACCCGTACCAAGAAATGAAATTCCACGTGAGAAATTCGACCTGTTGATTACTCAAAACAAGAATCTTAAAGTGGGAATACCACAAAAGGAATGCGAAACCTTTTGATAAGTTTAAGATTATAAGTTTAAACCACCAAAAATATGGAGGAAAAAACTCACAAATTGTATTTGATATCTCAAAATAATAAAAGTCTTGATTTTTACAATGAAATAAATCTCATATTATACTAATACTAGAAAACCTAGTAAAAATGTAATTAGATTACAAAATATTTTAAAATTAGAAAGAAAATAGAATTATAGTCTAACAAGGTAATTCGAGTCAAAATAGTTTTTCTGGATCCGGACATCTTTCAGTATTTTGGTCATATATTCCTCTCCCAATATCCGATTGATGTGATTTAAAATGCATTGAAAATAATACTTCAAGGGCTACAAATCGTCTAGAAATACAAATATTCAAAGTTGAACTTATTCTATGCCAAAAATGGATCTCAAGCTGAGACTGAAAATTCGAGTGCTTTCCCATTCGTTTCCAGTTTCTGTCCCCAACATGTTACTTGACCATTGGCTTTTTTCTTCAATATTATGGACTATGTTGCTTGATCCCTTGATGACATGGCTTCTTTGGCTTAATTTGAACCTCGAATCTTTCCCGGACTCGACCTTGACTTCTTCTCAATGCACTCCGAATCTTCGACCCTTTGGAGCTTGGTCCAAATCACATCAGGTTTAGTATAAACTACCCTCTGCAAACATTAAGAAAATTTCTAAGTTTTACCTTTTCAAGCCATTAGTCCGAACTTCTTATAGAATTGCCTTGTTGCGATCAAACGATCAAACTTGCATGAAGATAGAGGATAAAGGTAGAAGTTCTCTATAACACATGATTCTACTAAGGTCAGCTCGAAGCGATCTACCTATCCTGCAACAATATACAAAGTCATAGTCAATTCAAATACAAAAAACAAAAAGCTAAGGATGAAGTACTCACGAGTTCCATAGTAATTGGTTGGAACTGTCATGTAGGGGACCTTATCATTTTCACATATCTACAACTGTCCCCTACCCAGAACTAGGTCTCCTTCCATCATTTGATGGAGGATAGGAGGTTTATGAGAAACGGGAAGTGTACCCCTCCACGGACAAAGAGAATACCACCAACTTGAGTGTCATTTTCCAAAGAGCCTAGGCTGGAAAATGGATTGAAAGACGTAGAGGGTATGTCTTCGCCTAAGGAGGTCTCATTCCACAAGAAGTAAGGCCCAACTAGCTGGGCCAAGGCATTAGCAGTGATTTGGGTGGGTGCTAGTCCATATGACCTAAGGGCAGCTTTAAAGAATGGATAAAGGGATAGATGAAGCCCACCATTAAGAAGAATTCACTAACTGCTACGCACCCCTGCCTAAGGAAACATGCTCGCTCGTCAGGAGAGGATACTAAGAGCTTGGTGTGCTGTCGTAGGCACCCAAAAATAGTTCTTAAACCTCTAAAACTAATGTAGCAATGGAAGTAAGGGTTGATCCCACGAAAAGTGTGCAATTCAACAATTTATGCTTCGTATAACGATTAAGGGGTTTTGTTTATAACGAAATCAATCTTATAACAAATAACAATGTAAATTAACGAGTTGTATTAAATCAATGAAATGAGTCTTGATCAAAGTCAACTTCCACAATTGGAGATTTATAACCATTCATCAATCCACAAAGAATAATCAATTCACATTCACAATATTCATCGTTGAAATAAATTCCTATTTCTCCTTAATTTTAGTTAATCAGAAATCAGCGTTCTAATTAACTCTAATTATCAAATAATCTTAGACCAGTACTAAAGATTCAATTTAATAAGAGCTTTAAATAATAGAGAAATCGATGAACTAGATAATATAAACACCAGTGGTTTCATTCAACCTATTTAAACATTCTTCTTAAAATTCAATAACATTTATCGTAGAAAATTATCGAATCCTAGTACTTCACAAGTTAAATGATTCAAACAATTACGAATTTGAGATTTAACTTAGCTATAGATTGCAATATATGAAAAACTAATAGATCTTTTAGCAATCAAACATGACAATCATAAAATTATGCATAGAAGAATATTCAATACTGAAAATATAAATTAAACAATGAAAATAGGTGGATCTCATAGTTATAATATTTTCCAAGGCTTCGATATCCTTCAATCAAGCACCAAGAGTTAGTTACACATGATAGATCCAATAAAAATAGAGAGAAAATAGGTTGGAGGCGTTCTGGTATGTTCTGGTTGTGTTCTAGGGTTTAAAATATATATTTATAGTTGTTTCCATAGGTAGTTGACTTAAATTCGGAAATCAAAATTTTTTCCCAGATTTGACTTGGGCGTGCACCCAGTAGGAAATGGGGTGGCCGCTTAGGCAAACAAAATTGTTTCTGTTAATCATTCTGATGGTTGGGAGAGCGCCTGGGCGGGCGCCCAATACACAACTGGATAACTTTCAATATTCTGGTCATATCTTTCAACACCGATATCTGATTGAGATGATTTAAAATGTGTTGAAAATCTAACCCAAAGGGCTACAACTTTGCTTCAGATACTATCTTCAAATTTGATCTTTTTCCACATCGAAATGTGGTCTCAATATGAGGCTGAAAACCGATGCGTAACTTTTTCGACTGAAAGTTGATATTTGATAATACTTTGATTGTATTTCATCTATTTGACTTCTTTCTCCATCCAATTGGCCTTCAACACTCTCAAGTCTTCATCATGAGGTTCGATACAACTTTTGAATATTTGTACTTTGGTTCCCGAACTTTCACCTTTTTCATTTTGGTCATTTTTCTCTTATTTCTTCCAAATTACGCCATATCCATCGAATTGTCACCTAAACCAAAATATGAGAATACTAAGTACAGTTAGGCATAAAATAGTCATATGAGCGCATTAAATAAGGAGGAAAAAATATGCATTTTACATTCATATCAGAGCTCTAGGGTATATAGGATGCAGTACTTCTCCCTAATGTCTATCTGGTCAATACAATTTACGTTTGAAGGAACTTTGGCTACCCTTAACCCACATCATAGTTTAGGTGACCTTCCATTATGGGTAAACTACTCTGACGTGCTCTAATGGCATGGACATAGTCAATGATATTAGTTATGGTTACCTCCATCTCTGAGGCTACTATCCTAATGTCTATATCCCCATTAAAAGATAAAAAAGCTATGAAATTCAAAATCAAAGACAATATTGGTCAAAAAACACTTACGAAATCAAACAACAAGACATAAGTCACCGGAGTTCCTAAAGGTTGCAGGAAAAGTTCGACTAGTTTGACGAAATCACAAAGAATTTGAGAGTTTGTGGGGGTTTGATTTTTTTTTTTGGGCAAAGTAGGGAAATGATTTATTCAAGATTTGGCCTTTTATAGGTAAGGATCCTTGACCTCAACTGTTGGATTTTGATCTGAAGCATCCTACCGTTCATTTAATAGTCAATCTGAATCACCTATCACATCGGCACTTCGTTTAGATCAGAGTGTCTGATTCACGCACTTGCATATATCTCCCTCCCAAGAACGTACCTGCAGCATTCATCATTGCTCATTAAATGTGCTTATGGTTGCGTGTATGAAAAGCTGAATCGTTTCAGTTGTTTTTTTTTTGAAAACGTACAAGACAGCAAATTATTTGAAATTAAGGATGCTTCATTTTCCCAATGTTTAAAAAACATAGTTAACACTTTATAGCCTTAGTAAACAGTAGAAACACTCCATTTCGACTCTAATATGGCTAGATTTGGTAAATGACTTCAACTGCTTCCAGAGATTTCTTCAAAGTAGACAACTTTGGCCAAAAGGACTTCAAGCGTCTCTTCAAAATTCCATTTTTTCACAAGTGGATAGTTTCGACCAAAATGACCTTAGCTGTTCCTTCAATTTTTTTTTCAAAAATAGATAACAAGGACTTCCACTCCATCATCAAAATTTTAGTAAATCATAAGGTAAAGACCTTCCCTACTTCAGGGCTTTAGACAAATCTACGATAAGTACTTATGCAAACCCTAAATTTGGTAATCTCATTTTAAATTGTAATTATAATATAAATATTTATATATAGAGTTGGGGGACTATTGTGTTGTCGTAAAGCTAACCACTATAAGAAAATGACCATCCCAACAAAGATCCTCTAACAAGAGAAGTTCATACATTATATGAATAATCATACATATATTTGAGGGACTATTATTACACCTCGCCATCGAGGCTCCAAACTAAGCTTACGTGGTAGTCCATGTGTAGGCATAAGTCAGAGGTTGACTTAAAGTCAACGGAGGCCTTGATTGGTCAGATTGGTAGGGAAAAGAAGTGAAGAGGCCAAAGGAAAGCTTCCAAAGCTCTCGTTAGCTCTTAAAAGATCTACGAAAGATCAATAGGAATGATTGATATGACGGTTGTAATAATGGACGTGTCAAGTCTATTAAACCTAGGTAGTAGGGAGGCTGACCTGTTGTCAATGCATTAAATGCATAACATACTAGTGATATGATGCTTCGACCTGGAGATGAAGCCACATGCTTTTTATCCATCGGTCACCACTTCGACCATAATTTTATAAATATCAACTTTTGGTAACATTTGAATCTAATGTAACTCTTTGCTTTTAAAGTTATTCTTGATCTTCTATCTGGTTTATTTCATACTTTTGTTTGCTTGAATTTGGATCATCTTACTTAGGTTGAATTGTTTTGTAATTTGTTATTAATATGCAATCATCTTTAAATATATCGTCGGTGTCTGAAATTTTTGTCTCACATCTTAAAGCATCTCCTACATCTGTATATAGTAACCTTCTCCGACCAATTCTCTTGTCAAAGCGTGTTGAATTTTTCTTGCGTAGATGCGAGTGAGCTCGTCATTTTATGTCCACGTCACCCTTACAAAAAACGAAGTCAACATATTGATCAATAGTAAACAAAATTAAGGGTGCTTTTGATTGTGAACAAGGAATTTGCATGGAAAGAAATAAATTATTTGTATGAAAATTATTAATTAAACGCGTTTGGTTGATTTAGTTTTCAACTTAAAAAATATTATACTTCATCGATTTTTATTAGTGGGTAGATGAGAGAGAAAGATAGAGTTAATTACCTGAAAAATAAAAATAACCTCCAAAGGAAATATTTTCCTTATTTTTGGGGAAAATATGGTCACGTGTCCAAAATTTGAAAAAAAATTGTCAATCAAATACTTAAAAAATAGAAATTTGGATGGAAATATGACATTTTCCATAGAAAATAATGCCAATCAAACACACTCTAATTGCATTGGCATGATCATGCTTAAAAAGAGGATTCTCAATTTTAATACAAAATTTATATAATATATATTAATGTTATTTTGAAATTTGATAGGTTTGACATTCTTTATTAAAAGTCATAAAGTGTGATACAAATTTCAAAATAATAATAATAAAAATTAGGTGTAATAAATTATGCTTATAAAATATATTATATTATTATTATAATAAATTGGTTCGGATGGACATATATCCATTTTTTTTCCATTTATTTAATGGATTATCAAATTCGAATTGTGATCGAGTTATTGAATTGAGACCCTAAATCTATCTCTAATTAATTTTATTGGATTCAAATCGAATCTGATTCATTGATAGCCCTACTCATCGGGCATGACAACCATCTTCCAAAAAGGGATGCAACTATGTTGAAAAGGCAATTATCTCGCTTGCAAATGTATCTGGGCGGGATTAAATCTATGACAGGGTTACCCGATATGTGTGATTTCCTCCTTTATCGTAGTGAAAATATACTCTCGAAATATGGTGAACCACTACAAATATGCTTGTTTTCATTTCATTCACTCTTGTTCCTAGATTTAGGTTTTGGGATTGTTCCTAATAAATACTTCTATAGAAAAAAAATCTCTTTTTCAGGTTCCAAAGTTCAAATGTGGAGGTTTTGCTCTGGGATTGTGCATGAATCATTGTATATTTGATGGCATTGCTGCAATGGAATTTATAACTCTTGGAGTGAAATGGCCCGAGGCCTTCCACTTAAGTCCTTTGTTTGTGGACGAAGAATTCTCAAAGCTTGAAATCCACCTAAGCCCGAATTCCCTCACCATGTATTTGCAGAAATAGAAGACGTGGAATGTTGGTGAGCTTTACAATGAAAAAATGCTTTACAAATCCTTCTGTTTCGACCCGAAGAATCTTGAAAATCTCAGAAGAAAAGTCCTCGATGATGGAAGTCCCGAAAAGTGCACTACTTTTGAAGTCCTTTCAGCATTCATATGGAAAGCGTGCAGCAAGGCATTAGACCTAAAGCCTGATCAACAAAAGAAGCTTCTTTTCGCAGTTGATGGAAGGTCCATATAATTTGATCCACCAATTCCTAAAGGATACTGTGAGAATGCCTTCCTGTTGTCTAATTCAATTTGCAGTGCAGTGATTTAGTCGAAAATCCCCCTTCGTCCATTGTAACTAGTTCAGGAGTCAGCAGGGGTGGAGCCAGCCTTTCGAAGTAGGGGGTCCTAGAGTTGAAGGGGTGTTGCCCCCGATTTTTTTGAAACATTATCTGTTAAAATGAGAGAAGTTGATACTTTGTTGTGGAGAAAGGAAATAAAGGAACATAAATAAATGTACATTAGTTGAATATTTAAAATTTGGTAATGCCTTCATGGAGACATGTCAGTAATCAACAAATTTTTTTTGGGCGCTTACAATTCTACTGGTTCAAGCATCAAAATTAGGAGTTAAGATTTAGGCATATGCATAAAGCATTTTAATTTTTATAACTAAGAAATCTAAAATTTTAGCATTCTCGTTTAGTTAATAAGATGTAAGCGGGTTTAAAGTATTGTCTTTCCCTGCAATAAAAGGTCTCACACAGACACCCAACACTTAGAAAACCTGAAATCTCAGTATTCCAAAAAAAAATGCACATTATGAAATTCATGAAAAGTTTTTTCAAATACAAAAAATAATTTTAAAAAATTTAAAATTTTTTTTTTGGGAGGGGGGGTCCGGTTCCCTTCTCCTCCGTCCCTGGGAGGCAGTGAATATGGTGACAGACAGTTATATGCTTCAACCCTGCTGATCAATACATGGTCTATACTTTCATTCTACACTACATATTTCGGTACGTGAAAGCTAATTCTATAGGGGTCGTGGCTTTGCTCGAAAAAGAAGTGATTCTGTTCAGGGACGAATCCAGCCCCGAAGTTCAGCACGGGCGGCCGACGATCATTGACTATTAACCGCAACGACATGAATGATGATATTGATTATTAATCTTTAATTAAATAATATTAAAAATTGTTCGATTAATATTTAAATACATTAAAACGTAATAATGATATAATATGAAAATATAATCTAATACAAACCAAAAGAAAAATAAGTAATACAACTTTCCTTCGTAACTGTACGTTCAAATAATTGGAATATCTGTGGTCTCATATTTTGAAAGCGCTGCAAGATTGTCTCATTATCAATTTTTTTAAAAACTTATTGCTCAATGTACACTACCAAATTATCATTCAACCAATCATCTCCCATTTTGTTGCTTAAGAACAAATTCCCAAAATTTTCAATTCACAAATTCCCCAATTAACAAATTTTCAAATCCCTAAATTTACCAATTAAGTAATTCACAATTTTCTTAATTCAGAAATTCACAAGATTTTCTACTTCATAAATTAGTCAAAGAAAAATATTGAAATAAAATAAAAAAGCAATAAATTAAAATAAGTTAACTAATTAAATATATTAAACATATATAATTCTACTAGAAAAAAAAATAGTGTTTACCAAATGACATTGTGGCCAAGTTTTTATAATTCAAAGGAAAGAGATCACGGGTTCGAATATTTACAATTACAATTGCATTAAATCAAGTCCAACCTAACATATATTATTTTGCTAAATTTAGTGTCAATATTAAGAAGTGTCATAATGGTCAAGTCTTTTCTAACCCAGCACAAGATCACCAGTTCGAATCTGATCAAGCCTCCTCCCTATTGCATTAATTTTAGTAAAAATAGTAGAATTAAAAATAGTTTTCAAACAAGTTGCTAGAAGGGATTCGAACCCAGTACCTAAAACGTAAAGACGCAGCATCTTACCAATTGAGCTACAAAGTATGATTGAAAAAAAAAATATGAATTTCAGTAATATAAGCTTAAAAGTTTATCTATTGTCAAAAAAAAAAAAAAAAAAAAATGCTCCGACGAATCTAGCATAGGCGGTTGCTAGGACTGTCGATTGATTAGATTTTGATCTGAATCCAATCCGAATCCGACGAAATTAATGGGAGATGGATTTAGGGTCTAAGTTCGATAACTCGATCAAGATCTGAATCCGATAATCCGTTAACTAAATGGATCAAATATGGATATAGGTCAATCTGATCTGATAACAATCTGATCCGATTTGTTATAAATAATTGAGTCAGTAAAATATTTTTATAGCATATTATTTGTCACTAAAATAAATAAATGAGAAAATAAAAAAATTAGAATAAAAAATAATCAAATTCAAGACATAAAAAATTGAAAATTTTATAATTATTAAACCTGTTTAAGAATTGAAAAATTTGAAAAAAAATTTGATTTCAACTAATATTTTAAAAATCGACCCGGAGTCAAATTAATATTGAACTAGTTGTCAAATTGAATAAATAACTATACACATAAATGTAAAATATTATAAAAACAATAGATTTTTTTAATTTTATTTTACTAATTTAAAGTAAATAAATACCTATATTTTTCTTAATTAAATTTATTATTGTAATTGATTTTATAACTTCAAAACCTAATAATTAATATGTAACAAATCATTTGATTTGTTAATAGAAATAATGAAATAAAATATTTATATTTAGAATTGAAATTCAGTTTTACCTTATCTCACATCGAATGTCAATAGAAAACTAGAAGAGAATCTCTCCTTTAAAAAGGAATATCACGATGGTTGAAGTCATTATTGGGCTTGCTAGTAAAAACAAGGGGCCTCAAGTTAGTTCAAAGTTTTTAAAGTAGATAAAATTATTTTTCCCTAATTTTTATTAATTTCGGATCAGATATCCGATAACATAACAAATCGGATATGGATTTAACAATCAAATATTCGTTTGATTATTGGATCAGATCGGATCAGATAATTTTCTTATCGGATCAGATCGGAACGGATATAGGCATATCCGATCCATATTCGATCCATTTACATCCCTAGCGGTCGTTGGGGCTGGCCAGGTGTTGGATCCGTCCCTGATTCTGTTTCTTTCTCTTGAAAAATAAAGAAAAGCATTAACATGCTTCTTGGATTGCGTGCTCCTCCTGCTATGAAAACATTCGAATTACTTATGAGGATAGAGGAATAAATTGTTCACCTTTCGAAATTATTGTGATTGATTATGTGTTATTTATCGTTTGACCTAAAATGCACTTCAAGCTAGAACTAAAATAGATCAAGATCATCCCTTGAGTTATTGTACTAAACTGGTATTTCTTTTGTGATTATATTAATAGAATTGAAGCTTATTTAGTGAAATCAATCACTTTTGCACACATCGTATGATGACTACGTTAGCATTTCAAACTTCATATTTTGCGATCGATATTAGAATTTAGCATTCGAAAATTTTACCTCTTACAAATTTTGAACTGGTCCAATTCAACTCTAAATTTTCTTATTTCCGATTGTGCTGTCATCATATAATACTTTTTTCCTTTTTAAAAAACTACCCTGTATAAAACCTACCTCAATTTACTGCGAGAATAAGACTTAGTTTTATTGATTAACGTCAGTTAGTTGTTTCTCTTTCTAAATGCATATCGTATATCAACCAAGATATTTACATCTCTGGTTCATTATTTAGCTTACAAAATTATAACAATCTAACCCTAATGGATAAAAGATAAGGGTATGTTCAATATGCTGAATTGGACACGACATCGGACAAAACAAATCCCGTCGTCAAGTCCAAAAGGCCACAAGGGGTTTTCCTTCTATAATCAAGAGGAGAACGAAGAGAAATGTAAGAATTTCGCAATACTATTCGCTATAAAAATTCCTATCTTCATTCATTTAAAGGCCATCAAGAAAAACAACAAAACTATAATGCACCAGCAATTTAAGCACACAGATTATCTACACATGGCATTACTCATTTGAGCTCACTCAAAAGTGATTTATCTTAAGCAATCGCGGGGGAGTAAGAAGGCTATACGAACTTCTCCTTGAGCCTCGAGCAGGACTAAAGGGACTACACGAGCCATACACGAAACCACCACAAGAATGATTAGTCTCTTCGCCTCTATCCATTTCAGCTAAAACTTTCCAAAAAAGATCAACATCACATGGAAGCATTAAAGGACCTTCACTATTGAATCCATATTCCAGTTCAGCATCCTCAAGCAACATTTTGAACAAAGGGTGATTCGCATACTCAATCTTGATCACGAACCTTTGTTTTTCCGGTCCAACATACACAGAAAAACAACCATTTGGAGCCACTTGGTGCTTCGTTTTGAGCCTTTTATCGTCTTTGGGTGAAGCTGAAGCCTTGGCTGTGCTGCAGTTCGACGATTTACTCTTGGAGAACTTAATTTTCATCGAAGATTTTGCCTGTCTATTCATAGACAGATAACTCTCTAATTTCTTGAGTATAGAATTTTTCTTCTCCTTTCCCTTAACAACATCCATATTTTCTTCCATAGACAAGCTAAAAATAAAAAAAAATAAAATAAAAAAACCTCAAAATAATGAAACAAGCTCTATAGTTTCAACCTCTATCATAAGCCAAATTGAACATGGATCTCATTCTTGGCTTTGTTGTATTGTTCATGTTTTAAAAACTGAACCACCGCTTCTCAAGTCCCTCGACTGATTTAGTAGAAAAACAAGATTTTTGAATTCATAGGATATAAATTCAAGATTAAGAGAAATATATGTTATATATATAAGCAAAAAATGCATGCAAATGGATAAAAAGAGAAGATAAAACTCTACAGGTTAGAAGCTTGGGAATTAAGTTTACAACTGGGCAGGTAACATTTACATAGTCCCATACCATATAGACAATACTAATAATGAGTCTATTTGTCAACGCAGAATGAGCCATCAAATGAACAAAATAATTGATTAATTGTTAACTTATAAGTGGCCACTATGAAAAAAAAGTTGGTCAAATATGATGAATTCAACTCTGTTGGAGTGCTCAAACAGCTAACAATTAATAAATTTGCAGTTTCAATGTATTTTGTAAGCACAAATCTCTTTCTTTAAATGAAATTTAAGTGCAAATTGAGGAGAAATATAATTAATTTTATGTAACTTGTGATATATAGCTAACAAATGTATTCTGTAAGATCAATTATCTTTCTTTAAATGGAATTTACGTGCAAATTGAAGAGTAATATTCTGTCAAAAAATAAAATAAATTGAGGAGTAATATAATGTATTAGATGTTTAATATTTACAATATATAATTCTCTAACTACTATTGGAAGTAGGTGGCATTAGATATATGGTTAAGCCATAAACTTAGCTCGATGCTAAATGAGTCCTTTTGTCGATTAATGTTAGAAATAAAGTCATTTGGATCCTTTAGAACACTTCGATGAATCGTTTTCAAAGATCCCAATCTAGATGCTATAACGGCATCATTTTGGAGATCAACATCAACAATGAAGTTCATCTAACGATAAACTTAATCTAAATTATAGAGTCATGACACAACCAAAGTAGAACGAAAAAGTCAAATAACTCTCCAAGTTTTACCTCGTACAAAAGCGGGTTCTTTGGAAATTACGAGGCAGTGGAGCGTAATGGTGGGCTAATGATCATGTCTGCACAATATTTATTATCCAATATATTTTACAACATGTGATAATTACGATTATAAGTCCATAGACATTGTACCAAATTAATGAGCCTACATGCTTTGACAATTTTTATCTTTTTCAATCAAATTGATGTTCTAAATAAACATATGAAAATTTATTTTTAAGTATTTTTAACTAAAATTCAATTGTGTTGACATTGCAATATTGTGGATTCTATTTTAAGGACAAAATATGTCCACTTCCTCAGAATTAGACGCCATTTTTGATAAGAATATTCAATAATTGTTAACTCATGATAATTAAGAATATCTTGTCCTATATCATATTGTAAACAAATGTTGATTAGTACATGAGCAAGAAAATAAACAAAATATATAAAGACGTATAATAAACATTATCGATAAACTTATTTAGTCTTATTAGTTTTCCGTATTTAATATGCTACACCAGACAAAAAGATTGACAAATTTCATTTTACATCCCTTTTATTATGTTCGAATTTATATAGTACATACTATAAAAGTTTATTTCAGTGTTCTAAAAAGTAGTGTTTAGACGATGCATGAAGCAGGCACAAAATGCCTTGCCTCACCTCGCATTTTTCGCCTTTATTTTTTTGCCCATAGATACGCTTTTATGTTTTTTTAACACTTTTTTACGTTTTTTCTTTAATTGATAAATAATTTTTAGATTGATTTAAAAACTTAAAATAATAAAATGTTTTTTTTTTTTTTTTACGTTTAGATCGAAGCTTGATCTTCACTCGTCGCTACAGTTTACACTTTTAGAACACTGGTTTATTTGGATCATATTTAGGACTTGTTTGTCCCCAATTTTCTAAAATTCATATTTTTCAAACTTATTTTCAACTGTAAATTCTCCTAATAAAATAATTTTGCACGTAAACTCAAATTTCTTTTTCTAGTTTTTAACCACACATGCTAAAAAAATGAGTTTTGACTAAATAACTTTTCAAAAAACCTATACCAAACATGGGCTTAGCACTCTTGTTGATTATTCGATATTAGAAGATACATTGCCATTTACTATTAAGTGAGTTTGTAAGTAAATTTTAATACTTGGAATATTAACGTTTATGATCGTGATTACATTTTTTTTGTCGACGTAGGAACCCGCAGTCGCTACCCGTGAGTGCGCACTGGGTAAACCTCACTACATGTGCAGTAGCTCGCAAACTACATAGGAGAGATAAACCGTACTAGGCAAGCCCGGTGCGACGGACTCGATCGAGGAAGTGTTGACAGAGGATTCGACTACCTCCGAATGGGTATGGTGATTACATTTTTAACACAATCCTCAACATGTTATTGGGGACTCTGTACTCTCTCTTTCATTAATCTTCAAACACGAATATTTAATAGCTTATAACATGAAATGACGAACGTGCCAAAAAAATTGTTAGAACACATCACTTTTAAAAACTATAATTATGTTGTTTAATTCGTATTTAGTAAGTGTTATTAAATTAATGTTTAATTTACTCGTTTAAACAAGATTGATAAGTAAAGACGTATAACAAACCATATCACTTAAGCTGTATACATTTCATATTTGTTATGTTAGATTAGATAAAACCATAGACAAATTCATTATATCTCTCTTTTTCTCATGTTTGATTTTATTTAATTCAACGTAGTAGACATGTATAATCAATCTCCTAGCCAAATTTGAGAATAATTGAGTGAGTTCCAAGAAAATGCTAGCAAGTGCCTTTCTCTTTCTCTCTGGACCATAGAAATTTTATGACTTGAATGGTTTTAATTGTCAATTTTTTTAATTTTGATGTCTACCTGCACTCGCTCGAATGATTTATGCCTCTAATCATTTATAGCTTGAAAGTTTTTAACAATAATTCGTGTAGATTATTCAATTTTACTGTACATATTGTCGGGTGAAGCCATTGCACTAAAAACAAATAATTTAAGGTAGGCTCATATGGAACAAAATAAAATAAAATAATCTGCATAATGTATCTCTTATTTACTTTTACTATTTAGAGTTGAATGTACATTACACAATATTTTGAAATACTTTATAAGTATTGTAAGAGTAATATTTAGTATCAATTTGTTGTGAGGATTTGACGAGTTTTAAACGAACTAAATAAAATAAAATTTATAATAAAAACTTAAGAAAAAAAAAATTGTATTCTCAAAAATCAATTTCTATAATTCAATTTTTTTTTTTTTTTTTTTTTTTGCAATACTACAAATGAACACTTTTTTTAATACTAAGCCCCTGTTTGACACTCATTTATTTTTCATTCTTATTCTCATATTTTTTTTCTTTTTCTTCCTTTTTAACCACACATTCTCCAAATAAAATAATATTACACACAAATCTAAAAATTTTCATCATTTTCCACCACACATTCTCCCATCAATCACTATTCCAAAAATTCTATTCCTATTAAAATGAGATTCAAACACACACTAAATTTAGTACATAAGAATTAATTGATAATACATGAATTTAAACACTCATTAAATTTTTTAGACATGTGAATAAAAATAAATTCATCTATTCCAAAAATTCTATTCCTATTAAAATGAGATTCAAACACACACTAAATTTAGTACACAAGAATTAATTGATAATATATGAATTTAAACACTCATTAAAATTTTTAGACACATGAATACAAATAAATTCATCTATAATAAATCTAGTTACATATAGATCAAGATTCATCAAATCAAGATTTATTGAGTTTAGATTAATGTGAATGTTAATTGATTGAGAATTAATAGTACGAAATTCGTACGTGACAAGGATTTTTACAGTATTTATTATATATTCAAAAACGAAAAATAAAGTATTATTGAAATTGAATTGTGTTAGGGTTAGTTAGAATTGTCCAAAAATGATTCTAACTTGATGTGATATTTAATATACTAGTCAAAGTTGAACATGTATTGCACGTTATTCTGAAATAATTTATAAGTACGGTAAACATAATATTTAATACTAATTTATTGAGAGAATTTGATGAGTTTCAAACGAATAAAAGAAAAGAAAATTTAAGATATAAATTTAAAAGAAGAAATTGTGCTATCAAAATTTAATTTCTATCATTAAAATTTGTGATGATGAAATATCACAAATTAACAACTTTTTATACTACATTTGGTACATAAGAATTAATTGCTAATACATGAATTTAAATATCTATTAAAATTCCCAAATACATAAATAGAAATAAATTCATCTACAATTGATGAGTATTCTACACATGATTTTTATGCCACCTAATTCGTTATTATTATTATTATTATTATTATTTTTATCCTTGAGAGAGTTTTAGAGCGTTTTAATGTGTGTTTTGATATTGTGATATAGATTGATGAAATTAAAGAAAATAAGCAAAAGTTGACAAATTTGAGAAATTAGCTAAATTGTAACCGATCAAAAATTCAAGGACTAAAGTGAAAATTCTCAAAAGTTATGTCGGACCTCACAATGAAGATCCGAGAGTGCTAGGAGTCAATTGGATGAATAAAGAAGTCAAAAGGATCAAATATAATCAAAATATGATCACACATCAGTTTCCAACTGAAAAGTTATGTTCGTAATTTTTAGTCTCAGATTGAAACTCATTTTTTACATAGTAAACGTTTGAATTGGAAAATGATATTTGAAGCAAAGTTGTAACCTTAATCGGTTATCGGGAGAAAAAATTATGATAAAAATACCGAAGGACCCGCATTGCTGAATTTCACCCGAAATGGGCGCCGAGGAGCCGTTGGGCGAGAAAACGGGTTTTTAATATTTTTAAATTCTTTTCTTGGCCCAATTCAACTCTAATTCGTCCAAAAACTCCAAAAATACTATAAATACATCACATACATACTTTTAGGGAATTCAAAGGGGCAAAACATTAAAAGACTCGAGAAATCAAGCGAGGAGACGCGAAAAACGTCAAGGAGAATTCCAACTAAAGTTTCAAAAGAGTTTATCTTTCCCTTCTTCCTTATGTTTTCTCATATAAATTGTATGGATTTTATGAATTCCATTATGAACTAAACAATTTATCTAGGGTTTGATGTAGCCAACTTGATATTATGATTTGATTTGTCATAATTATTTCTATTTGAATTTTCATATATGTTTGATTGTGTTATGAAATTAATACTTTCAATTAATTGGGCACTAATTTATTGAATATATGCTAGTCAATTTCGGCACTTGAGAGGGGAATTTAGGTTGGATCATAGGATTGACACAACATATATTTTATGGGTTTTGAGAGAAAGTATAAGACCTATGAAGCTTACTCCTGATAAAGTCTTTTATTTTAATTTGGAATAGAGATATCGAAATTGAATTCTAAGATTAATTTCTAGCCGATACTCGAGAGAAGAGAGAGAAATACATTAAGATTCTTGCTTTTAAATATGAGAAAATTGAATAGTTAGACATAATTGAATCATAATTAAAAGTTAGGTGAAATCATTACCTAGACCTTTCTAATATTGAGTCATTCGATTACATTGCATTCTTTGAATTCGTTAACGATGTTAATTTCAAAATTTGTTTCTCTAGATAAATTAAAAGCTAAAATAATTATAGTACTTAGTATAAAATCAAATATCAATCTATGTGGGTTTGAAACTCTTACGCCAATACTATATTACAAAATTTGACACCGTACACTTATAGTATAATTAACGTTGCATAAAACGCTTGACAAGTTGTTGGCGCCATTGTTGAGAACTATTGTTTTATTCGATTTTTACTAATATTATTATCGATTAGCTTTTATTTTAATTTATATATTTGATTTGATTTTTATTTTTTTTATTTATATCTTGGATAGTTTTTTGGTTTGTTAATTTCACCTGTGCATGCGAAGAGCGAATCAGGAATTGTTGCCTGTTGATCCTGAACTAGAACTCACATTCCGCTTTCTAAAGGGTATATAGATGGACGATCGTGAAACAATGGTAGAATAGGAAGATGGAGCATCAAATGAAAATAATCAACAACGGGCTATAGAGAACTATGTCAAACCAGTTGTTAATGACCACTATTTCGATATCACATGCCCATATGTTGCTGCAAATAATTTCAAGCTGAAGCCAGGATTGATACACATGGTACAATAGAATGAGTTTGGGGGGAGCTCCGACAGAAGACCTAAATGCTCACCTGGGTTCTTTTCTGGAGATTTGTGATACAGTGAAAATGAGTGGAGTCACTGACGAGACAATTAGACTTCGCCTATTATCTTTCTCCTTGAGGGATAAAGACAATGAAGGGTTAACTCAGAAGTTTGAAAAAAATTCCCACCTTCCAAAGCAGCTCAATTACGGAGTGAAATTGATCAATTCAGACAAGTAGAATTTGAACCATTCTATGAGGCGTGGGAGAGATTCAAAGATCTACTTGGAAGATTTCCCCCGCATGGTTATCAGAGTTGGGTGCAAATCGAACTCTTCTACAACGGGTTGAATGATAAAACAAGGACAATAGTGGATTCTGCAGCATGAGGAACTTTGATGTCCAAGACTCTGGATGCGACTTATTCATTACTGGATGAGATAGCTACTAATATCTATCAATGCCCAAGCGAGCATTCAAATGCAAGGAAAGTAGCTGGTCATCATGAAAGGGATCCTATTATAGCCCTTGCAACCTAAATGTCATATCTCAATTAGCGGCATTGATATCACAAGGGACTCAGAAGAAATTAGAATCTATTATGGCTGCATTCACTGTTTACTAGGAGGCAGAATGGGAGAATGAACAAGTTCAATATGTTAATGACTAGAACTTCAACCAAAAGGAGAACTACTTTGGAAACAAATACTATTAGGGGTTCAATAATCAGGCTTCTGAGCAAAATTTATCACTGGGGGATATTTTGGAACTTTCATTTCAAAGACTAGATCGATGTTCAACAAGGACAAAACAAGACTTGACAACATCGAGACACATATTACCAACATGGGGGGTCACATTGAAGAACTTGGAGGTGCAAATTGGTGAGATAACAACTGTATTACAATCCCAAAGTAGCACTGCAATGCCATCACATTGAGGAATGGAAGTGTAGTTGAAGAAAGCAAGCCTAGAAAAGCTTTGGTGCTTACATCGGGTCCCATTCACATAGGGGAGAGACTGTAGCAGAGGCAACAAACGAGACTCATAAACCTTACTCAATCTTATTCCTAGACAATCTACCCATCTTGAAGACACAACTACCATTCCCACAGAGATTCACGAAGAAGAAAATTGATAAGCAGTTTGCGAAATTTCTAGAGATATTCAAGAAAATCTACATCAACATTCCTTTTGTATCCCGAATGCCTAACTATGCCAAGTTCTTGAAAGAAGTAATGTCAAAGAAGAAGAAGAAGCTGGAGGAGTTTAAGGCAGTTAAGCTGACAGAAAATTGTAGTGCCATTCTCCAGAATAAGCTTTCTCTAAAATTGAAAGATTCGGACAACTTCACCATTCCTTGCATTATTGGTGGTATTGCATTTTGATAAAGCACTATGTGACCTTAGAGCTAGCATCAACTTGATGCCCTTATCAATGTTTAACAAGCTGGCCCTGGAGAGGTGAAACTGACTACCATCTCATTGCAACTGGCGGATAGATCCATCAACTTCCCGTTGGGAATTATCGAAGACGTATTAGTGAAGATTGATAAGTTCATCCTTCTGGTGAGCTTTGTGGTGTTGGACATGGAAGAGGATGAGAAACTGCCATTGATTCTTGGTCGACCCTTCATGGCTACTGGAAGAGCGTTCATTGATGTCCAAGGAGGAAAATTGACACTGCGGATTAATGAAGAGCGTGTCATGTTCAACATATATAAACGAAAAAATCCTCAGAAAAAGTTAACACTTGCCATATGGTCCAATCAATTGATGAAATCAAGGATAAAAATTGCAAAAGAAAATTGTTCCATGACCCTTTAGAGCAATACATGACAACCAGTTACTCAAAAATTGCTACAATTGCTACTAAAAGCTACACAAGGACCAAGGAAGTAGTGGATTTCATCTTAGCTCGAGAAGCCGATCCACCTAACAGAACGAAGAACTACATTGAAGAACCTCTGAAACTTCCCAACATTATCAAATCAAAAGTGGTTTTGAAGGCTATACCGGAGTTAAAGCCGCCAAATTTTCATGGCCATACTACAGTGAAGAAGAATAAAAAGCCAAGGATAAAGTTTAGAAACATGAGGGACGTGCCACTTGAAGATCCAGTGTAGACAATTCGGTTACGTCAAGCTAATGACGTTAAAAAAGCGCTTGTTAGGAGGTAACTCTTTTATTCTATTTTATTTGCTTTATTTTCAAGTTATAGGGTAATTTAGTTTATTTTAAAGTTTGTTTACGAATCATCATCCTTAACCCTTCTCCCTTAGGTACTCGAGTAATTAAGTTAGTTATTAAATGTTTGAGTTAAGTAACACCTTTTCCATGTATTCAATATCTAAATTTTAATTTTTCAGAAATATGACGTCGCAAAACACTCAAACCAACATTGACAAGAAAAAAGAGATAAATCTCAAGTTTGGGGGAGAAGATAGAAGAATCATCCATCAAATCCAGTATCACAAGTACCAAAATGTTAAAGGCAATGCAGAATTGCAAATAATTCTGGAAAGTCCTCATCACCTTGCTTTAATTTTACATTTGGGACAATATTCGATTTAAGTTTGGGGGTGTATTATAAATCATCTAATTGCCTAGTATTTGTTTTTGATTTTGTGTGCATGTTTTTTTTTTAAAAATAAAAGTTTTATTTTTGTTTTGCATACTTGTGTGAGTTAGATAATTTTGTCAGCAATGATATATATATGATTGATGACATATGTTAGTTTATGGATCATGAATGAGTTATATGTTTTAGTTAATTTTTTTTGCTTATTCATGCGGAACGTGAATCATATATGCATGTGAGTTGATTGTGATGTTGTACATGAATAGGTTGATTCATATTTATAGGATGAAATAGAAAACTAGCTCAATCCCAAAACCTAATATTCACTACATCCCTACCTTATATGATATATTTTGGGACGTTCAAGTTGGTAAATGACATGATTTAATGATTGTGATAATTCCATGCATGCTAAAAAAATTATATTGTGTGTAGTGTCTTCAGCTTTCAAGTATGAACTAGGTAATGACCATATGCTAGGAATCTAGCCCTTTGATTTTTTTTTTCTGGTTTCTTTTTAAAGAAAGAACAGTGCAATTGTTAACTTATTGCTTCACTTCTGCACATTTTTTTTACCGAAGTTAGTAAGTCTTTATAGGTTTCTTGAGAATTGGTACCCTTTGGTATTTCGAAATCGGAGAGTTACCGACTAAAACCTCGCTACATAGGTCAAGAAGAGAAAAAAAGAGTAAGGATAATCTTGAGCAGAAAAAATATCAAAATAAGCGAAAACAATTGTGCAATTGTGAAAAAATGTTGAGGTTTAGATATCTAGTGGGTTTGAATTGCTTAGTATAAACTTGACTATCGAAACACTCATAAATTGGGAGAATTATCACACAGCTTGAATTGTTGACATTACCGATTAAAATGAACCAAACTTGAGTGGTGTAAGGAATTAGTATTGAAAATCAACTTTGGAATACACCTTGGGAAGTAAAAAGAAAATAAGTTTGGAGGTGTATGAATCTCATGAGCGAAGTAAAGAAATATTTGACTTTTACACTGGGAATTGGATCAACTTATTATTGTACAGTGTTGCATTTGATTCTCCCCACACACATCCCCATTGTGCATTGAATATGTGAGAATTTAGTTTGGGCATTATAACTTTGAAGTATTTCATAAAATTGATGTTATATTTTCAATCTTGAGCTATGAAGACAAGATATTTAGTGGATGTTTTAAGTGATTTTGTTTGATTTAGTTTCGTTTGAAGGTTCGTAAGTTATTTTTTAGAGTTTTGTGTTTGTTCGAGGACACGAAAAATACTAAGTTTGGGGGTATTTGATGAGTGTTCTACACTCATGATATTTATGCCACTTAATTCGTTATTTTTTATTCTAGAGAGAGTTTTAGGGCGTTTTAATGTGTTTTGATGTTGTGATATATGTTGATGAAATTGAAGTAACTAAGTAAAAGTTGACAAATTGGAGAAATAAGCTAAATTGTAAAAGATCCAAAGTTTGTGGACTAAAGTACAAATACTCAAACGTTGTGTCAGATCTCACAATGAAGATTCGAGAGTGTTAGAAGTTAATTGGATGAAGAAAGAAGTCAACGAGATCAAATATAACCAAAGTATGATCACATATCAATTTCCAACCGAAAAAGTTATGTTCCTAATTTTTATTCTCATATTGAGACTCCTAATTTTTATTCTCATATTGAGACTCATTTTTTGACATATTAAACTTTCGAATTGGAAAATAATACTTGATGCAAAGTTGTAACCATTTGAGTTATCTTTTCAACGCATCTTTAATTGTCTGAACCAAACATTGGGATAAAAATTTATAATAGAAATACCGAAGGACACTGCTGAATTGTCACCCAAAATGGGTGCCACATCACCCATATTGGCTGTCAAGGCGCAGCTGGGTGAGAAAACGGGTTTTCAATATTTTTGGATTCTTTTCTTGACCCAATTCAACTCTAATTCGTCCAAGAATCCAAGAATACTATAAATACATGATCAAAGACCTATTTTTAGGGAATTGGAAGGGGTAAAACATCAAAAGACTCAAAAAATAAAGCGAGGAGGCACTAAGATTATTAAGGGGAATTTCAACTAAAGCTTCAAAATAGTTTATCTTTCCCTTCTTCCTTATGTTTTCTCATATAAATTATATAGATTTCATGGATTCCATCATTAACTAAACAATTTATTTAGGGTTTAATGTAGTCAAACTTGATATTTATTTAGGGTTTAATGTAGTCAAACTTGATATTATGATTTGATTTTGTCATAATTATTTTTATTTGATTTTTCATATATGTTTGATTGTGTCATGAAATCAGTGCTTTCAATTAATTGGCCACTAATTTAATGAATAGACGCTAGTCAATTTCGGTACTTGAGAGAGGAAAATTTAGGCGGAATCATATGATTGACACAACGTAGATTTTATGGGTTACGAGAAAAAGTATACGATCTATGAAACTTACTCCACAAAAGAATTATGAACTTAATAAAATCTTTCATTTTAATTCGGAATAGAGATATCGGAATTGAATTCTAAGATTACTTTCTAACTTGAGAGATGGGAGAGAAATACATTAGAATTCTTGCTATTGCACATGAGAAAATTGACTATAATAATTAGACATAATTGAATCATAATTGAAAGTAAGGTGAAATCATTTCCTAGGCTTTTCTTATATTGAGTCATTCATTTACATTGCATTCTTTGAATTCGTTATTAAAATCATCATTAGATTTGTTAACGATATTAATTTCAAAATTTGTTTCTCTAGATAAATTAAAAGCTAAAATAATTATAGCACTTAGTATAAAATCAATTATCAATCACTGTGAGTTTGACACTCTTACTCCAATATTATATTATAAAACTTGACACCGTATACCTACAGTATAATTCATGTTGCATAAAACGCGCGACACTAATAAATCTAGATTCATGTAAATCAAGATTTATCAAATCAATATTCATTAAATCTAGATTAGTGCGAATATTAATTAATTGAAAATTAATAACGCAAAATTCATAGATGGCAAGGACTTTGTAATATATATTACATATCGAAATACGAAAAGTAATTATTGAAATAATTGAATTATAGTATGGTTAAAATTATCCAGAAAATAACTCTCATTTGATGTAATATTTAATATATTATATATTATATATTTGAGTTGTCTTAGTTTTACAATTTTATTATTTAAATCCTACTATGTTAATTGTATAAAATTATTATTTCTCTCACATAAATTTTTCTTGAAATATCTACTCCACATATATGGAATTTCGGTACTTGTGGTGTTTATTTACACAATGTACAGGTATTCTTTATAATCTAGATTAAAATAATTAGATTTGACAAAAAGCATTGTATAAAAAAAAAAAAAAAATTCATACTAGACATTTTAATATTCTCGACTTAAAATGCTCAATGTTTACTTGAATAAAATTTTTCTACCTATGCAAAACTATCCATCCGCGTTATTAATGTTCGATCACAATCAGTCACGTGGGTTTTAATCAAATATAATAACAACAATAATAATAAATCCCTGAGGGATTTGACGCAAGGTTAAAGAAAGAAAAAAAAATCTTAGAATATGTACTTTGGTGATCACAAAATTCGACACTGTCGTGTGGCCAACAAATTTCAGCTCATCTTCCATCCACACACATGTTACTTGTAAACTTGGACAATCACGTTAGACTGCTCGTGATCGTAGCTCCAATTGGGGTGCGACGACCATGAACGCTCCCACCTTCAAGTTAAATGGATGTATATATATTTTGGGTGTGGGAGAGATACAATGAGTGAGAATTTGGGTGCTAAGTTTGAAAAGAGTACCAAATCTTTGCAATATGTGAGTTGAGTTCACTGTTGCATTGCTTGGATCAAGTTTACTTACAGAGGCACAAGTACAAATTTTTATATCAAGAGAGAAGAAGTGGTTGTTCATTGGATGTTTGACACTTGACACATCTTAAACGACTCACTAGTCAAATCATGTCAATCCCAACTGGCATAGACATGTAGTTGCCTGACACAAACTGAAAACCAGCTTCATAAAGGTAACATAAAAGTACTAAAAAGCAGCTTGGGCACAATTATTGTAGGCGGTCAAATCTGTCAAATACGCAGAGTATTTTTTTTTTTTTTTTATGTAAAATGTCTTTTGCCAGATGTAGTGTTTATGAAAGATATCATTCGTAAGAGATGTCAACTACCTTGAAGATGCAAGTAGCAAGATTAACCTCACCACAGAAGTACTACTTCAACCTAAATGTTATCACCTTGGAAGAATAATTTCGAAGGAAATATATTTGTGTGCTTTGAGAGGTGGTCAATCACTTCGGTTGAGGGGGACAAGGGGCCACTCACCTTGCACAATAGCCCAATCACGTCGGAGAGATGTGGGAGAATGATGTGGAGTTAGGGATGTCAGTTTGGCTCGTCAACTTAAGCTGCCCATGGCTCGGCCTGAAAAAAGCAAAAGTTGGCCCGACCCAGGTTTGGTAGAATCGAGCCGAAGCTCGGGTTGAGCCCATTTTGGGAAAATATGGTTGAGCCAAGTTGGCCCGTATAAAAAAAATTGAAATAGAAAGGAGAAATAGGCAGCTGTGTAGTTGTATATTTAAAGGCTGCCTTTATGTTATATATATATATATATATATAAAATCGGACCGGCCCGTTGAGGCCCGAGCTTCCTCGAATTTTTTCAAAGCCGAACATGGGCCAAAAAAAGTTTGAACCCATTTTGCTCGAGTCGAGCCAGAGCTTCGAATTTCGACTTGTAGCTCGGCTCAACTGTTGCCACCCCTATGTGGAGTGGAATGTGTAAGTTGCGTTACCACTTCCTTCACTTATGCCTAGGTAACAACCACGTGACTTGCCTAGTCAGATGAGGGCAACATACTTTATTAAAAACATGTTTAGCCATTTAATTAAAAAAAGTAAAAGTTACTTCATATTTTAAAACGAGCATATTACAATCTTTTTCATATTTTAAATTAGAAAAAATTTATACAATTTAAATTCAATTCTTATTTAAGCAACGTGCTTATTATCAATAAAAAGTACAAAACTATTTATTTTGAAATCCATTCTTTTACTCATAAGTTAAAGCATTTAAGAGCCCGTTTGAGCCTCATTTTTTTTTATGAAAATACATTTTGAAATAGTATTTTAATTTAGAATGTGTAGCCAAAAAATAAGGGAAAAATTTAAATTTGAGTGTAATTCCGTTTTATTGAAAAATGTGTGATTGAGATAAGAGAGAGAAAAATGTATTTTGAAAATAATAGGGATCAAACAAGAGTTAAATATAGCCCTAAGCAGGGGTGGGTTGTGTGGGGGCACGACAAGTCCTGCCCCTGTCCCAATTAATTTTATAAGGGATTTTTTTAAAATATTTTGACTCACTTTTAAAGTATTTTCGTCAATTTTTCTTTATTATTTTTAGGATTTGTTTGAACTCCAATTTTTTTTTTTTTTTTTTTTTTTCGGAAGAACCAGTTTTATAATAGTGCTTTTCTAAAAAAATGTATTGTTAAATTTTGAATTTATTTATAAAATTATTTTATTGGAAGAATGTGTAATAAAAAAATATTTTTTAAAGAACGAAGCTGTAAAATTAGTTTAAGGTCCGTTTAATATGATTTTTACTTTTGCTTCTTGTAGAAGAACTTTTGAAAGAAAGAAATATGATAAAATCTAACATTTGCATCGATGTTTAGCACGGCGGGTCGCTTCAATGTCAAAACTAAGAGGTTCTTCTTTTGCTTATCGAGCCAGCATATGTCCATTCCTTTTTTGATTTGATGACTCCCAATATAGAGTCTAAACTTGCTTCTGTGGATTGAAAGAAAGCTAGGGATGGACATAAATCTTTTCATCTATTCGGAGTGTTGAAAATAAAACAATTTTTTCCCCCAATCATTGGAAGCAATTGTCATCGACACGAGGATCTTCTCACAACAACCTCCACTATTATAGAAGAGTATATAAAAACTCTCCCTATTTCGAAAGTATTTTGAAAGAAATCATATTGGGTAAACTATCTCTAAAAAATCTTTGAATTATAAAAAGTACTTTCATAAATTTTATTAGTCAAATAAATTCAAAAGCAATTCTTTTCATTTTGACTTTTTTAAAATTGGGGAGTTTAGGCACAACGAATTTCACTACCCTAGCCTGCTTTGACAGAAAAACCATAAACATAGGATGAAGCGAATGAGAGATGAACAAGCAAAAATGGACATAGTGTGGCAAACTCCCGCCAATCCTCCACAACGCCATGATTACATCTTCCGCGACGGTAAATAATTTTCGAAATTTGTAACTCTCACATAATAAAAACGGTAAATTATTTTCGAAATTCATTAATACCCACAAAAGGATGAAAAGCTAAAATCTTTCTGCTTTTTCTTGATAAGATTATTGTTAATTATTTGCATTTTTTAATATTTTTTTGATTATTTTCTTAACATTATGTTAATTGTCTTTCAATATTTTGCAGGGATAAGATATGTTAGACCCTACTACTTTGAATTCATTTCTCATGTGGGTATACATTTATTTAATTAGGCGATGGATTAATTATCAATTAAGCGAATGGTTGAAGTAAAAATACGAAATGGGATATGGGTTTTGTGTACAGGCGAAGAATAGGTGGGCGGGGAAGACGATTGTAGATTTATTTGCCGAGGAATTCAAAGGCCGGCCGCACGATTATTATGTATGTGGGTTGTTTACAAATTACTTTCTTATTGAAACATTATGAATTTGCTGTTTCTATTTTTCAACTTTTTTGCTTAAAGAATTTATAGTTGCATAGTGCAGCAGGAGCGGGCACTGGCATTTGTTGATTTATTACTCAATCGGGTTTTTTCCCAAGACAATTATTTCAAACTAGTACATTGCATTCTTGAACAATTTTTAAGCTTAATCATCTTTCACTTGTTACTTAGTGTAAAATTTCGTGAATGTAAAATACGATAAATGGATTGACAATTCATAGGTATCTGCTGTGAAAGCTGGACGGATACAAGTTGATGGACAGATAGTACCTGTTTCGTATGTAGTTCAACCATCGCAAAAAATAAGCCACTTTTTGCACAGGTTGATTGTTCTTATTATTTTTCC
This sequence comes from Fraxinus excelsior, assembly GCA_019097785.1. Taxonomy (NCBI): domain Eukaryota; kingdom Viridiplantae; phylum Streptophyta; class Magnoliopsida; order Lamiales; family Oleaceae; genus Fraxinus; species Fraxinus excelsior. Next base: position 38,657,287 of record CM032623.1, read on the forward strand.
CGTTCAAGGAGGCCCCTTATTCTTATGCCACTTGTATTTATTTTCATGCATTTCTAAAACGTGTTGTATTCTGAAGTGTCAGTTCTCTGTGTTTGAAATTTTAGTTATTAACGTACTAAAAGTTGTAGGCATGAACCACCAGTGATGGCATTGAACGTCGAGATTCTCCATCAAGAGTCAGACGTCTTAACTGTTTGTAAGCCTGCATCAGTTCCAGTAAGTAAATTCATCTAATTAAAATGGTCTTTGTTTGTTGCTTATCAATTAAAAATTTATATCTGCCTGTAATGGGGCTGTAAAATCATTAAACAGCTGAATCCTCAAGTTATCATTTATTTTGTAAGGTAAATCGAGGCATTTCGCAGTCTGGTAGCCCTTTCTACTGTACTTCAAAGAACTTATTGCATTTAAGTATTAGGTTGCTTTGTATGGCTTTATTAGTATAGTGTTACTAGTTCCCTTTAGAAATATGATTCATAGCTTCCATGTGTGTTGTGCCAATTGCAAAAAGTACTTTTTACTTCGTATAACCTCTTTCAGATCTCCTCTCTCTCCGCTTTCTCAACTTAGGTGCATCCGTGTGGACAATATCGCAAGAACACTGTTGTAGGTATCCTTCAGGCAGAGTATGACTTGGCACCATTATTTCGTATCCTACCTCTTTTTGGCAGAGATGAGTATCATAAATATTCATCCAATTTAAGGTTGTGCCAAACCTTGTGGCGGAGTTCATATCATTTTATTTATTTTTTAATAAACTAATTGCATGTTTGTTAAAGATTATAATTGCTTGTAAGCAGTGGATCTCAATGAATGTGTGGTAAAATATATGTAAGAACAGATTTTGGGTCCTACAAAATGTGTTGATAAGAACAGATTTTGACCAGCTTATAAACAATTATAAACTTTGACAAACATGCACTAATATCCTCACAAACTGAAGTTGTATAACTTTTAGGGTTTTCGTATCCTTGACACTATCAGCTATTCATAGATTAGATCGCTTGGTCTCTGGACTTCTTATACTCGCAAGAAGCGCTTCTAAGGCTGACAATTTCAGGCAACAGGTAAATTCATTAATTGATTTGCTTGACGATCTGGTAAGAGATCACATCTCGTTCTTGCTAAATTACGTGAAGGGTTTTATGTAAGAAATAATTTGATCAATGTATTTATGATGCATATACATTATTTATATTTCATAGATGCATTTTTCCAAGAAGATAAATGAATGCTTAAATGACTCCTTTCACATTCTCCTAAAGTGCACCAATTTGTTTCAGATTGAATCCGGAAAAGTTAAGAAACAGTATATTGCAAGGGTTATTGGAGTATTTCCTGAGAATGAGGTACTTATTACGAACTCTATCTAAACGTAAAAAAAATTTCTTGTTCTTCGCTTCGCTTCACTTTTCATTTTTTTACAGCAAGAAGTTAACGTAAATGTCAATTACAATGCTCGAGAAGGGATGAGCACAGTGGAGGTACAAATTTCTATTCGCTGCATTGTCTTTGTGTGTCATCTTTTGCTTTACAGTTGTGATAAGATGTGCCTTCTCACGGATTGGTTTTTGACATTGCTGGATGGATTTTCTTTTGCATCCTATACGAATGTCAGTTAACTTCATTTCTTTGATGAGGTAGAAAAAGCTTTGTTTACGATAATTAAAATATCATGGGCGGTTAATGGTTGACAATAAAATGCACTGCTGAAAATTCAAACCATTTTTCCATTTCATTGATGCCACAATGCTGATGTGTTCTAACCAACCCAAGATTCCAACTTTTTCCCAGATAACACACTTTGAAGGAGAATAGATTTGCTTGCTCTGACATGATCTTTGAATGTACACCCCCCTTGAATTCTCTCCCATTTCTGTCACAACATTACTTTATAATCAAACACGCTAGATGGTTGTCTTACTAAGGTTTGGTACCCAGACTGAGTCAGGAATTGTGGTTTCCACTTCCATTTTCTGCCTTGTATGCAATTTATTTTTGAATGTAGCATTATCCCTTGAACTTAAAAATTGTTTCAGCTCGTGTACTCGTTATTTTAGAAATTATATGAAGCGTCCTTGTTTAGGTTGTTTTACTTTCATTTTGCTTATTTTGAGCATTACAATGTACATGATGGCAGTATGGTTTTGTATGCGTTGGTGGGCACTGTGACATCTAATCAGCCCGTTTGCCCTTTAAACTTTGTAATTTTCAGAAAGTGTTCTTGTGAAATTAGGTTCCCACCTCTCCCCTTCCCCATTCCGGAATCCACAATGAAAATACAGCTGATCTTTGTGATCAACTGGTTATAAATCGATCATAAAATGCAGTTAACGGGTTGCTTATCTGCTATCCAGGGCAGCACCTGATATAGTCCTTGATGAACGCCCCATCATCTTTATTTTCCTCTCATTATGGTCTTGCATATCATGCCTAGCAGTAACTTATGATGAGACACATATGCAGGTGGAAGGTCACAATGGTAATGCACCTTTAAAAGGGAAGGCTGCTTGTACCAAATTCACTAGGATTAGCACGGATGGAAATCATAGTATTGTCTCGTGCGAACCAATCACTGGCAGGACACATCAGGTGAAAAGTCATTTTGCTCAGAGGGCTTTTGTGGAATTTGTGAACTTTTTGCTTTCATAATATCAAATGTTACCCTCTTATGTTCCCATCTTCATAGCTTTCTATTTTCTTTTTCTTTTGAAAATCTCCATTAACATTTGTGGTAGATATCAGATTGATTTGGTTGTACTCTAAGCAATAGGACAAAAAGCTTTTACGCATTGGAATTATTGTTCAATGGTTATAGCAGAATAAGCACAGAGCGGTTATTTTCTATATTGTTTTAGCTAAGATGACATACCGTATAAGTTCAACTCTTTCGTGCAGATACGTGTCCATCTTCAGTATACGGGGCATCCTATAGCTAATGACATGCTTTACCTATCTGAACGCATTAACGAACGCTCTACCGAAGGATTGAGTGCAGACAGAGCTGCAGCTAAGTCAGGGCTTCCCCCACAATCCAATCCTTGTGAAACTTGTATAGATGACCCTCGAGATGACTCCAGTATTGATTCCAGCATGGATCCAATGTGTACTAATTGTCCGAACTTGGCTCCTAAAGGGTAAGAAGCATTTCTTCAGCGGCATGAATTTATGATGGAATATAATTCAATGTAATCATTTCAGCTTCATCTTTTCCACTGGATTGAAGAATTTTTTCATGCTTATCATTTGAAGTTGATATTGCACGTCATGAAAGCTTTAGGTTATTGGCAATCCCAATGAGATTACTGAAGCACATTGACTTTCATTACCGATATATATTGTTTCTAATGAAAGAGTGGTTAAGAAACAGATTGATAATGGCAGCTTGCTGAATGATAAACTATTAAAAAATATGAGGTTTTAGGGAGTAAAATGTAACAATGTTTGTGTGGTAACTAAGGCTGTAAACTAGATTATGAATACAAATGTAAGAATCTTACAATATCTGCTTAGAATAATTTTGAAGAGGCACTCTTGATTTTGTTATTCATTTGAAAGCTAGTGTCTATTGGGTCGTGTCCAATTGTTTTTGGTGAAGCATTAGTAATTCTGTGTCACTTGAAACTGCAGTTCTTATCTAGAACTATTCATTGGTGGATTTATGCATCTTTTCTGCATACCATCCTTTTCTATTGACATTTAGTTAATTGTGGTATATATATGAGTTTCTGCCTTCGGCTTCTGAATCATGCATCCCTCCTTTAAAGATTTATACTGCATCTAATGTAGTAAGGGTGTCAAAATGAGCTGGGTTGCATAGTGCTAGAGCGCCCCACTATGGTTTATGCCCAGCCACGCCTACAGCCGGGCCAAAAATCTGAACTTCACCTGCCCAGTTTGCACCTCTGACCTAATGTGGATTGTGTGCTTTATAACTGATGCCTAACACAATCAAGAACTTGATTTCCTGTCTGTCTTCTGTGCAGCTATGATGGACGTGAAGAGGGATTATGGCTACATTGTGTTAGATATGCTGGGACAGACTGGACTTATGAATGCCCATATCCAACCTGGGCATCCCTCTGACCTTTTTACTTTCGTCTCCGGTTTATAAATTTGAGAAAACAGCATTGTTTCTTCATCTGTATAAACATTTATGTTTCGTTTGGCTAGATAAATTGTACAATCCTAGACTGGATTTTGAAAGAAAGAAAGATTGTACAACACAATGTGATACTGCTCGATTTTTATTTTTTTATTTTTCATTTTGGGGGATTGAAGAGAACAAGTTTGCTTGGGTGAGTGCCATTTTCACCTTAACATGTCCAATTTCGCCATATAGTTATTGGTTATATATCGATGAAGTGAATTTCCTAAAAATATTGTCAATTATTTCAACATTCTCTTGTGAATCAAATAATTCTAGATTTCTTGAATTCATGGGTATTCTCTGAATCAACACATTTTTAGGTGTGTTCTTCGCTATCCATGTTATTTTTTTGTTTGCTTTGCATCATTTTGGCTACAACATGAGATTATGCCTTTGTTTGTCAGCCATTAATCTAAAACTCTATTTGCTACAGGAAAATTCTCCACCACATATTTACCCAATAAAATATTCTGCACACAAATCAATAAACTTATTTTAAATTTCAACCACACATTCTCCAAAAAATACTATTTAAAACTCCATTTTACTCCCAATAATGGGAGACAAACAAGCTCTATATCCATTGGAGGAAGTGATGTTACACGACGATAAAGCAAAACTGCAATAATAGATGGATTTGTTGACACAACAAGTAGAATAAGACGCCAATATAACCTATAGAAACGTTGACGCAGTTGTCTTATTTAGAAGTATTTTTGGTTGTAGATATTTTTCGCCTTTGGTTGAATCACAGTTTAGAGCTCAGCTTCTTCGTGAGATTTTTAAGACCCTTATGAAATAAGTGATATTACTCGACGATAACAGAAACTATGGAAACAGACATATTTGATAGAAATAAGACAAAATCATCAATAGACAGAGGTGTTTACGAAGTTGTCTTATTTTAGACTTACCTTTGAGAGAGCCAAAACTAGCAAATGATTAGGCTTATGCTCCAAATGCAGGCTTTTGCTGCTATTTCTCAATTAATTTTAAATCTCTTTTGATCTACGCATATAAAAAATATTACATTCTTGTGCATGTCAACAAATCTAATACTTCATTACAAAATATTTTACTAGTTTTTTAGTTGTAAAAAAGCCATTTTTTAAAAAAAATTGTTATGTTTATAGAATAATAAATTGTAACTACAAGAAATTTATCTAGACAGTGCCTATCTAGACAAGGACATGCTGATTTATAATCAATATTCCAACCTCGAGCCCGTTTGTTCCATTATTATTTTCCATTAAATTATAATTCATTTTCTTTATTTTCTTATCAATCATATATTTTTCAATAAAATAATATTACACGTAAATCTAAAAAAGTTTTCCCTATTTGTTAACAACATAGTACTCAAAAAATTACTATTCATTTCATTATAATGTGAAATAATGAGGGCCAAATGGGCGAAGTTGTCACCCCAAGTTTTTACACATTTATTTTTATTTTACAAAGGGTTCTACCTTGGGCATTTGCATCCAACCTTATTTTCTTCTCTCAAGTACTTATTTTCCTCCCTCTTCTCTCCTTAGGCATAGGACATGTAGTTTGTACAAGGATGATATTTTAGTGGTTTAAAACTTTAAGATACACCCACATTGCCGCATATGGCGCTCGCTAATGATGAGTTACCAACCATCTTTGTCTTGATATTTAAACACAAAATATGGGCTATTTTTGGGCCATTTCCACCATACTCTAGCCAAGAAAATATATTACACAGACATATCTAGGGTAGAAATTAATGGCCACAGGTGCAGCTGGAGATGGACTTCTCCGGGGTGTATTTGAAGGGTGCATTTCAGGCAGCGATATGGGAATCCAGAGAAGGCCATACCATAAAAATTGTACGTGCCAACTACATAAATCGCGTCAAAATTGCTCGCATATGTCAAAATATAGAAGCGTGTCATATCCTATTAGGAGGTCTTGGAGCGAAGGTTGCCTCGCGTTGATGGGAGTCGGAATCTCGTCCTCACCTTGTTCCTCCCCGGCTAGATCGACTGGGGAGACAACAAGGACGCAAACACAAACGCAATTGATACTATGTAAGGAAGAAGAAGAGACTAATTAAGGTTTAATCAATTTCATTTATCTGGGTCTCTCTTTAACCTTTGGAATAATTGATGCCTTTCTTTTCTATTTTATAAAATAAGTTTACGAAAGTAAATGGTTGGTTTTGATTTTTAAGTTCATTTGGGATGAACCTATATGAATTGTTTCCATACATACATGTATGCATTTTATGTAGCAATATTTTGTCAACTCTTTGGTGTAGACAAAACATAGAGGCTTAGGGTCTAATGTATAATTTTTTAGGAGTTTAAGGACCCTTGAAGCGAGAATGTTTTGTAGGCATATATATGTTAGAGGCAAATTAATGCAAGTACATGAATTGGGGTCATGTATATTTATGTAAAAAGATCTTGCAATTTCCTGATTAATTGTGGAATAAATATTTAAACCAAGCTATATCGAGTAAATTAAACTAACTGTGATTCTTTCAATATGCTACTTAGTTAAAAGTAAAAACATGGTAACATTTCCAAATATGTTTAAAAATGACAAGTACTTAAAAACAACTTTACTTATTTTTAAGCTTTAGTTAACATACCCCTTTTTATTTTATTATCTCAAATCACCATGAACTTCGTGGAAAATAAAGAAATGAATACAATAAACCCAGTTAACGTTAACCATGGCAAACAAAATGAAAGAAGCAAGCTTCTGGACCACTTTACTCTCGGAGGGACACAAACCGATAAGTACCACAATTTACATCTAAAAATCTTGATTCGGAGAAGATTTCCGCCCAATGCAAGTGCCTCTACATCCTGTATTGAATCTGATTAATGTCTCTGTATGGTGGACCAAATTGAATTTGAATTATTTTTGCTTTCTAGTCATTGAACACTACACGATAGAATCTCAATCTATCCGAATAATTGTCCTGGTTTTGTTATTGGCCTACAAAAGTTCTGCCATAATAACGAAAAATGTATCAAACCACTAGAATGTCATCAAGATCTATTTCCAAAACTGCTCAGTCAATTTATGTAAAGAATTTCGAGAATCCATGAAATTGAAGTAACCATTTTATGTGCTTCTTTTGCGACCCATATATGCACACAGCACAATCTTCTCATTCGTGTAAGAGTTAGTGGAGTTTGATCTTTTTTGGCGAATCCAAAAAAAACTGGTGGATTATGGCCTGCATAATGATTGATAATGTTGATTCTTCAAATTAATTTGTTTTAGTTCTTGATTAATTTATTTATGTTAACTAGAAATTTGATTAAGCTAGAACTTAGCTCATGTGTTGGTGAGGATTGAAATCAGATTTTTAATAAATTTTGATAGAAATTGATGAAATATGTGACCCTCCTCAATATGTGCGAGAGGTATGCACATATGTGTGACTGTTTTTTATTTATAATAGAGACGTACGGGATTTTTTTCTCACTTCTTGAATAGAGTCCTTAAAAAATTTAGAGTGAGCTAGTAAGTGTATCATTATCAAAGAGATAAATTTAATGTATAATTAGGCTCGACATAGTCCAATACCATTTATTAACTAAAGATTGTTATTTTATGATTTGTGCTATGTACTCATTACTACATAACATTATATTTATGTGATAAGTTATACAATCACTAAGCATCAATGCTTATCTTATTCTATATATGTACCGGTGACGTGACATATTAATTAATAATTAGAGAATAAGTTAATTGTAGGCCTAAGAAATTAAATAAATCACCATTTAATTAATTTTTCATGCATGTCACCGGCACATAGTATAAATTAAGCATCAATGTTTAGCATATCATTTTTCATATATAATCAAACTAAAACAATTGATATACCTGCTTCTGAAATTGTCCGTAAACTATAAACCTTTTGCTTTAATCCTAGACATCTAGGATTTTTCTGTCCTAAATCATTACAATATACTTCCGCTGCTACCTTGATATTTCTCTCTACAAAAATGGTTGGGGATACATCTAATAATTTCAAAATTGCTCCTGAAAAATTGACTGGTCGCACTACCTATGATTCTTGGGCTTGTATTGCTCGCATGTCGATTGCCAGCAAGAAAAAACTTGGCTATATTACAGGTACGAAAAAGGCCCCAGAGAAAACTAATGCTGAAGCCTATGAAACTTGGGAGGAGGAAAATTGCAATGTTCAGACATGGCTTCTTAATTCAATAGAGAAACATGTGAGAGTTCTCTTCGACCGTCTTCCTACAACAGCAGCTATTTGGTGCGCTGTAGAGAAGACCTATACTGTAAGAAATAATTCTTCTAGAGTGTATGAGGTAACACGGAGATCTGTCTACATCAAACAAGAAGGTCGTACCCTTGAAGTTTACTATGAAGAACTACAAACTATCTGGCAGGAACTCGATGCTAATAATCCTCTTCAGATCAAGAATGAAATTGATCTTTGCACCTACTTAGCAACTGTCACAAATTTTCGTGTTTACATCTTATTGGCAGGATTAGATTCTCATCTTGATGGAGCTCGTCCCTACGTGCTTCGTTTTGATCCTCTTCCTGATGTCTTAGAAGCTTATGCCATGATTTGTGAAGAGGATACTCACTTAAAAACCATGGGGGGCGAGGAAAAGACAAGTGGGCAGTGCCTTAGCTGCACGTAAAGGGAAGGAGGGCAGTTTATATGAGTCTCCTAAACCTCCTTCAAATCTGGTGGATCAAATCCGGCTAAAGGTGAACGTAAATGCACTCATTGTGGAAAAATCATGATGTGGACAAATGCTGGAAACTTCATGGTTGACCCGATTGGGCAGACGAGCTTATTGCTAAAAAACAAGGAAGTAGAGCATCACTTGCTACCACTTCAACCATTGAGAATGCAGATGAGGCCAAGTCAGGTAACTTTGATTATGCTCTATGTACTTCTACGTCTGCTTGTGATAATGCATGGATAATTGACACAGGAGCAACGGATCATATGCAGGGGCGGACGCAGAAGAAAAAAGTTAGGGGGGCACACTCGAACTTACAAAGAAATTGGGATAAATTTTACATTAAAAAAAAATTATATCCCATGTAATTTTGCATTCAAAAATTTACATGAGATATGACTTTTTCGGATGTAAAATTTCGAAATTTTTTGATGTCATATTCCATATAAAGTTTCCTAATAAAATGATGAAAATTACATTGAGGTGTATCGCAAAAATAGTAAATGTTAATGAAATAATTGATTTTTTTTTTTTAAAAATGCGAGTAAGACGTTTTTCTTTAAGACTCGCGTTTAACGTATTTTTAACTATTTTCGATATATATTTGGACTATTCGATATACCCATAATGTAGTTATCGAAATAAGTTTTGAGATTATATAAGCAATTTGTAGATTTGATTAGCGTACAATCGTCGGTGAATTTTTAAAATTAGCATGTTATCGAAATTCAAATTTATTATGATTTTGTCCCTGTTTGGTAGAAATTAAAATTAAATTTGTAGTAAATTTTGATAAAAGTTAAAATAATTATGGATTCTATGAAATATATTATTAAAATTTATTGTTAACTTTGATTTAGATTAAAATTTAGATTTCAATTGGTACAAAACACCAAAAAAAAAAAAAAAAAAAACTCAAAAAGTTTGGGGGGCACGTGCCCCCAAGGACCCCCCCTTGTGTCCGCCCCTGATCATATGACTAATAACCCTAAGAAATTCACTGCCCTCACTAAAAACTGCTCAAAATATTGTGTTAGAACTGCCACTGGTCAGATAATCTCTGTTACTGGCATTGGTACCATTCAACTTACACCCAACATCACGTTGCCCAATGTTTTCCTGGTTCCCACTTTAGAGACCGATTTATTATCTGTGTCTAAACTTATGACTTCATATTCCTTTCATTTTTTCTCGAAACATTGCCTTTTTCAGGATCTTCATACTTAGGAGGAGACGGGACGTGGTTTTAAGAGAGGGGACTTGTGGTACTTTCATCATGGCTCCAAGTTGAGTATTTCAGCAAAGCATGTATTGGAGAATGAGAAATTGATTTGGTTATGGCATCAATGACTTGGACATCCATCGTTTGGCTACTTAAAACATCTTTTACCTACTTTGTTCGAGTCTTGTAATAAAGAATTCAAATGTTCTACTTGTGAGACTTGTGTTTTAGCTAAAAGCCACCGTACGGTATTTCCAAAAAGTGATAATAAAGCATCAATGCCATTTACTCATTCATTCAGATGTATGGGGTCCCTCGCACCATTTTACTTCTGGTAGTATGCGATGATTTATTATCTTCATTGATGATTGCACTCGGATTACATGGATTTATTTAATTAAGCACAAAAGTGATGTGAAAAATGTTGTTAAACAATTATGCAATATGGTCCAAAATCAGTTTTCAACAACTATCAAAGTACCATCAGACAATGAAGGTGAATATCTCACAAATGACCTTGTTGTTTTCTTTCAGTCACAAGGCATCATTCATCAAACATCTTGTGCTAATACACCACAACAGAATGGTGTGGTTGAGCGACGTAATCGCCAACTTCTAGAGGTTACTTGAGCTTTCTTATTTGAAAAAAATGTTCCTAAATATTTATGGGGTGATGCTTTACTATCTGCTATGTATGTCATCAACCGAGTTCCTTCTAGTATTCTTGCATTCCAAACTCCACTTCAAGTCCTCACTACAAAGATAAAGAGTATGCCCCCTGTCTCTAATCTCCCTCCTAAAGTTTTTGGGTGTGTTGCGTATGTCCATGTTCACTCTCATCAACGTAGCAAATTATCACCTCGAGCTGTCAAATGTATTTTTGTGGGATATGTTTCTCATCAAAAAGGATACCGTTGCTATCATCCACCTACTCAAAAGATGTATATTACTATCGATGTTACTTTTAATGAGGATTTGGCCTATTTCTCTACTGATATCTCTCCTCTTCAGGGGGAGATTGATGGTATTTTTGAAGAGAATAGCCATGATGATATCCCTATTGTTGCTACATCTCTTCCCAATGATTAGACATGATACTCTAGATACCAAAAACTCTCTGGAAGAAGGAAATAACTTATCAACATGTCCAAATACTGCTGATAGTCCCCCTATCTCTTCACAACACGTTCAATCTACTCTTGAGGCTTCGAATGAGGTACTTTCTGAACCTGGTGAAACTTTGAATAAAACCAGTGATAGTTTGAATACTACACCTGAACTTGACATTGAACCTGAATCTGAACCGTTAAAATATCAATTACCAGCCCGTATAAATCATGGTAAACCCAAAGCCTAATATGATGCAGGTTTAAATAGTAAAGTACCCCATTAGTAATCATGTGTCAACCCGTAGAGTTTCCAAGTCATATGAGTCATTTCTGTGTCAAATATCTACTGTATCTATTCCAAGACAATTGCAGGATGCATTAGCAAACACTACTGAAGCTATGTCTAAAGAAATGAGAACATTACAAAAGAATTGCACTTGGGATGTGGTACCCTTGCCTCCAGGAGAGAAGACTGTTGGGTGTCGATGGATTTTCACTATAAAACACAAAGCTGATGGCTTGATGGAGAGGTACATGGGAAGATTGATTGCAAAAGGATACACTCAAAAATATGGGGTGGGTTACAATGAGACATTTGCTCCAGTAGCAAAGATTAATACTGTACGTGTATTACTGCAGACCAGGATGAACAATCAGAAAATTCCAATAATGTTAATCTTGCAGAATGGTAATGGAGATTTATTGGTGATTACTGAAGGTGACTCCAAACCTGACGAGGATTGAATTCTTAATTTAGCTTGCATTTTTCATATGTGTTCAAATCGGGATTTGTTTTCTTCATATGAAACAGTTACAAGGGGTTCTGTGATGACGAGAAATAATGAGCCTGGTGGAATAGCTGGGATTGGTAACGTCAAAATCAAGATGTTGAATGGGACGATTAGAACACTTGGCCAAGTTCGTCATATTCTAGGTATAAATGGAAATATGATCTTTTTAAGTGCTCTTGATTCAAAAGGGTACGATATATCGGTGGAGGTAGAGTTATGAAAGTTAGCAAGGGTGCTCGGACTGTGTTAAGGGGGCCGAGAAAGTCTCGATTATATAAGTTGGAAGGTTCGGCGATCACGAAGGAAGCAGCAACTCGGGTAGAGTTGGTTGTGATTGGGTTTTTCATGGTGATTTGGACAATAATATTGGGAAACCTTCTAGTAGCTCAGGTGGAGCTGGTTGTGATCTTGTTGATCATATTGCTCATGGTGATTTGAGCAGGTTTGACAACTTAGGTGGAGTTAGGTTGCTTGTAGTGGTTCAAGCAGGTTTATTGACTTAGCTGGAGCTGGAAGTGAACAGGATGATTCAAGCAAGGATGACGCACAAGGTAGTTTTCCTGATATGCATGGCTTGTATGTAGTTTACAGTTGCTGAGTATACCCGGCGGGGGTATGGTGTGTCCGGTTGAGATATGGTGAAAGAGTTGGAGAATGACTTGAAGAGTGAAGATTTAATTCATTGTTATAGAATTTGTGTCAATGTAGAGTTTGTTAGGTTTTATGACAAACATTCTATGTGATTTAGAAGTTTATTGCATGAAGGAAGCATATTTAATCTTGGTACAGTTTGATTAGGAATTAAATATCATGTCTTTTGGAGTTTGATTGTATTAAGGACTTGGAGATGAAGTAAAATATTTTGGAGACGGAAAAAAAAGGGGAATGCCGGCGCCCCCTTGTTGGGTAGCAGGCTCGGGCGCTGTGGCGCCCTGGAGTCCCCAATAGTGTAATTCTACGCGGTTTCCTGATTTTGTTCGGACTTATGGACTTCTTCGTCATCTTGGACTCCACAATTTCGAGATTTGGCTTCTATAAATACTCTACAAGTAAAGACACAAAGAAGGTGAGAAAAAGAAAAGAAAAGACTCAAGAGATATTATAACAATTAGATCTTTGTGTATGTACATTAGAAACAAGAGAATTGTTTTGATTAGATTCAGAGGATCAAAATCTTGTACGACAATTGGTTGTTTTTTGGTATAATAAATTCTCATCTTCCACAATCTTCTTGATTGTTGCGTGATCCATTAAATTTCATATTATCCATATTTTTCGTCTTTAATTATTTGATCGATTTTTCAACAAGTGATATCAAAACGTTCTTGATATTGGGGTTCGTTCATAACAGAGAGCAATATGGAGAATGTGTTAGAAATTCACAGTACAGTTTGAGTACCACAACAAACGAATTGATTTTATAGGCACATTTGTCATTCATTAGAATTTATGCATAGACGAAACTTGGACAAATCATTTTTTCTCGAGCCGTACTAGGAGATATCTTTCTATATTTCTGTAGGGAGTATTGTTCATGTATATTTCCCAAAGACCCATCTATCTAATATTTGCATTGCCGTTTGATCTTGAAGAGAATTGCTCCTATGGAACCAAGTCCGAAATGATTAATGCGAAAATCAATCATTCACAATCACTAATTAAGGATTAATCCTTGAAAAGTTAAAGAATGAATAATCTTTTACAAATTGAATGTATTTGATCTTATTTCGTACGGGAGGAAAATAATAAAACAAGAAACAGGATAAGTTTTGTTTTATCATTTAGGAGCATTGTGAGACTGAGACATATCTAAGATTTGTTAGGGGGTTGGAATCTTAAAAATTAATGCAATAAAATTTAGAGATAATTGCAGTAAAAGTCTCAAATCTTTGAAACATTAACAAATTTTTCCAAACTTTTGAATTGTTATAGCCGTCACCCTAACATTTCTAAACGATGCAAGTGAGGCCATTTTGAACGGTTTTCATCAATTGATTCAAAAGTTAAGTTTGACCATATTTTAATCAATTAAAAATAGGGCAAAATAGTAAATATAAATTAAAATAACTAAATAAAGGGATAATTGAATAAAAAATTAAAAGAAAAGTAAACATCATCTTATTTACCCATCTCCATTCCCTCCACTCCACTTCACGCACCCCCACCCCTAACCACAAAATCACCCCAAACAAAAAAATCACCAAATCCCAATCCGTCTCTCACCATCGACGTCAACGGAAATCGCCAAGGCCAACACAAACCGCCGACGCCAACACCCATCGAAGATCAATAATTTTTTGGAGAAGGTAAATGGTCGAAGATTTTGGAGAAGTGCAATAGGATTTTTGGCTTCATATATCTTCAAGTGCACAAGAATGTTCTAAGTGAATCTTGTAGAGGACTGTAGTACCATTTGTAACCATTGTTGCAAATGTAAGTTTGACATGGAAACAGATAATCAGAGATTTATTTAAAATATTGGACAGTCCTTGTTGGAATGAAACAATCAAACTATTTCCCACATTTTGTGATTCTTTATTCTTCTTTTCTAAAGAGATTCTATTTTGTGTTGGGGATTTGATACCACAGGTGTGGGAGATATTTTTCCGACGGCTTTGGAGGTGGCTAGGTGGTGGTTAAAGTGGTGAAGTGTGGCGGCTCCATTTAGGCTTTTCATTTTTTTTATTATTCATTTCTTGGAGCGATTATTCTTGGTTTAACAAGGAATTGATGTTCATGGTAGTGGTCGATGGCGGTGGATGTGGTTGTGACAGATTCTTAGTTTTAGGTTGACGAGTTGGGCTTGTGCATGGGGGTAAGGGTGGGGTTATGGTTGGGGTGAGGGTGAGAGTGAGAGTGAGGGAGAAGAAGATACATTTTCCTTTTTCTTTTCTTTTTTCTTTTGTTTTTTATTTAACTTTTTAATTATTTTATGGGAAAATAGTAAGTAACCATTTCGCCCTCCCCTATCTTGATAGAAAGTGGTAAATTTCTTATTTTGGTGGTCAATTGACAAAGAAATAGATGAAAACTGTCCAAAATGGCTTCACCTATAACGTTTGAAAAAGGCTATGAGTAACGGATGCAATAAATCAAATATTTGGGGAAAGTATGCTAATATTTTAAAGATTTGGAGCTTTTGCTGCAATTAATCTAATAATTATATATAAACAACAATTGATCAATAGTTTCATTTAAATATAAACTATTATCAATAGTAATTAGCAAATAAATGAAAAATTAATGATGTGATGGCAAACAAAAATACTTACTAATTGTTTAGTGATATAAAATTGAGTCTGCAATTCGAGCAACTTAAAAATTTAATGTGTGGAGCATGAATTTAAATATTAGCAAAAAGCAATATGAAATGAAATTTTTAAAATGTTGAAATAAAATACAATTGATTAAGCAAGTTGCAACATTATAAATATATTTAAATCACATATAAAATTATAAAATTTAATAAAAGGGGTTTTTCATTATTATTATTATTATTATTATTATTATTATTATTATTATTATTATATGTGAAATTAAACCCAATAAAAAATCTACAAGTTCCTGATTTCATATTATTATTATTATTATTATTATTATTATTATTATTATTATATGTGAAATTAAACCCAATAAAAACTCTACAAGTTCCTGATTTCATTTTCTATTGCTATTATGTGAAATTAAGTCTAATAAATTCAAAAAGTTGAAAAAGAACCATTTTTGAAATCAATCACCCTTAGGAAAAACAGGTATTCAACATTTTTCTTTACGGAACACCCGGCCAATGGTCATAGTCACCTTTCGCATGTCCATATCAATTTCAATATTATTCATGCTCGGTAATATAGTCATAATTGTTAAAATATTATTCACAATGATTTATCACTTTTTTTTATTATAAATATGAAGACTTTCTTTATAATCTTTCAACCTAATTAGTAAAATTCAATCAAAACATTTGACCATTCACAATTGTACAATTAAATACAAGGACAAAAATCAATAACAAAAAAATAAAATTACGAAAAAGAAAAGAAGAAAGCAAACATGTTTAAAATGGATATGTGGTGAACTCGACCGATCTTCCCATATCTGCCCTTGGTGTGAGATGAAAGTCTCACCATGCGAGGTTTTGAATGAGAGCCATGAAAAATTATGTAACTAAAAGTTTCTTCGAACACTTGTTTGCAAAGGTTTAGAATGAGAACATAAGAATAATTAATGAGGGTTCTACTATGCTACCAGGGAGGAACACTTTCCCTGATAGCACACTTACAATAGGGGAGTAGTTCTTTTTTTTGGAATTTTTTATTCACATGG
The DNA here is from genome assembly GCA_019097785.1 of Fraxinus excelsior. Lineage (NCBI taxonomy): Eukaryota > Viridiplantae > Streptophyta > Magnoliopsida > Lamiales > Oleaceae > Fraxinus > Fraxinus excelsior. The sequence continues at coordinate 38,673,600 of CM032623.1, forward strand.
GTTTCATTCGGATCTCACGCGGGTGTGAGACAGTGAGAGTATGTCAACCAATATGACAAATATTTTCTGACAAAATAGCTTAATACAATCAATGAAGTGGCTCATCATAAGAATAATTAATGAAGTGGAAGTATTGTTCACGAATTTATTTGATTTCCAAGAAGTTTGGCTAACTTTTTAAAAATGTTTTAATTTTTTAAAACTTACTATATAAAAAATGTACAAGTTTTTGTACTTTTCAAAAAATTTATTTTTAAGCTTAACCATGCAGCTTGTCAACAGTACGTCATACAATTAATATGTTTTGATGCTCTTATTGGTTGATTATGAGTTTAATTGTTACCTTATCAAGTTATGCAGCTTGAATCAAATTAATAGTATATATATATATATATATATATATATATATATATATATATATATATATATATATGATGACCTTTTCAGCATTACCCAATGAACATGAAAATATTAGTCATTTATCATTATATATAAAAGTCTATGAATTTTGATTGTAGTTGAACCATATTAATAGTATATTTTGGTCTGCTTAATGTCGATTTTTATCATAAAATGGTGTTTTAAGCATGATAGACATGGTCTTAAGTTAGAAAATATTAATAAAGCTTTATTTTAGAGTACAGGTAACAGTTTTTAAAAATATTTCCTTTTTTTTATTTTTTTTAGTAAAACCCACCCTTCTAAGAGCCCTAGTTTTTATGTATAATTTTGATGAAATACTTTCGAAATCTATATAGGTGATTTGAGGTGGAAAAAAAGTTTATTTTTTCTCCAATAATTTGGAAAGATAGAATGAAGGCAGACAAGAGGGGCCAAATAATTTTCTACCTTACCATATTAAGGAAAAGGTATGCATAATGCCAAGTTAATCAATATCCGCCATCCTAAAAAATCTAATTCCAGACACTGTGACTCTCTTTCTGGACTGCATTCTCTGGCCTTTGCCCGTACACTATTTGTTGTCCGAATGCCACTAGGATATATAGGATAGAAGTATAAAATGGACACTCAAATCGATCTACTTGTATCTGTAAGTGTTATGTCCTAAATTCAATCGATTTGAGTTGTAAACACTTTTAATATGTTTAATGCATTTTTTTTGACAAGATCTATTATTTATTTAAATTACTTTTCTAATAAATTATATTAAATAATAGAGTTTGTAAATTTAAATCTTTGCAATTTGTTAATATCAAAAAAGTTGTGATTGTGAGATACAAATTATAATATGACTGAATCTTAAATAATCCGTCGTCGAAGTAATAACAAGATACGAATATCGTTATTATGGATAGACTATCAGGTGTGTCATTTCTTACTTGCGAAGTAAGTAGCTGATCTCACAAGCTAAGGTGTTGTGATACTTAAATGAACATATTGATGTTTTGTTATAGAGCAAAACATTGGAAACCCGCTGGGGAGATTCCACATTGATAACTATCTAAGTGTCGTGATTAATCTCTAATGTTCGGTAGTGGAATTGATCATTTGACTTGAGGTCATCATAGTGCCTTATATGATGACAGTCATACTTTGGTGTTGTTGTATGTTGCTCTGCCAAGGGTCGCTAATGCAACATCGTTCGGGTATGTCAAAAATCATATGAAGGTTGTGAATGATCAATAGAGGATTCATCACTCTTATATAGTAATAGATTATAATCTACATTTCATTCAATTAACTTGATAATGAAATTATTGGTCAAGGTGAACTTATAAGTCGAAAAGTAGTTTTCGACTTACATTGACTTAATAGTGGAATGAAAGATATGATCAATAATTGAGATTGACACACATCTATGTCTCGTAATTGATCGGATCATATTGACGAATGGATTATAGTTTTACGGTAAATGAACAAGTTTGTTTTTGTCATACCACGCAACATTTCTCATTACATGTATTGCCATAGCACATTGTTAAATGCCAATTTGGGACGACGAATGTAAATTGATGATAAATTAAAAGGGGATATTTTGATTTCTCGATTTTGATTAGATTATAATAATAATTCACATCATTAGATATCGTGATTGTGAACCTGATGTGTCACACACAAAAGGAGAACTAGGAGAATGAGATTTCAATTAATTAATTAACAATCGTTGTACAATTAATTAATTGAGTTTCTTATTAATAGACCCAAATTAATTAATTGAATTAATTAATTCATGGACCAAATTTGATTAATTGAATTAATTAATTATTGGACCGTGTTAAGTTTAAGAGACGGGATGAGCTCACTTGGACTTATATTAATAGGCTGGTAGGATTTGAAATTACATACGCGTCATTATTATTATTCTTGCTAGCACAAGAAAATAAAATAAAACTCTAGTTCTCGTTCTTGTCCCTTGTGTGGATTTTCATTGGCGGCTTAACAATTGGATAGTTGTGGATTTTAGTTCGTGATCGAGAATCAGAAAAGGAGTTTGCAGAAATTTCAAAGGTATAATTTCTATCACAATTTCTCTCTAAGTACAAAACAGATCTTTGGTGGGAATTGAAAAATAATTTATTTTTCGTTGTGCATGTTAAGTAAATTCCCAATAGTATCTACTTTCAGTTCAAGGTTATTATGGACTTAAACTTAGTTATATAAAAGATAGTTCAATTTAATAACGACATATAGTTTAATTTAATAATGACGTCTATCTTCAGAGTTTGTGGACTTGATATGTCTCAAAACTACCAATATTATAGGTTGAGAAAACCACCCATTGTTTACCCTTAGGTAACAATTCTCTTTAGAGGTGGATATGGTTCCATTTGGTTCTGGTTCTAAGAAAATTAAAACGAACTATGATTTTTTTGATAATGGAACCAAATGTTTTTATTTAAAGATGTGTTATGTTTGTAATTAAATTTCATGTGATTTGGAATTTGATTCATAGAGGAAGCTGATATAATTTTGGTTTAGAAGTCCTGTTTGATAATGGATCAAATTTTATCATGGAATTGGAGCTTGATTTGGATAAGGACTTTGGAATGGATAAGGAAATGCTTTGGATGCATTGGGTCAGAACGGTTGGTGCCAGAGCATCGAGACACAGTGCGACGACCCTAGCAGTGCGAAGGTCAGCGCTGGGGCCCCAACCTTCGGGCGTTGGCGGCAGCGCCACAGCGAGAATTGTAATCCTATTTTGTTTCTTATGCGGTTTTATATTCTACTTCATCCATAACTCTAAGACTTGGCTACTATAAATACTCTATAAGGTGTAGACTTTTCAACGACTTGAGAGGCACTCTAGAGAGACTCAGGATAACAATTAGATCATTATTGTACATATTAGAAACTTGAGAGAATTGTTTGGATTTAGATTGAGAGAATCAAATTTGTAAAGACAATTTTAATTTCTTGGTATAATAAATTCTCATATACTACAAAAATCTTGATTGTTGTGTAATCTTTTATTTTTATATTTGCTCATATTATTCTCATCTTTGATTATTTGCCGAATTCTCAATAAGTGGTATTAGAACGATTTTGGTATCTTACATTTTTTCTAATAATTGGTATCAAAGTTGAAATTTTTTTCTTGCGTGTTCTTGGAAGGTCCAATTTGGTTATTAAAACGAGATTTGAACAATGACAATTGTTACAGGGATGACAATTTGAATTTGAGTCAAGGGTAACAACAGTGATAAAATTTGTTGCTATTACAACAACAATGAGCATATGAACAGGGATTGCTATGAGTGGCGGAACATGTTGGCTACTATAGATCAGAAGGAACAACCAAAAAATTCTGGTATTGTCAATCTTCTAGAAGAAGACGGTGATGTAGATCTTTTGGCTATTACTGAAGGTAACTCCAAACCTGAAGATGGTTGGATTTTTTATTCAGTTTGCACTTCCATATGTATTAAAACCGGGATCGATTTATTCATATGAAATAGTTACAAGAGGTTCCATGATAATGGAAAATAATAAGCTTTGTAAAATAGTTGGGATTGGTAATGTCGAAATTAAGATATTTGATAGGACGGTTAGAACATTTGGGCCATGTTTAACATGCTCCAATATAAATAAGAATGTAATCTCTTTGAGTACTTTTGATTCAAATGTGTACAAGTATATCGGTGGAGGTGGAGTTCTGAAATTTAGTAAAGGTGCTCAGGTTGTGGTAAAGGGACGGAGAAAGTCTCGATTATACGTGTTAGAAGGTTCAGCGGTCACTATAGATGCAACTGTTGCTTATGGTTCAATAAGCAATAACTGAGGTAGAGTTGGTTGTGATCGGGTTTTTCGTGGTTATTCGATCAATGACATTGGGGAATCTTCTAGTAGCTCAAGTGGAGCTAGTTGTGATCTTATTGATCATGTTGCTCATGGTGATTCCAATAGGTGTAGCAACTCAGGTAGAGTTGTTATTGCTCATGATGATATGAGCAAGTTTATTGATTTAGTTGAAGCTGGAAATGAACATGATGATTCAAGTAAAGATGACATGAAAAATAGTTCTACTGGTAAGCAGAGCTTGGATTCAGTTCACAGTTGCTAAGTATGCCCAGCAGGGGGATGGGGTGTTCGGAGGGGACATAGTGGAAGAGTTGGAGAATGTCTTGAAGATTGGAGACTTAATTCCTTCCTATGGAATTTGTGTCAATGTGGAGTTTGTTATATTTGTGACTCAAATTCCATGTGACTTGGAAGTTTGGTTCACGAAGGAAGTCGAGATAATTTTAGTTTAAAAGTCATGTTTGATAAGGGATCAATTTTCATCATGGATTGGACATTTGATTGGGATACTGATTTTGGAATGGATAAGGAAGTGTTTTGAATGCATTTGGACAAAACCAAGGACGCTGGAACATCAGGACGCGATGCCGTGTCGACAGCGCGAAGAACAGAATGCCGTGCTCCGGGAGACTCAAGATAACAATTAGATTATTGTTGTATACATTAGAAACTTGAGAGAATTGTTTAAATTTAGATTAAGAAAATCAAATCTTGTAAAGACAATTTTAGTTTCTTGGTAAAATAAATTCTCATCTCCCACAAAAATCTTGGTTGTTATGTGATACATTATTTTGTATATTGCTCATATTATTCCGTCTTTAATTATTTGGTCGAATTCTCAACAAGTGGTATATGAGTAATTCTGTTATCTTACTTATTTGTAAAATATGGAATCAAACTGGAACCGAATCATTCGATTCTGGTTTGTTTTGGTCTGATTATAATTTCATTACTGATTAAGAAAAAAAAAGAGAATATTTGAGGAATAAGAATGAAAGGCAGAAGCTTCAATTTCAAAAATCCATGCGGCGGTAGACGCATGTGGTATTTGTTGATCTTCATGTGAGAGTCGATGTAAAAATTGAAAATGAGAGAAAATGAGAAATAGATTAGGGTCTCGGTCTCCAAAATGAATTGGGGTCTCGATCTCCACATTAAAATGAGAAATCAAATTATATAATAATAATAATAAAATTTAAATATTGAGTTTGGTTTTTCATTTAATTCTTGTTCTCGAACTAGAACCGAATCAGAACCAGAACCGAATGGTTCTCAGTTCTAAGAACCAGAACCATTAAATTTTTTTGTAGAACTGAATCGAAATGCTCGATTTGGTTTGGTTCTGGTATGGTCTGGCATGGTCTGATTTGATTTGATTATTTTGTCTACCCCTAAAACTCTTTTGACAGTCATATGGAGCCTCTTTCAATGAGTAGATGCCCAACCTTTGCGGTCTTTCTAATTGATCAGAAAAAGAATTATTTGAAGATAGCACAACGAGTCTTTTACTTTTACATTTATATTTTACTTTGAATTTACCCGACTAGTCCTCATGATAGGTTATCGAATTAGACAATTAGTTCAGCATAACTAACCTATTATGACGGACAAATTTAGTCGATTTTAATCCCGTTGATAGCGGATGGCCGCCATGGTCATCAGCTACTTGTCCTTTTTTGCCAACACTATGTTAAATTCAATGCTAGTAACAAGGTTGAAGACATTACTATTACAAAAAGTTCAATATATAGTACACAATTATAAAGTGATACTTGTAAGTATGCTAAGCTTAAAAATAAATAAAGTTATATTTGAGTAATATTGTGATTTCAAAAATATTTATGCGCTAGTCTTATAAGTTCTAACATGTATATGAAGCCCCTATTTGACAACCATTATTTGAAAACTTTTTTTGCTACATACTCATTTTCAACCACATATTCGCACAATTAAATATTATGTACATAAATTCAAAACGTTTTTTTACTTTTAAACACACATTCTGCTAAAAACCACTATTCAAAATATTATTTTTTCCAAATAATGGTCATCAAACATGAGCAGATTTTCTACTTTATATATTTTTTATAAAAATTATGTATGTATTAGACATTTGTTAAAAAATGCGCATAATGGAGTGTGTAAAAAACATAATCACTACAATATAAAAGAGCTAAAGAACTTGGCACCACGTGTCACATTTTCCCATAGTTGTCGAAAATGATTCTTTTTTTTTCTGAATTTTTCATGCAACGCATCACATCTTCCATTTTCACATTCAATTAACTTCATTCATACCGCTCCCTATCATTCATCAATCCACCACCATTAATTCAAAAACAACCATAGTACGCCAAATTGTTGTGTCTATGGCTTCCCTTTCAATGCCTTCACTACCAATTCTCTTCCATTGCTTATTCCCAACAAAAACTCAGAGAGTAAGACATTTGTATTAGATTTTTCCCCTTTCGTTGTGTCATTATATAGCCATTTATTTATAATAATTCTTTTCAATTACATGTTGTTTTGGTATACTGATTGGATACTATATTGGGTCAATGAAGGGAATGATTTGAAGAAGAGAGGAGCACAGACAGTCTCCTTGAGGTTTGATTCAATTTGGTTTTTCCCTATTTCTTTGTATCATTATATTATTCCCATACTTTTTGTTTCTCTTAATTCTTTTGGATATTTAAATTCTTTTTCAATTATGGCTTCTTCTTTTTTGTTATGTTTATTGATTCTTGTTGCATCATATTTTCCATTTTGCACTTTCTTTGTGGTATTGTCATTTGGAATCTGTTTATTTGCATCATAATCCAGAATTCTTGTGGTTGACCCTTGTTTGTTTATGGGATTTCATCAAATAAGGAAACTATATGATTTTAGCTTTATATGATATGTTCTATCAGCAAATTGTGATGCAATTTGTTGTTAGGGAGCCAAAGATGATTATATGGAATCATAATTTATTACTTGTGCAAATTTTTTGTGTTGTACGATACTTGACAACTTCATGTGAGTCAATGGTTGTGTGATAACAAGAGTATTAAATGATAAAATGTTGGCTCTAGAAGAAGAGAAAAAAAAAATTCTCCACTCAACGTGGAGACGCCGTGTCCGCGACTAGCTTAGTTAATTCTGGAATTTTGTGTTCTTCCAAAGTTATAGTTTTATTTGGTATTTCAGGAAGCTTTGTCTTGTCATCCTTGTCTACATTTTTATATATTCTATATGTGAGTTGTGGTTCTTAAAACCGTTTTCATAAGTGGAATTGCATTTTTTGGGCTTGGTCTATCCACTTGGCATGTTGATATTGGCCCATTAGCTTTCATTTGGATATGTTTTTGTTGGGACTCACCTGGACCACTAGATTCGATCTATGGCTGAGGATTGGGGTATATATAACCCCTTAAGGCTACTGTATCGTCACTTTTTCACGTCTTTAGCCTCTGGTTTTTTCAAGCTTTTCATCCTCTCTATCTGAGGCAATTAGTGCAGTGTTCTTCGAAGGTTTTACTTCTATCTTGAGCAGTTTACATAGTGGCTTTTATGTTTGTTGTAATTCTTCTTTGTTGAGCCTGTATTATTGTGTATTGTTGGTGTAGTGTTCATTGTTTTAGGTTTCATTTAGGGGTTTCATTTGGACTCCAAATGAAATCGATAGATCTACACTAAGGCTATGAGGTTTTGTTTCTTGTGTTGAATATGTGATTTGGGAGATCTGTTTGTGGATCGATGATCATTAGTTATGGTCCGAATCTAAGTATTGATTGTACAAACTCTTATTGCTCTCTTTTGAAGGTTCTTGCATAGTGACGACCTCAATTTACCTCTTAGCCCCTCAAATTAGGCTTGGCCAAATTGAGTGAACAATTTCTTGTGTCATTTACCTTTTACAGTGTGTGTTTTTTGGATGTATTTGAGTGGTTGTGCGCAACATTTGAATGAAATAATACCAACAATTGGTATTAGAGCTTGTTAAGGTAGTTGGTAAGGTCTTTGATTTGTTTTTTCAACTTCTTTTCGTATTAATGCGTTTATTCAAATGTGTAGATCATTGTAATCCTGTTTGAGCTGAGGTCCTCGGATACGTGTGGGGTGCTGCATTGTTCTGAAATTGTCATTGGAATTCTAAATACTGTTAAACACAATATTTTGGTGAGATTATTCCAATTAACCCCTTCTCAGTAATTTGTTTACAATTTTATTAGGAATCTGTTAATACTATGATTTTGTTCATTCATAATCTGAATAAATTGGTTGTCTGCAATAGGAGCACGTGTAGGTTTATTATCTTATACTTATTCAATTTGAGTGTTTGGTACCAACTGTTATTACTTAGTTATTGATTGTTTGATCTTGCTTCAGTCTGTACATATTTTAGTAGGGTTACTTTTCATTCTGGGTCCTGCTTGCTTATCATAAATGGAACAAAGATTTTTTCAAAACCTTTCTGCAATTTAAGTGATTTTCAAATTGAAAATCACTTATGTCCACGAGTAATAGCCACCATTTTACAGAATTCGTGATAGGTTCGAATGTTGAATTATCACAATTCGATAGAAGGGAGATTACTCAATTTGGAAGCAGAAAATGTGGGCCATATTGGTCCAACAAAAGGTTGCTATAACCCTTGATGATCCTGCAACATTTTCTGATGAATTGAAAGCTAAGCCTGACGAAATTCTAGATATGAATGAAATAGCATATAATTCTATTATATTGCACCTATCTCATGATATCGTAAGACAAGATGAAGATCATACCACTTCTAAGGACTTGCAGAATGCATTAAATGGTTTGTTTCGGACTAAGACATTACCTAATAAAATCTACCTCTTAGAGAAATTGTTTAACTTTAAGATGGATAATGGAAAGAATTTGGAAGCAAATCTAAGTGATTTTAGTATCCTTTTTAAGAGCCTTGCTCATAATGGAAAAAAAATTGATGATGAAGACCTTGTCGTGATTCTCTTTAATTCCTTACTTGATTCATTTAAGGATCTAAAGAATGCAAAAAAAATACTCAATATATGCTCTAACATAAACCATTGTCACTAATGCTTTAAGATCTTGGGAATTAGAGATCAAGAAAGAATCTAAAACAAGTACAAGAGATGAGAGCATGTTTGTGAGAGAGAGAGAGAACTGAAAAGAAAGAACATAACTTCAACAATAGAATATTCAAATCCAAATCTAAAACCAGATCTAAATCAAGAGATAAAAGCAATAAGAAGTGTTATCATTGTCGAAAATTAGGGCACTTTAAAAGAAATTGTTTTGAATGAAAGAAGAAAAACAAGGATCACAATAATGATGAACTGAATAATTCAGCCACAGGTTCTCACTTAGACAACCTACTTGTAATGACTGTGTCAAATGAAGAATTTGATAATGACTGGATCTTGGACTCAGGGTGTACATTTTATATGTGTCCAAATAGGTCCTAGTTTAATAATTACAAAAAAGTTGAACCCAGTAAAGTATATATGGGTGATAATAACTCTTAGAGTATTCTTGATATTGGTGAAATTACCATTAAAATGTACTATGGTATTATCATATAGTTGAAGAATGTAAGGTATGTCCCAAACCTTAGAAGAAATCTCATCTCATTGGGAATTCTTGAAGATGAGGGACATTCTTTTAAGTTAGATAATAAACTTTGAAAGTGATGAAGATATCTTTGGTAATTCTTAAGGGACCTTAAAGAAATGGATTGTACTATCTTATGGGAGGGACTATTACTCCCCCAAGATACAAAGTCTTTGACCATAATTTAAAACAAATCTGAATTTTGGCACAACCGAATGGGACATATAGGAAATAAGGGTTTGAAGTATCTAAGTAAACAAAAACTACTTGGGAAAGATATGATTGAACCCCTTAATTTTTGTGAAACATGTGTGTTGGGAAAATCACATAGGGTGAGCTTTGAGACTGGGTTACATACTACCTCTAGGCTCCTAGATTATGGCAACTCAGATTTATGGGGACCAGAAAGTCACCTCACCTTTGGATGGTACTTCCTTTCTATAGTTGATGACTACTCAAGAAAGGTATGGACTTATCCATTGAAAAATAAATCTGAGACATTTCAAAATTTTAGAACTTGGTTGAAGATGGTGGAAAATCAACTTGATAAGAAGTTAAAGACTCTAAGAACTGATAATGGTTTGGAAACCTTCCAATGATTATTTGGGTTACTTGTTAAGTACAGTCTCAATATAGTGAAATTGAGATATGATAAGTCCCTTAGATGTTTTAAGAATTTTAATTCCTAATATTACATCTGCAATACCCATTTCTTTCATGTCAAAATGTTTTATCAATATTTTCTTGGTAATTGTTATGATATCATAATTACTACCCATAATTAGCATATCATCAACATATAGACATACGATTACATATGCATTAGGTGTAGTTTTAATATAAACACATTTATCACAGTCATTAATCTTAAAACCATTTGACAACATAGCTTTGTCAAATTTTGCATGCCATTATTTTGGCGCTTGCTTTATTCCATATAACGACTTAACGAGCATACACATATTTTCTCTTGTCTAGGAGCAATAAACTTTTTGGATTGTTCCACGTAAATTTCTTCTTCTAGCTCACCATTTAAGAAAACTATTTTGACATCCATCTAATAGATTTCCAAATTATGCAATGCTGCGATTGAAATTAATATTCTAATTGATGTTATCCTTGTCACATGTGAGTATGTATCAAAAAAATTCATGCATTCTTTTTGTTTGAATCCTTTAACTACCAATATGGCCTTATATTTATCAACTGATCCATAGTCTTTAATTTTCTTTTGAAAATCCATTTACAACATAGCGGTTTGTTATCGGGTGAGAGATCTACTAATTCTCAGGTATGATTCTGCATAATAGAATCAATTTCACTATTGATAGCCTCTTTCCAGAATGAATTTTCTGGACTAGACATTGCTTCATTAAATGGTTCATTTTCTAACAAATAAGTTAAGAAATCTGGTCCAAAAGATGTAGACATTTTGGTCATTTTGCTACGTTTTGATTCTTCATCACTTTGATGATTACCAATTGCAATATCATAAGTTCGTTTTTGCGAACTTATTTCTTTCTTTTCCTTACAAGGAAACTTGTCCTAAAAAATATAGCATTCCTAGATTCAATGATAGTATTGTCATGTACATCAGGAATGTCAGACTAATGTACGAGGAACTTAGCATATTCAATGAATATGCAATCGATGGGTTTAGACCGTATTTTAACTTGTTTAGGCTTTGGTATTTCTACTTTAGCCAAACACCCCCACACTTTTACGTATTTGTACAAAAGTTTACGATATTTCCATAACTCATAAGGAGTTTCGTTCATACTAAATTACGTAGTTAGCTGAGAGAATTGCTTCCCTCGACAAATTTTGAGGTAAACAAGAACTAATCAACATAGCGTTCATCATTTCTTTCAGAGTACAATTTTTGCGTTCCGCAATACCGTTCAACTGAGGTGAATAAGGAGCTGTAGTTTGATGAATAATCCCAGAATCTAAACAAAATTCTTCAAACGGTGCTCCATATTCCCCACCTCCGTCACTACGAACAATTTTTATTCGTTTGCTTAATTGATTCTCAACCTCATTCTTGTACTATTTAAATGTTTCTAAGGCCTCGTCTTTGCTTCTTAACAAATAGACATAACATTACCTTGAGCAATTATCTATAAAAGTAATAAAGTACTTTTTATTTCCTCTAGTTTGCACAAACTTTAAATCACAAATATCACTGGGAATTAGTTCTAGAGGATTTGAGTTCCTTTCAACTAAAAGAAACGGTGTTTTATCTAATTTAGCCTCTACACATGTTTCGCACCGATGATTTTGATAAAAGGAAATAGAAGATAATAAATCTAAACTTACTAATTTACGTAAAGTATTAACATTTACATGTCATAACCTATCATGCCATAAGTTAGAAGACTTAATCAAGTAAGTAGAAGATTTATTTTTATTAATATCAAATCACGGAGTACATGCATTACATTCATTTTCAATAGACCATTGGCTAAATATTCTTTGCCTACAAACATGTCATTTTTGGTGAGTAAAAACTTGTCAGATTCAAATGCTAGCCTAAATCCACTCTTGCTTAACAAAGCTCCAAATACCAAATTTTCGCGAATATCGAGAACATGCAGCACATCGGTGAGTGTTACTTTTTTCCCTGATGTCATCTTCAACACTGCTTTACCTAGACCAACAACTTTTGATATTGTTGAGTTGCCCATGAACAGTTGTCATCCATTGCTAGGAGTGTAAGATGAAACCATCTCCTTATCAGCACAAACGTGAAGAGTAGCGCCAGTATCAATGAATCATTATCTCAAATTTTCCACCATGTTTGCTTCAAGTATAACAGTTGAGAGCATTAGTTCAGACACACTGTTAGACAATCTGTCTTCCACGGTCAAGTGTACTCGGTCCTTTTTGTTTTTCCTTTTCTGTCAGCGGTCATTTGCAATGTGACCGGGCTTACAACAGTAATAGCAATCTTCTTTGAATTTCTTGGCTTTGCTCTTTTACTTGCCATTACTCGAGTGCTTCCTTTTCTTGCTAGTATTTGGCTCCACCAAATTGACTTTAGCCTCCATTTGCAACTTTTCAGATTTTTTTAGAATTGCGATTATCTTCCTCAATTCTTAATCGTACAATCAGATCTTCAAGTCTCATTTCCTTGCGTTTATGTTTCAGGTAGTTCTTGAAATCTTTCCACATTAGTGGTAATTTTTCGATAATTACAGCGACCTGAAATGACTCACAGAACTTCATATCTTCTGCATGTATATCATGCAAGATGATTTGTAGCTCTTGGACTTTATTCATTACTGTTTTAGAATCTACCATTTTGAAGTCTAGGAATTTCCCTATAACGAGTTTCTTCAATCCAGTGTCTTTCGTTTTGTAATTCTTTTCCAATGACTCTCACAATAATTTAGCTTTCTTGACCGAACAGTATATGTTGTATAGTGTGTTGTCAAGATAATTGAGGATGTAGTTCCTGCACAAGAAGTCACCATGACTCCATGCATCGAATGCTGCTCATTTTTGAGAATCTGTTTCATCCTCCTCAATAGTTAGAGTATCTTCACTCAAGAATTTTGTCAAATTCAGAGTCGTGTGATAAAAAAAATATTTCTATTGCCAACTCTTAAAATCCACTCCGTGAATTTTTTCGATTTCTCCCCGTGAGCATTATTAGGAGGTACGATAGATGCAATATTACTTTCCATTAAGTCTTAGGATTGTTGGAAGTTGGCAATTAATTATATTACAGTGAATGAATTTAGGTAGAATAATGTCGTAAAAAATGAATGCTATAAAATGTTTAATGGTCGAGGCAAGAGTTCGACTCTTTCTTCTTAAAATGATAATGTCACACACTGGTACTGACGGTATTCCGACATTCGTCTATCAAAATACAACGATCTCATCTTGTAATAGTAGCATTACAAATTACAAGACACGGCAAACCTGCTCACATTTCGATCTCTCTAAAAATTGGAGAACTAAAATGCATGAAAATAATTTTTCGAGACTAGATTGAAAACTATGAATAATGCAGGGACAAATGAATAATTTCGGAAGAAGAATAAAATCAAAATTGATTTTAGAGGGAGCCTATTTATAGAAGTTGAAAGGTTGTTTCTAAAAGACACAACAGCCAAAAAGTTGTGTTTTCAACATACACAAACCGTTTGGACAAGTTGTTCAACTGTCAACCGTCCTTCTAGAAGAATCCATGTGTCAGGCACAAAAAAATCGGGAAAAAATAATATAAAGTAAATATATTATTATTTTAAATAATAATAAAATAATATAAATCAAATAGTATTTTATCAAAAATTATATATGAGTTTAGCCTAAGTCCAAGCCAAGGCCATAACCCGTGCCGAGCAGAGCGGCCAGCCAGTTGATTGGTTGGACGGCGACGCGCGCGCATGTGGGCTTTGGCCCAATCTACTAGCATGTATTTCTCTCTCCTTAAAAAACTAATGGTATCCCTAGGGCCCAAACCCAAGTCCCAAACTTAAGCAATATAAAATAGTTTATATTCTTCTAGCTTTTCTATGTGAGATTGTCACTTTTTCAATTTTCCACTAATATTTATTTCAGTATATTTCAACTTCAAGTGGTCATCATTTGGCCTTAATTTCTCATCCACCCTAAATTGGTTTTGAGAAAAAAAAAAAATACATTACATTAATCTATTCATGAAATGGAACACACTAGGCCAAAGAATATTTTGTCCAACTAAGGATCCACTAAAATAATTTGTCAAAAGTTGGTCAAACCAACTAATAAAACTCATTTTTTCCAACAAAAGTTTGATTCGGGCTCAATTTAATCAACCAAACGAACACTAGCCGAAGAGCCTCGACCCATAACTTTAACACCTGGTTGCCACAAGTTTACACACCCACAAAAGATACACTTGATGATTGGTTTGCAGGCCACAAAGGAAGATGAAATAGAGTATCGATTTGAACCTCAAGGGAGAATAACCAAAACCTGACAAAACTCACGTTTTTCTCTCTTTCTCACAAACCAACAGACAAAAAAGGGCTGGAAGGAGATATATATATATATATATATATAGCACTAGTTAGGTCATTCCAATTGGGCGAAACTTCACTAAATGGGCTACCATATATCACCATCCAACTAATAACCACAACTTGGGTCATCCACGAGCAACATTAACTCAATTAAGTTGCTTCTAGTGGCCCCAAGCTATTTTGGGGCCTAGCCATCACTAAGGTGTTGATATAACTTATCCAACATCGGTTTAACATTATTGCCCGAAATTTATTGGGTATAAAAAACCCAACACATCGTATATGGATTTACTTTTTAACATAGTGGAGAAAATAATTCAAATATATACAATATACTTGTCTTATGTTTAAATCATCATTTATTTATCAAAATTGTGCATTGTTAGATGCGGTATGTCAAGAACATAATCCAAATATGTATATAAACTTGTGATATCTTTAAACGTTTAAATTTTTAAACGAAATGATTCAATAAGAAGTATCATACCTTCTTTAGTGCGAGAAAAGGTAGAAGCCAATGTATATAGTTTCAATAAAACATCCGACGGTATTATGGTAATAAGAGGCGTGGTATTATCGGACTTGAGGAATGCATAGTACATCCATAGCATGGAACTGAAGAGTGCAACTACATAAGGAACTGATTGGAATCCTTCACTTGATTTTTTCTTGTAAATTTGATAAAAAGTTGGCCTGCATTAATTAATAATGAACACCGTATAGTTAATAATTAAAATTGAATAAATATTTTAATCGAACGCATTTTTAACTTAAAAAAAATAATGAAAACTTACAATGGTGAAAGATAGACCATGAAGGATATGATATTACCTAAAAACACCCGAAAAAATTGTTATAATGTTTATTTTTTAAATAACAACCGTACTCAAATTTGAGTGATGTAACTTGTAGCATCAATACATATAACGTTGTACATGCGATACAATTTTTAAAAGAAAAAAGTCCAATGTCATCATTAAGCCTCTATTTAAGTCCAATACCACCATATTGCTGGTTAACCTTTTAAGATGGTGGTTGAGCAAGCAAATGTCATAAATTCAACTTGTAGTATCAAGCTTTAATGGAAAAAATGAATATCAGCTACCCTTGAAGGACCGTGTTGAAAATAATTATTTAAATAAAATGTATGTTGTTGACCCCAAAAATGAACTCAATTTATGATAAGAACCTAGTAATTGCCCACATTCTCAAAGTATATCAAAGGTTAGAAGTGTAGTCCTAGTACTTTTGGGTTCACATCCCACTGATTTTTTTCTAGCCAATCAATCTATTTTTAGTCAAAATAAAAAATGTCCACGCCCAAAATTTTTGTTAGCTATGAATATTCAGTTGTACAAAATGACCGTGGTGGAAAATGTCAATAGTCAATCTAGTCAAAGCCGACGAGAAGGGCTTGAGTGTCTAAATTGATTAATTTTTTTGTTACTTTGCCTAGTTTGACTAGATTTCTTAGATGTGTTCGTAACAACATGAAGAAAATGTATTATGAACTTGAATTAATGGAGCGCTTTTGAAAAATGTCATATAGCACTATTATCAATCCCTGATCACGTTAACCCAATAAATCGGTATTTTGGATTGATGATCCACCCACATACCTCATACTAAAGTTAAATTAACGTTTAACTAACGAAATTGCACGGTAGAGAGTATTCCATTTAAGGGAATTTTGCATCAAAATGAAAAAAATACAAGAATTTTTTAAAGGGCTGGGTTCAAATTTATAACCGTCCGTACATATCCTTGTATATATTCACGAATAATCTTTTTGTTGCTGGAGCACTACTCACTAATACTGGTACTGTCATTTCTCTGGGTTCAATTCATTTTTCAAAGGTCTGGTTCAAATTTATAACTTCACACCTACGATTTTCTGATTGTAACGTGGGAATTACGCTTTACAGTAGACACAGGCGGTTCCAAAGAACCGGACAGCTCGCGCCTCACTACAAATCGAAGGGCCCAGCACCCAGACCCATTTCTTTCAAAGTGAAATCGGACGGCAACCCTCCTCTTGTTGTTGCCCATTTCTAAGGTAATAGCTTTTTCCCATTGATTAGATGAAATTACTCGTGGCCTCGTCCCCTCGGCCGAAGCATCAAATCATAGCCATCATGTTGACTATCTTAGCTTTACAAAGCATTTAATGATCTTATATCTTATTGACAAGACAAAACACAAATATACTTTTTACAGAAGTCACATCAATCATTCAAATAAGATTTCTATAATAAATTCAAGATCTCTACAAATGTAGGTCATCATTTGAGCTTCAAATTCCTCTTCCATGAGCCTTGCGTATAGCTCCAACATAGAGGCTTTGAGCATGGGGGCTTCGGTCAATATGGGCTTCGGTGGGTCGAGTTGTTTGGACTCTAGAAGACTTAGATCCACATCGGATACCACATGGCTTTAGTAGAGGGTACTTTGGTGGGTCGACGGCCACGTGGGGGAACTAGCCATAGTTGAGCCTCAAATTTCTCTTTCAGTGGGTCTCGCTACTT
The DNA here is from genome assembly GCA_019097785.1 of Fraxinus excelsior. Taxonomy (NCBI): domain Eukaryota; kingdom Viridiplantae; phylum Streptophyta; class Magnoliopsida; order Lamiales; family Oleaceae; genus Fraxinus; species Fraxinus excelsior. The sequence continues at coordinate 38,691,001 of CM032623.1, forward strand.
CGGCAAAGCCATTTTGTTGGGTCTCAAACTTGTCTTTTTATATATGAGCTTCGGTGGGTCGAATTGTCTGGACTCTATAAGACTTAGCTCGACGTCGGATGCCACATGACTTCGATAGAGGGTGCTTCGGTGGGTTGGCTAGACCATGTGAGAACCTAAATGACGAAACATAACATATGTGGTCCCGTTTAACATTTTAAATTCTTAGAATAAGTGATTCAATACAATCTACTGCATTTGTAGCAAGTTGATCACAAAATCTTTTCCAACATGTAGAGAATTGGTTCTAAGCCATTCATTATAGTTGTACAATCAACCTCCAACGTAGAAATTTTTCCAAATCTATGTTAAATTTTTACTTGATATTCACGTGACTAATTTTATGAAGCTAGTTTTTGCTTGAGTCTAGGCCATGCTTAGAAAGTTGAAGTGAAGCATAATTTTACAAGTTGGTACACAATAATTTAACGAAGTTCTGAAAAGTTTTCGTCGCTCGAGATTGATCGAACAAACTGTGTAATGAAAGGTTGAGGATCACGACTGAGGACCAATTGTACATTTTTTTATGTATGATTTTATGCATGGGGTCAGAATTGTCTTTTCGCTTGACATAGTCCAATCCTCCAGGTTTCAAACCTTGCAACTTATTCATAAATTTCTGGAAAGCGTTTGATTCTTTAATTTTGTATGGAAATCTATCCCAAAATGTTCTCCAACTCAGCAATAAACCAATCCATAAAGGTACACGTGACCAATTATTTTGCCACTTGGCGATAATTATTGAGTGGGACCATTCTTTTACTCTTAGCCTTTATTTGATCCACATTATTTTCAAAATACATTTTTTTCTATCTTCTTTCCAACCACGCATTCATCAATAAAATAATATTATATACAAATTCAAAATTTTTCCTTATTTTTTAACCACATATTTCCATCAATCTACTATTCCTAAATGCATTTTTAACCAAAAAATGTAGCTCAAACATGCTCTTAATTTGAAGACGAGTAATGCTATTTATCATTATAATGACAAAACATAGGTGATGCGGTAACCTAGATGGAATAATGGGATGTGATAAGTATACTTTTATGAGAGAGTGTACGATTGAACTGTCATATCTCATTATTCTACATAAATTGTCACATCACCGATATTGCATCGTTATAATGATAAATATTATTATTTTTTAAAGATAGTGCAGCAATAGTGTGACGAAAAAAATGAAGATATGCTTTAGTAGGCTTATCTTGTCTTTGTGGTTTATGTCATATTTGGATGAGCTATCTTTCCAAATAGAAATGCTGGCGTGAATTTGTTAATTATTGCATTTAAATGGTTAGAGAGGTATTTATTTACCAGTAGCTAGCCTTCAAACACATAAAGCGTGAGTTTTTTAATATACAACTTTCGTAACAACTAAGTATCGAGATAGATTTCATTAAAGATTATCGTGAAAAAATAAAAAGTGAAAATTTTATTTATGAATAGATTGTGAACTACAAGGGAATAAAATATATTTTTTGGTGTACATTTTATTTTAAAATCAATTGACAAAGAAATGAAAGTTAAAAAAGATGTATAACTATAGAAATCTGGTAATTGTTAGTTAATAAAGCATCACCATCCCTTAATTGTTCGTTAAGATTTCACGCTTTGTAGAAAAAAAAAATTGTATTATGAATTCATAAGAAAGGCATACTATGAATTCCCATCTGGATAACTTTTTGTCCAATCATATTCTAATTCTTCCAAATCATGTCCACATATATTAATATGTGTATTTACACTCATTGTGGCTCTAAAAGATGTGTGAGCCCAGATGTTTTTAGGTTTGTAGTGAGCAGGTGTTTATTGGGACGGTTGGTTACGATTTTTTTTTTTTTTTTTGTTAGAATACCAGCTTCAATTTGTTCAAGGACAGTGCAGTTGAAAACCACAGTGATGCAATCCTTGTCGATGGAGAGAGTATTGGTTCGAGTAATGAGAGAGACGAAGCAGAATGTAAATCAAGCATGAATGTTTCCAATGTTAGAAGCAGTGAAAAAAGGAGGTTGGCAACGAGCATGCAAAAGGGAAAGAAAATGAAAATTTCTGCACGGGAGTCGTCATTTTCCAATGACCAGGAAAGCAGTGCTGCCGAGAAAGTGACGGTGAAGATAAATACCATTATGGCCCCAACTGAAACTATTGAAGTTGCATGTGTCTAAGAGTTGCTTGCAGCTGGAGGTTTGAGCGACGAACCCCACTGTACTTTTACGCTTGTACGCTTCTAGCACAAAAGCACTATCAGGATATGCTCGGTGTCATGAGAGACACTGATAAGAAATTTGAATTGAATGAGTGGCAATTTAATGAGTGAAACAAATCACTCCATTAGTGACATTACCGACTCTAGTATTCGTGTGTGTTTTTTCTCGGGACAATTACAGCTTCATGTACCTTTACCCGTGTTTTTAAACATTATGTCCCGTTTCATATGTGATTATGTTGTTTAGGTTTGTTTTAAAATTTGTTAGTTTATTTCTGACCACAAAAGTACACGTATTATAGACAACTATTGTAGGTAATGTACATCTTTTTTGAAAATCTTTCAGCACTAGCAGAAAAAAGTTTAAGATGTCTGTAGTCATGCTGCTTTTTTTTTTAATAGTTGGTACAACTTGCATTGAAAGGTCAATCAAATAAAACACGTACCAACCTTGTATACTCTTCTATAAATTAGTTCCTTGGAACAAGGAATAATGATATATGAAGTTGTTAGTTTAGTAACACAACTTTGTACTGTAATGAAAAAAATTTCTTCTTACAGAGAAAAAAAAACCATTTTTATTCTTCAATTACACAATGGATTATTATGAACTTCAATTGTGTTTTATCGGGACTCGACGAGGAAGAAGAAGTTGATGATGATGAGTTTTTTAACCAACTGCGGATGACTTAACGACATGAATTACGTATTGTAGAATCGCATACAGCGACACGAGCAACTACTATATCATCGTCGTATTCGAAGATTTCTTTTTCAATAAATAGCCACATGTTTAAGAAGGAAGTAATAGAAAAGAACGGACATATGTGCTATCAAGAGTTATGAATGTACCCACAACTATTGTGACATTTTGCACATATTCTACATAACGAATATGGATTATGCAGTAGCCAGTAGGTAGATATCTACAAGCAAGATGAAATGTTCTTGTACATATTAGCGTATGGTAAAGGTACTGATAGGAGACAACGATATTCAATCATTCGTTGCAAACAGTATGCCACTACTTCAAAGAGGTTCTCCATGCCGTCGTTGCGTTATCATCACGTCTCATACAACCCAATCCAAACTATAACGACAGTGAAGAGCCCTACAGGTCGAACCCGAATAAACGTCCGTTGTTTCAGGATTGCATTGATGCTATTGATGGAACACACGTGAAAGATGTGCTACCGCATCATGAGCATGTGAATTTTATAGGTCGAAAAGGAGTACCGACGCAAAATGTGTTGGCCACATGTGATTTTAATTTATGTTTCACATTTGTGTTTTTCCAGCACCATCAAGAATACGTACGATGCTCTAATACTAGCTCATGCTATATACAGTCCAAAAATACAATTTTCGCTACCAGGCACCAACACCGGGTAAATATTATTTGGTTGACTTTGATTTTGCTCATCGACCGGGATATATGGCCTCATGCAAAGGCTCATATATATTGTACCATTTTCAAGAGTTTCGCGACAAAAGAATGGTCGTCATTTTCGTTTTTGGAATACTCGTGAGAGGTTTAACTGCAGACACTCTTCGTGCAGAAACGTCATTTAATGTGCCTTTGGTGTGTAGAAGCAAAGATGACAAATTCTTCACCGTATGCCTAGCTATTCATTTCAAACATAAGTTGCAGTTGTCATCGCAACGAAATGTATTATAACTTTTTACATTGTTTTGGATTTGTGGACGAGGCGTTTACGAGAGCAAAGACAGATGACAATGCATTCGGGATGGAGCTCCCTAACGCTGAAGATGAAATGTATACTGAAATGAATGCACCTAAAATGTAGTGAAGTGAGTAGGACAGACTTTGCAATTACAATGACGATATAATGTTTTCAGAATGTAACATTTTTTACATGTCTAGTGTTCTACGAACATAGAAAAATAAATCGATTTTTTCTTCCTCATGGAAGTCCGATAAAAGCACATAATTGAAGTCCAGACCATCTATTGGGTAATTGAAAAATAAAAAATGGTTATTTTTCATCTGCGTAAGAATAATTTTTTTTAATTACAGTACAAATTGGTGTTACTAACCTAACAACTTCACATAGCATTATTTTCTGTTCCAAGCAACTAATTTATAGAAGAGTATACAAGGTTGATACGTCTTTTCCTTGATTGACCTTTCAATTCAAGTTATACCAACTATTCAAAAAAAGGCTGCATAATTACGGACATGTTAAACTTTTTAATACTAGTGCCGAAAGATTCCCAAAAAATGTATATTGCCTGCAAGAGTTGTCTATTATGCATGTACTTTTTGTGGTCCAAAATAAACGAATAAGTTTTAAAACAAATCTAAACAACATGATCACATATGAAACGGAACATAACGTTTAAAAACATGGGTAAAGGTAAATGAAGTTGTAATTGTTCGGGGAAAAAAACACACGAATACTAGAGCCGGTAGTGTAATTAATAGAGTGATTTGTTACTCTCATTAAACTGTCATTTAATCCATTCAAATTTTTTATCTACGTCTTTCATGACGCCGAGCATATTCCGATAGCGCTTTTGTGCTAGAGTATAAAGTACAAGGGGGTTCATTGCTCGAGCCTTCCAATTTCAAGAAACTCTTCAACACATGCAACTTCAGCATTTTTCAGCCAGAGACATAATGGTATTTTTCTTAGCTGCCACTTTCTCGACGGCACTGTTTTCTCGGTCAAAGGAAAATGACAACTCCCGTGCAAAAAAATTCTTTTCTCTTCTCCTTTTATGCACTCGTCGTCGACTTTTTTTCATCGCTTCTGGCATTGGAAACATTCATGCTTCATTTACATTTTTCTTCGCCTCCCTCATCACTCGAACCAGTACTTTTCTCATCAACAAGGATTACATCAATGTGGTCTTCAACCGTATTGTCCTCAAACAAATTGAAGCACGTTCTATATAACTTTGTTGGGGTCACTACGTACTTGTCACCGCCATAACTATCGTCGAAAAGTTGACGATATCAAATGTAGATCTCATTGACATCTTTATCTTTAAGTAGTCCTCGTTCTTCTACAATAATTGTTACACAATAACACAAATGCAAGTGAGTTGGAAATGGAAATGTTATATCCTCACTACCACTGCACAAAACACAGATTAAGCAAAAGTAGTTGTGGCATTCGATTATAGGGGATAACATGATTACAGTACTATGGCATTCAATTCGCAACTTAGTAGTTTCAACATAGTTGATTATAGAGGATAACATGATTATAGTAAAAGATTCAAAACAACACTTTCTATGTTATATTAATGTACATCTTGTGGACACTACCTGTGGAAGTTAAATCCCTCTGTGAATAGAAGAGATACACTTGAGCTAAATATATGCATTTTCTTGACACAATTTGTCTGTAAAAGCTCTAAGACAGAATAAGGATGAGATATTCCTTACAAGTTAACTAGAAATAACATAGCAAGGTTATAAGCATATTAACCATACTACATTTAAGGAAACTAGGTACCCGGTGCAAGCTACAAACAACTTTCACTTTTAGTCTTAGAAATTATTATCAAATTGTAATAACATACTTATAATCATTTCTCACTTCAACAATTCTAGGCGACTTAAAATAGATCACAACAACAAGGAAAATGAGTCTAGCAACATGTATGAGCATTATAAAGTTCAACATCTCAAGTGACTAATTTATAGAATCAATCACTACCACATTCTCACAACTTATTGAAGCAAATAAATGTAAGAGGTAAACTTATATATGGAAAACACCAAAAACTCATCAATATACTATATAATCCCACATTATGGATAATATAACCCGGTCCTAGACAGCACAACCTCGAAACAACAAGTCCCAACTCAAATCAAAGATTGAAACAATCCCTCCGGCTTTATCTAAATGCAAGTTGTTTTCATTAATAGGGTTTGATTTAGCCACGGTTATGTACGAAAAATGCAAGTGAGTTAGTCATTATTTACGTACTATGGCATTCGATTCACAACTTTGTACCTTGACTTTTCAGGTTCACCATTCTTCGGATGCTACAATCCGACCCGTTGATAGGTTGTATTCGACCTCGGTACAAGCCAACAGCTCAGTGAGACGTTTGTATTCTCGACGCATTGTGTCCCAATGGTTGCGAAATTGTTGTTTGCTCCAATTGTGGTTGGATATGGAGTCAAAAAGCATAATAACATGATCCCAGCCATGTTTCGTGAAACACTTACCATGTAGATGACCTTAGGTAATGCCGGTCTCACATGTAACAATAAACGTCCTCCTCTCTGTTAGGTTCCATCTCGCATATTTTTTGGAGCCAAAGTCATGTGGACAGTCACGCGCACTTGACGAACCAGGGTGTCGAACGTCACCTATTTGCTGGAATGGAACATGGAGTTGTAAAAAATGAAAAGAATGAAATGGTATGTGAAGAGCATGTTCAAACTGTTCACCTGATTGGAGAACGGATCATGGGTTTGAAGAAGGGATTGAAGAAAAGGTGGCAGCGAGAGCGTGGTCGGACGGGCACACTTTACGGGCGACACACGCATGTCGAGCGCCAATCGAAATTTTCGATGAGAAATGGGGCTTCGTCACTTCCCCGAGTGTTTCAATAAATGGAAACTGTAACAAAGAGGTTACAAGTTGAAGATTTGTGAATAGCAAAGTATGGTTTCAGATAGGAGAAGTCACCGACAGGCGGTGAATGACTCTACACGACGGAGAGAATACTGTAGGCTACACTTCTTTACAGGAGCTGAGCTAATATTGAATGGTGGGAAAGTGTTAGCCACAATTGGGTAAAGGGTAAATGTGAAAATTGATTTTTGCAATGTCAAATGTGGTACAATATGGATGAAGCGTGTTGTCATACAGGTAATGCTCCAACATTCTGATTTTTACTACAAATCCAAAAAAAAATTGCCCAAACAAGGCGATATCTTAATTTTTAAATTTGAATTCGCCGTGAAATGAAATCATCAAATCTGAGCCAGATATGGAATTTCAAATTTGGCAAATTCATTGGCTGATTCACTGATGTGATGGCAACAAGGGTAGCGAGTGTGGCACTGTGGTGGTAACATAACAAGTAATTCTTGAATGGATATTGTAACACAATGTGTAATTCGTTTACAATATTGATTTTTTTTTTTTTTTTAACAAAACCTGATACATTGATTGTTATATAAGGGTAAAATATATGTTACATTTTTGTGAATGATATCTTAAATGAAGAATAACAGGAATTGCTTCAAAAAGCTTTATTAGGCATAAGTAAAAATAGAAAATAAAAAAATGAAGTATTTTCAGTTTTGTAAAGTAAATTAGGGTAATTGTCAAAATTTTCCATAGTCAAATAACAAAAAAGAAAGAATAATATTATGTAGCACTATTGGTGCTACAACATTGGGTAACACTAAGTGATATATTCAACGAAATGTCGAATTTAATGATTCATTATACCCCTTATTTAATGTTACGTTTGTGTCACGTACACTGTTATTTTATTACAAGTGATGCTATTAGAATTACTTTAAAAGAATTTCTTTATGCCACATGAGTAGATAATTGCAACCCCAAGAAGAAAAATTAAATAATAATGTTCACTTCGATAATCACAAGTGTATAATATCGTGTCAGATAATAAAATGATAAATAGAACTTTTGCACGGAAATTGTGTTAACGTGTATCAATTTAGACTAATCCTAACTTATGTTTAAACAGTTGAACTCGATTTGATCAATGGTTTTAAACGAAAAACTACTGAAAGCAATTAAAATGTGGTCATGATCTCACCTTAAGAAATTTTGATGAAATCAAAGTGTTTGGAGTTTGAAGTCATTATTTTTTACAATTTATCTCCATATATCATGTTAAGGCAATATTTCAATCATGTCACTGATGAGATTTTCCAAAATTAACTAATAATATATTTTGAATATAATCAATACCATCTAAACATGCAAATTCACTAGTTGGGTTGCATAAAAACTAGATATATGATTTGTTTTCCAAAATCAACTAATAATATATCTTTAATATAATCAATACTATCTAAACATGCAAATTCACTAGTTGTTTTAACCAGTCCGCGGTCAGATCATAAGTAAAAATTAGAGATATGAAAAAAAAAAAAAAAAAAAATTATTGGCCATTTCATACTTAAAACTAGCCAACTCGACCATAAATCGGCCTATTGATCATCTCAATATTTAAATATTTAAATATTCTTTTACATTGATTCAACTCAAGTTGTACTCTTTAACCATCAACCCATTATCTACCATCAATCTTATAAACAAATTACTTAAAAATAGCTCAGTCTTGCAATTATTTATTTTGAAGATATTTTTTTGTCATTTCATTAGTGCATAATCTACCATATATTAAAAGGGAGGATTGAGGAAAAACTTTTGAATACCTAATATACCCTTACATATTTAGCTATATACTTAATATACCCTTATTTAATTTTAGTTTTGTTAATAATTAATTAATAATATTAATTCCTTACATATTTAGCTACATGTCTAATGTGCCCTTATTTAATTTTACCTTTTTTTAATAATTAATTAATAACATTAATTCAAGTTATTCAACATGAAATTTTAAAAAAAAAATCATTTTCTTTTCATTTGTCAATAATTACCTAAATTAATTTTTAATATTATAGTAATTTTTATTAATAGCTTTTATTATAAAAATATAACTTGAATTCCATCACTTGAATTAGTCTGTTTATAAAAAAAAACATTCATATTCTCATATTTAAATGGTTGTTTCATACCTATCCTAATAACTAAATAATATATTTAATGTAATAATATTAATACATATGTTACTATATAATTTGATAAAATTTTATTTTATGTCATATTTACTCTTATTTAAAAGTTGTTTTAATGTGTAGTTGTATACGAATTCCCATAATACCTAAATTTAGATAAAAATGAAATATCAAATGATAGAGTAATTATATTCCTATTAAAAACTTTATTAATTACACAACATTATAACTGCAATAAACACTTATAATCTTTACTCATTTTCACACTTAATCCTCAATTATTTTTCACTATATTTTTATCATTATATAAAACTAAATAAATTATTATAACATTATAATATGTATTGAGATTCTAAATCATTGACACACAATATTAACAGATTAAAAATTTCAATATACGGAGAGAACATACGATTAAGGAAGATGGAGAAAGTCTGTTGAAACTACTTTTTTTTTATTTCCCACCAATGAGAGCATGTGAAAGATATTGAGAGATTTTTATTTTTATAATTAATAATTAATGTAAATAAATGAGAGAGGAGATGCATTGTTGCTTTGTGTTAGTACATAAACTATGGAATAAAAATAATTAAGATCATTATAGCTATAAAAATCAATATTTCTCATTTTAGAACTGTTGTTGATGAAAGCAATTTGTTGTGTGCTACAACTTCTTAAAATAAAAAATAACCTAGATGATGCTTTTGTATGTTAATGTATGAAATTTTAGAGAAGTCGATTTGCACGAGGCAATTTTTTTTTTTTAAAAAAAAATGGTTGTTTTGAGTTTTGATGAAATTTTTTATTATGCTAAAAAGATAATGTAGTTTTTTTCCCTCTCCATTTTTATTTTTTAATTTTTTTTAGTAATTTCCATCTAAATGATGAACATAAACTAGTTTTAAGTTAATGGTTTTTTTTTTAATACGATTAGTAAGCTTGGTTCGTATTTCAATTTAATTTCTAATATCCCGGATTTAATTGTATGAACTTTCTATTTTAGATTTATCTATTACCATGTATCATTTTAATTGTATATATACATTTGTTTGGGGTCATCCTAAGCATATGCCAGCTCGATAGTATTATCTCATTATATTCATACAAATGTGTGCTTTTTTTTAATCATATTTATGAATAAAATGAGCCTTCTTTAAGTGGACATCTACATGTTACATCTTTTTCCACTACTGTGATTCATCTTTGACTTGACAATTTATATTTTTAATATATCTAATTTTTTGTTTTTATTTATCTATTTATTATTTATTAAACTATGATTTAATAATTACTTTTATGAGAGAAAAGGGAACATCAGCATAGGATAGGGACAATTATATTAAACTTCGGCAATTAGAATTTTGTTGAAACGTGAACAACAGCCATTTGAATTGGTCTTTGACTGATTTGTATATTAAATAAACTCATTTGAGCATTTTTCTTTTCATATTTACTCAGCTTCAAATTTTAAAGTGTTAATTATAATTAGCATATGTTGTTCCATCATAATTAGTATTTGAGCACAATCACATTCTTGGTAAATACATGAGTTATATAATATTATATTTGTATGATATGTCTTATATTTACTCTATGACTTTTTCTAACATTGATAAATAAATTATTAAACTAATATATCAATAATTTTATTATTATTATTTTTTTTGGTATGCTAGAAACATCATAGACGAATATATCATCATCAAAAACACTGAGGGTCCGTTTGATTGCAAATGTGGAAAATGGGTGGAAAGAAAATGAATTCCAGGGAATTGAATTGTCTAGAAATTGTTTTATTGGGAATTGTAATTAATTGTGTTTGATTGGTATAATTTTCCACCTGAAAAATGTTGAAAGTTTGGTGTCCGTTTGACTTCATTTTTTTTTATAGAAATTGTCCATTAAAATGATAATTTTTTCTACCACTGAGTCTAGAATTTGTTCCAATTACCAAAAAGTAAAAAAAAATTTTTTTTTTTAAACAATTAGAAAAAAAATCATATTCGTTTGACTTTGTTTTGTATAGAAATTGTCAACAAAAGTGAAAATTCTTTTTGCAATTGTTGATAGAATTTGTTGCCATTACTTAAAAAAAAAAAAAAGGGTGGAAAATGTTTTCTCACCTAATAGGTGGGAAAACAAAATCAAGCTTTTGTGCATCAAATGATTGTACCTAGAAAATAGGTGGAAAATGGATTCCCTGGAAAAGAAGACGCATCAAACGGCTGAAAAGTGGGAAAATGGAAAACGATTTCCATTTTCCAAGGAATTGGTGGCGTATCAAATGCACCCTAACAGAAATGAGGTTTAATTTATCAATAGATCAACAAAATGAGTCAAGTTGTCAGTTTAATTTGAAAAATATTAACTTTCTTCCATTATGTTAATTTTTAATGTATATCTTAAATTTGTCTTATAGTTGTAGGATTGACATAACCAAACAAAGATTGTGATTATATCTTTATAAGACAATTGGAATACATTTGAAGAAGTGGATTATGAAAGTATTCATACTTCGAAAATGTTTCATTGAGATCTATAACAATAAGAATAGTTCCATTGAAATTTTAAAACTAATTTTGTGTGATGGGAACATATTTTATAATTGTTTGACACGCATTCTTTCAAAACTAATTTTCAACCACACATTTTTCAATAAAATAATATTTTCCATCACATCAATAATTTTTCCTTACTTTTTAACGACATATTTCTCATCATATCAGTATTTAAAATTCAATATTTTCTCAATAATATCCATCAAACATACCCTAATATATTATTTTTTATAATGTTTTTAGGGAAGTAATTTCTAATCTACGTTGTTTAATGACACAATCGAAAAGTTCTTTCTCATGTTTAAGAAAAGAAAAATATACCAACTTGGAAGTGGAAAAATAAGAGCAATCAACTCTTATTCAACATTTTCACATTATATACATAATTTCATAAAAGCTTTTCTACACACACACAAATATTGTATATATCATTCATTTGATACATTAGACGTGCTTATTACTAGTTAAGCAATAAAAGATAACATACATTATTTAGATCATATATATGGAACAACAAACAAAACTAAGAGGAAAAAAGGCCCCACCCTTAGAGAATCCACATAAATTTACATTAAACTTCAATCTCCTTGGGAAAATTCTGATGTTCATGAGCTTCTTCAATTCCATCACTAATGGGGTGTGAAACCACTGGAGTTTTCTCTGAATTTAACAATGCATTGATTTTCACAATGTCAATAATTTGCTCAGTTAATTCTGGAATCTTCTGTTCTTCCAAAATTATAGTTTTCTTTGGTATTTCAGGAAGCTTTTGCTCATCATTCATGGCAGTACTGTCTTCATTTTTGTATATTACATAAAGCACCATTTGAAGAACTCCCAAGATGAAGCCTAGAACATTTGGAATCTGTATTGACATAGTAAAACAAATATTGTTAGAACAATCAACGAACTTGGCGGTTAGGAGACCTGCCTTAATGGGGAGAAGAAATGCTAAACCCCGTCCAGAAACGGGTGGTTTTGACTAAAAAAAATGGAATGCTGGTACGAACTTACAGCAATGTTATAGTCTTTGAGTAGCAGACCATAAAAGAACCACATAACAGCACTAATTGCGAGAAACAATGATAAAAGAAATGGCATGTATTCTACGCTCTTGGTTCGTATAACTTGTCTCTGCAAATAAATTAAAATTTAAAATAAAATTATTCAAAGCCGGAAATAGGAATGAAATATGAAAAATAAAAATAAAAAATGCTTACCACAATGCCTAATGGGGCAACAAATACACACAATGAAAATACTAGACAAATCCATCCAACAACCTGAGCACGTTTCGAAGTTTTCACCACAAGTTGATTTGAGAGAACGACTAGACCGAACCCACAAACTAGCAGCAGAACAATTAACTTTGTAGTTTGTATCTACATTTCAAAAGAAATCCAAGTAAATAATTCAAATATATAAACTTGTGATTTTTTTTAACAGTTGAAATTTTTTGACGAGAAATTAAGTTCACTAAACCGCCTTACCTTCTTTGGTGCATAGAAAAGGTAGAAGCAAATGTATGCAGTTTCAATGAAACATCCAACAGAATTTATAGTAATAAGTAGTGTGGTATTATCGGACTTGAGAAATGCATAGTACATCCACAACATGGAACTGAAGAGAGCAACTACGTAAGGAACTGATTGAAATCCTTCACTTGACTTTTTCTTATAAATTTGATAGAAAGTTGGCCTGCAATAATTGAAAAATTAAAATCGAAAATATTTTAAATCAACTAACATTTAGAACTCAAGAAAAATACTACTGAAACTTACAATGGGGAAAGATAGACCATGAAAGATATGATATTACCTGCAAAAGCACAGGAAAAATCATTATAATGCATAGATGTAATACATTTTATGTAAGTAACAATCGGGTGAAAATTTGAATCGGGTAATTCCTGATGTAGGTTATGTTATCACAAGACGATACTAAATGATCCAATAAATAAAATTTCAATACTATTAAGTGAAGTTGCATGTAGTTCATTTTTTGTCAGAATTGAATGTGATGATTGCCAAATTCATTAACAATAAATTTATTGGTCCATTTCCTAGAACACAAAGTAGCTAGTGTCGCTAACGTCATTTCAAGGAGGATTTTGACCAACACAATTCTGTGAAGAATTAAGGAATACAATTAATTTGTATGCTTTTTCATAGGAAAATGTAAATAAGTAATTAAGGTTAAAGAATTGTAGATATTACCAAGTATACCAAATGCAAGAACCCAATCTCCAGAGAAAACTGCCATCTCCCTTGCGAAAATTTGGCACTTTAAGAAATATTATTAGCTATCTGAACTCTGATGGACAATAAGGAACGATTATGGTACCAATTTATAGATAAAGAATATGGGACACCTGTGCATTAATATAAAGATAGCCAAGATTTTTCAAAATGAAAAATAACAAATAATTTCTAATAAAGAGAGGAAGCCCTTTATCAGGTATTATATTAATTGAAGGAAAAATTGCACCATTGATCCTCCAGTTGAAAATGATAGATTCCAAGGCAAAGATTTTTGGGTTGAAGTCTTTCCACCGTCAAATTAATGAAATTGTGCATGTGTAAGTCTTTGATGAGAAAAAAACGAATTCAAACTATACGTGAAGGGATTGTTGGAAATTATATTTAAATGATATGAATGTGACATTTCTAACAATTTAAACTTTTAGATCAAATGATTCAACACAATCTAATGCCTTTGTAGCAAGTTCATCACAATTTTTTGTCTAAATGTCAAGTTGGCCATTATAACTTCTCATTATAGTTGAACAATGAGTCTTAGCTTGAATAACAAAAACCATCGAAATTATAGTCAAATGTTCCTCTCATGTAAAATTTTATGAAACTAGATTTTGCTTTACAATCTATTCCCGACTTCCCGTACTTAGAAACTAGAAGTTAAGTATAATTTATGAGGGTCAGCCAATAATTTAAAGAGGTTCTAAATACTATTCGTTGTTGGAGACTGATTCTTCTACTAATTTTCGTAGACCACCAGTGCAGTTTACAATATATTATATTTCATGCTTGAGGGGTAGAATTAACATTTCACGTGTAATAGTTCAATCCTCCTGGCTTTAAAGTTTACAACTCATTCACAAGTTTCTGGAGTGCGGACGATTTTTTAATGTTGTATGGGAATCTATCCCAAAATGATCTCCAATTCAGCAATAAACCAATCCATAAAGTGCAAGCTAGCAATTATTTTATGATTGTGCTACATATATATCATATGTTTACATAATGATCTATATACACATGATGTGGTGAAATATAATTTGGTTGGAATTTCTTCAATTCAAAAAAAAAAAAAAACTTTTTCATTCTCTTTTTGACATTTTAGGTATATGTAAACTATTACGTAACTGTTTATGCACAAGTAGCATTGTTCATTATTTTATGCCACTTAGTGTCAATTATAGAGTGGGCCCATTCTTTTTCTCTTAACTTGAAGATTAAGTGCAGGAACAGTGTGATGAAAAGGGGGAAAGGGGTGGGGTGGGGGGTGAAGAAGATATGGTTTAGTAGGCTTATCTAGTTTTTGTGGTTTATGTCATATTTGGATGAGTTTTGTTTCCGAAAAGAAATGCTGGCATGAGATTGTTAACCATTGCATTCAATTGTTAGATAGGTATTTACTTATTTAATGTTAATCTTTAGTACGTATCATCACTTGCATATCGGATTTAAATGTCTATCATACGTAAAATTTTCATATATTGGTAGCAGCGAGTTGTAAAAACCTTAGTATTCTGTTTGATTTTGATACCATCTTCACCATCTAATAAAAAATTTACCAAAAATCATATTTATTTAATTTTTCAAACTCTCGTATACTCGAATATGAATTCAGACTGGATTCAGCTCGACCCATATATACCTATCTCATTTACTTGCAATTTAAGGTGTTTCTCAATGTTGTGATGCATTTAGGAAACATTTTTGAAGGATATATACCCTTGTTACATAACTACACCTCCATATCTGTATACATCTCATTATTCTCATAGACAAATCCTTGCTATATCCAACTCATTGTAAACGTATACAAGGATTTTAATTCTTTTTTTTTTTTTTTTGGCTAAGTAGGTCGCTATCCTATATATCTCGTAAAAACTAAATGGGTCGTCAACCTACAATTTCTATAACAACTAAAATATCCATATAAATCTTATTGAAGACTTAGTAAAACATTATGAGCCTGTTTGGGAGGGCTAAAAAGGCAATTAAAATTGAAAATATGGACGTTATTGGATCTCATTCGTCTAATAAAAGTCAACGATGACGACTAGTTTTTTAATTTTAATCCAATTTTAATCTCTACCAAACAGATTCTATGTCTAAACTTTAGATTTGAGAACTATCCTTGTGTCGCAAGATTTTTCATGTTTTTATGTCATATTGTAAAATTAAACGACAAAGAAAAGAAAGTGAAAAAAGATGTATATAACTACCTTACCTAAATCTGGTCATTTTTAGTTAATTAACCACCATTTATTTAATTGTTACTTAAGATTTCATGCTTTGTAGAGAAAAAAGAAGCTATATAAATTATTAAGAAAGGGCATAGAGTGGATTCCATATGTATATCTTTTTGTCCATGAAAAGTTCCTAATTTCTAATTCTTCCAAACTATAATCCAAATGATTCCATATCATATATTAGATATCGTATATATTTCCACTCATTGTGGCTCCAAAAAGATGCGTGAGCCAGATGTTTTTAGGCTTCTGGTGAGCAGGTAGTTGGGACAGATTGGTTATAATTTTTCGAATAAAGCAAGTAGAAAATAAAGTCAAAAAATAAAAAATAAAAAATTCGGGATTGTGCGTGTTCTTAGCATGTGTGCACGTTTACAATTATCGGTGCTTGTGATGACATATTTTCAAGTTAGTAATGACGATATCATTTTCATTGAAAAGACGAGAATTAGATAAAAAAAAGGGGGAAAAAAACGTGTTAATTTGCAGCAATATATATAATCAAGATTGTTCAAAAACTTATAAAGAGATCACAGTTTATCTTGAATATGGGTGTTTAGATGGCTCAATATTTGTTAATGTAATCCGGCATAATATGAGAATTATGCTGGGTGCAGAGAAACTGTACACTATAGAAACACACTAGACCACACACAAGCAGGTAGGGCCCGTCATTTTTTTTCAATATTTAAACACACTGCGGAGACCACTGTTTTAGTTTATTCTGGACAATTTCTATTGCTTCTTCTTCGGTACAAATGGGAAAAGCCATAATATGAATGGATAATAGCCACCTCTAGGTACAAATGTTGATTAGAGTTTATCGAGGTCTTTTGAAATTGTACATTATAAGAGGTATTGAATTGTATCTCGATGAACACCCTTCAATCAAGTCAGCATTTTTTTTTAAACCAGCTTTTAAGGATTTTCTGGTTGGGAGATGGAGTATATATATAGGTTGGATTGCAATGTAAGTTATAGAATTTTAATATTTTAAAATCAACTTCCAGGTAGAAAAGATAATTAGAATTTACAGAGGTCTTTTTCAATTATAAATATGATTTGATCTTTAAATAGCTGAAAATTATTTGTTATACATTTTAAATAGTAGGTAGAGGATTTTAATAATGATTACCTGAGAAGATAATATTTCTTTTGTTAGTGTATCTCTAATCATCAGAATAATAACCATTGTTTAGCGTACTAAATCTTCGTTGAAATTAAGGTAAGATTACATGTTCATGACTACATAATCTAACATATTTATATTTGTACACTCGATCTCGATGTCGATGTGATCTTCAAGATTATGAAATTTAATCAAGCACTTGAGGTTTAGATATTTTGAAGTAATACTCATCATGTTTGACATATAGTTTAGACTATAAATTGTACTATACAGGTTATGAACTTTTCAAAAAAAAAAAAAAGGTTCGTGTTCATAATGCACTACCGTGAAATAAAATATACAAAGTATCCCTTCAAATTAGGGATGGCAACAGGATGGGATGAGACATCTCGAATCAGGGATTAGAAAGTCATCATTTTCCACATTTGCTATAATATTTTATGTATAATTACATTTAAATTTTAAAAACATAAAATAAAATAAAAGATGAGGCAGGGACTATATTTCCCCGTCCTCGTTCTGATTCTTTGACGAAATAGGGATGGAACATTTTTCCATCACTATAATTTAAATGTAATACGAATCGAGTTTGGTAAGTAAAGATGGGTTTGAAGGACACGTCTGGTAGCCAAATTTGTCACTGGAGCTTGCAATTGGTTCCATGGTGTAGTGGTTAGCACTCTGGACTTTGAATCCAGCGACCTGGGTTCTAGTTTTTTTTCAGTTGATGAAACAGTCTGAACTGAGCCCAATATTTCACCAAACAATAGCCCAAGCTACATGATAAACGGCTTTCTTTGTTTGGGCCAGTCCATTGGAGAAGTGGGCTTCCCAAAGAGAAGTTGAAAGTATAAATAAGAGAAAATTACCTAAATCCAGGGATTTAAGATTTAATTATTAAAAATTAGGTGATTAAGAAATTTTTAAAAAAATCAGGTGTTAAATCCCGACACCCCCAATTCATTTCTCTCTCTCTCTCTCCCTCCTCTACCCCCATTGTATCCGCCTGCAACCCAAACCCCCTCACCCCACCACCGGTGAAGATGCCTCTCTTTTCACCTATGTGTCGGCGATTGAGCAGGCAACCATGACCTGTCAACAATGGAGGTCATTGTGCATCAACAAAATGGTAATTTTTGTGTGGTAGTCCAGCACCGTTGCGTTTTCCCAAGAGTTGGCCCCAATAGGAGCCGTTTGCCCTTACTCTCCCATGAGCCCTTTGGATATCCCCACTGTTATACCTCCTTCCAATATATCCCCATCTGAAATCAATGAGAAAGTATCAAAGTTCTTTAGAGAGATTGGCGAGGTTAATCCATCTGAAGGAGCCGTGAAACCATCTGAATCAAGAGATGTTGAGGAATATGAATACGAAAGAGAGCTTCCCATCCGTAAGGGAGTGGCCTGCATTCCCAAGGTGAGGATTTGGAATTTGGATTAGTATCTTCTCATGTTTGAATGTCTATACTCTTGTATTATTAATGTATGTAAGCTTTGCGAGAGAGTCTCTGTGAAATCTTGCAAAGTTGATTGGCTAAGATCCATTGCTGCACAAAGTCAATTTCTTGAATGATGGGCTTGATTATTTACTTCTAGTCTATCCATTTTCTAAACAATTCCAGAAGGGGATAAAGAGATAAAATAACTATGTAGGATGTTGCTTCTGCTTTAGTCCAGTTTCTTTTCTGAGATTCAATGATTGTCTTTGTGCTTATTTTTATTACATTTTTACAACTTGGGTGGAAATTTTTGATGAGAAAGTGTCAAAGTTCTTTAGAGAGATTGGCGAGGTTAATCCATCTGAAGGAGCCGTTTTCTCAAGAAATATTACTTAGCTAAATATTTATTGTATAAAAAGCCTTTGGGAATTGTAGAAGAAAAGAGAAAATGTTATATATGCTGTATTGTTGGTGATGAAGATGACTGTGTTGACAAATTTGTAAAAAACTATTGTCTTAGTTTTAGTAAATATGTGAATGAACTTTGCATAATTGAGGGGATTGTTGGTGATTTATTCACTGAAGTGATAAACAGTGTGATTTGTAATGTCCGTTTCCTAAATGTTTGAAGTTGGAAATTTGTAAAAAGAGTGAAAGTTATTCTATAGTTTCTTGATAATGTTTGAAGTTTGAAATTATCAAGATATCAAGTGGATTGACCATAAATTTGAGTTGAAGGTGGTAGTGGTGGTGCATTGGAAGTGATGGTGGTGAAGTGTGGTGCTGGTCCGTGGTATAAGTGAATTTGTTTGTGGTGACCATTTGTGATCAAATATGTGTGTATAGTCAAGTCACATTCGGTCACAGACAGTCACACTTAACACAAATTTGGTCACAGTTAGTCACATGGAATACACACTTGGTCACAATTATTCACAGATGAGACCTGTTGCGGCTTGATTATATAAAGTAATTTGAAATTTTTTCGGTAATTTTTTTTAGGAAGGACCAGGTGCTGGTAGGTGGATCTATGGTGGTGGGATGTGATTTCCAATTTTTAATTTTCTGGAAATTTTTAAATCGCCCAGAATGGCCGCCGGAGTATATGGGCGGAGGATAGAGAGTAGAGAAAGAGAATGATTTGGATTTGGATTTGGATTTGAAATTTAACAAATTGAGGTAATTGTATTATATTATAATTAAGAATATTTAATAAATTGATTTAACACCTGATTTTTGAAAAGATTGTTGGAATTTGTTATTTTTGAAATGTAATTCTTATATATAGGAATTATGTATTGTTCCCTATAAATAATATAGGGAAAATTAGCTCCAACCTTACTTATAAACTATACAATTCAAAATTCAGATTTAAAAGTTTTTATACAAAAATCAGGTGATAATGTAATTTTTTTAATATTATAAAAATAAGTTAATTTACGTAACCAACCCACCCCATCCAACCCAAACATTAACACTAACTCTAAATCATTTTCATATCTCCCTCCTCTTCCTTCTCATTTCTCAGTGGAACTGAAGCCACCGTGGAGCAATCGTCATCGAGAGACCACCGTCAAACTAAAAGATGGATGGAAGCCCAAATTGAGGAGGCTGGCACCAACTATCTTGTCCTTCTTTCTGCGCGACTGCTGGAAGTTGCGGGGAGCATCTGCCATGGACGGATTTTGTTGATTGGGTTCGTCGACGGTTTGAGAGAGCGTGCGGTGGCGGTTCACGTTGCTAGGGAGTTCCAGCTTTTTGTTTTTTTTTTTTTTTGTGTTTGGTCGAGGGGTGGCAGCGGCGGCTTAGGGTGACATTGGAGGGAAATTTCAGCTGGTGGTGGGCTTTAGGGTTGATTGTTGATTTCGGCCACTAGGGTTTGTGATAGTGGAGTTGTGGATAGTGAAGATGGTAACTGATTTTGCCGATGGGTAGTTTGTAGTGGTGGGACGCAACGGTTGATTTTCGGTGCGTAGGCAAGGTTTATGTGGGGTTTCTATAGATGGACTTGTTTGGTTTATTGGATGTTTTTGTATGGTAGGGCTGGTTGTGTTGTGGCACTGGAAGGAACATATGTAATGGCTATCGTTTGTTGATTTGGAGGAGAAAACCTTTGTTATGTCTGCACAAATTAGCAACAAAGAAATTCGTATGCAAATTGAAGCCAAGAAACCAGGCTTCGACTCTGATACCAATTTGATGCAGCACAAAGGATAATTATTATCATAGGAAGACGACAAGAAGCGGAAGACGACAAGAAGCAAACGGAAGAAGAAGCTAATTAGGTGGACTTGCCATGAAGCATTTCTTCTTCAACTTCATCTTCCTTGGACGTGCTCGAGCATTCTTCTTCTTCTTTTGGAAGACACGCTGGTGGTAGTGGTGAAGTCATTGTGAATTTGGCAATAAAAAGAGCTCATCGTTAGTTGTAAATGTATAAAGTTTGTTGTTTGTGTGGACAGAATATAATAGTGTTTTGAGTATTTGGTTGGTTAATTTGGAAGAAATTGGTGAAGTTGTTAAAGTCGGAATTTAGCATTGTGTTACACTTAATTTTGTGTGTTTCATTGGGTGATTTTAATAAGGGACCAGGAGTTCTTATGTGATACTAGGATTTGAGTTTTGTCTTCTTTTAAAAACATAGGTTTTCCACTTCCGATTGAATGAAAGTGCAAAATCTGGTATGTACAAAAATTAATGGAATTTGTTAATTGTGACCAAATATGTGTGTACTGTGACTGGTTGTGACCAATTTTGTATTAATTGTGACCGATTGTGATTTGATCATTTATGGTCACAATTAAGATTCAATTGGTCACAAACAGTCACATTGAATACAAATTTGGTTACATTTAGTCACATTGAATACAAACTTTGTCACAATTAGTCACTGAACATAATTTTTTTCCCGATAATTTTTTAGGAGATTGAGGCAGGGATGGGGTGGTGGTAGGTGGATCCATGTGTGGGGTGTGATCCATTTTTCTGGAAATTTTTAAATCGTCGGAGTGGCCGCCGGAACTGCCGCCAGAGCAGCCGTCGAAACTATCGTCGGAGCAGTCGCCGAACTAGATGGTCGCTTCCGATGGAGAGAAATTATAGGGAGAGGATAGAGAGTAGAGAGAAGGAAAATGATTTGAATTTGAAATTTAATAAATTAGGGTAATTGTATTATATTATAATTAAAAATATTTAATAAATTTATTTAACACCTAATTTTTGAAATGATTTTTTGAGTTTGTTATTTTTGAAATGTAATTCTTATATATAGGATTTATGTATTTTTCCCAATAATATAATAATAGGATACTTCAAAAAATAAACTATTTTTAAAAAAAATACTTTAAGCTTTTTTCTAACAAAATATGTTGCATTGCCCACCACCACCACAACTATCAACACCATTATACAAAGAGTAGCACTTGTAATACCTAGTGTTGTGCCATCGCTGCCGCTACTACCAGTAGTCTCCAACATAAGTCACCACATGCAAAATCCTAGGCCATCTTAGTGACCACCACCGTGCTCAAAATGGAGCGTCTACACCACTACCACTATTGTTTACCTCCACAATAAACCACCACCTCCAAAACTCTAGCCCATCCCAACCAACATCACTACCACCAGATATACACCACTACATCAACCCGATCTTCAAGCTGCCACCAAGAATCAAGAGAAGTTATAATCTTTCCCATCATTGCACCTTCATCTCAGCCACTTTTGTCATCATCCTCGCCATCAAGAAACTAAAAGAAATCACCAAATTATAACATTCTCCATCTTCACACCATCTACGCCAACACCACCATTCCACTACATGACCACCACCATCCCATCAAATCCCTACACCCACCACAAAAAAATCAGATATCAAAGGGAGAAAATAAATTTGTTATTGCAGATCGAGAACTACAAATACCCTTACTGTAGCCAATATGAATTGAAGAACGTGACCAACAATGCTTCCATACAACAACTCCTCCACCAAATACAAGCATACGAATGTATGAAAATGTCCCTAAACATGCATTTTATAGGCATCTTTCAGCCGTCCCACCTAGGTCAGTGGAAAATCAACAAGAGGAAGAGGAAGAAGTACAAAGTGATCGACCTCTAAATCAGATGAGGGTCTTATGATTTAAATGAGTATAATAATATGGCAATGTGAAAAAAAAAAAAAAGATGAAACAAGAACACAAAATTTGCGTGGTAGAAATATAATACAGGTAGAAGAGGAGAAATTTATTAATATCACTAATGAAGGATTACAAATTATTGTGTAAAATGTAAGGAATGATTTTTCTAGAGGTATACTCCTAATGTATATAGTGCAAGAAGAGCCAAAGATTTGGTATAGTTCAACTATAATTAAGTCTACACAATAATGAAGTGTTTGGGATAAAATGTGATTCAAAAACTAGCAAAAAATGCGAACATGATTTTTCCTGAATAAGATCATTGCTCGAGCAACAGTTTCGCAGCTGTTGAGCGGTGGTCGGCTACTCAAGCAGTCACCTCACGGACATTGAATTTTGAATTTCCTGCTTTAGGTGGTTGAGCGAGACCAAGGTGCCTAGCAAGTGTCATTCACTGTTTCCATCTCATTACATAATTTCTTTTCATATTGTAAAATGGACTCCTTCAAGTATTCTTAAAGTCCAACACAAATTCTGAAATCCCAACATAACTCTCAAATTGAATTCTTAACTAGAATTCACAAATAGATTTCAACTAGAATTCTCAAGTTGATTTCAAATAGAATTCCAAATAATTTTTCAAATAAAATTCGGGTCACACCTCATTTCTAACAAATCTCCACCTTGAAATGAATTCCACTGCAATAAACAAAATTTCACAAATTCTCCACCCGGAGTCAATTTCCACTACAAGAAATAAAACTTAACTTTTCAATCAAAAATTTTCCACCAAAAGTCTTCCAACAGGAAAAATTCTCCACCTCATCCACAAAACCCAACTCGGGTAAGCTCAATATCTGGAAAAAGAAAATCAACTGAATTCAAGCATTGCTCGACAAGATTACCTTGGGCACTAAAGTTACTCGAAATATCCCCATGAGTAACAAAATCACAAATAATTTAATATTTACCAAACAAAGCAAAAACATACCATATAACAGAATCAATACCAAATGTTTCTGGAGATGGTTCTCTGTTAGACTTAACACATTCGACTGCACTTAAAGCATAAACAACAAAATCAGCTTTACCGTCCTTTATGGAGGCACAATATCTCTTCTGATTCTGTCCCTAACAATTGAATACAATGACACCGTTGGTGATGGTGGCAAAGCAGCATTACCCATAACTCTTGAACTCGACTGAGATATACTCTTTATTATGAATCATAAACCAAACTCCAATAGTACTGAACCAAACTTAAAATCTACATGAGTCCTTTGCTGATTAATATTCAAAGATTCTATAGAACCAAGCAAGACATATAACTGAGACCTTTTTTGTCCCTTCAGCACAATACGTACACATTTGCTAACTTTCAGGACTCCACCTATACAAGTGTACATATACCCTTTTGAATCAAGAGTGCTCAAAGATTTATCTTTAAATTAGGAACATGTCTCAAACCATCAAGTGTTCTGATAATCCCATCAAACAACTTAATTCCGACCCTTCCAATACCAGCTATTCTACAATTCAAATTATTTTCCATTACCACAACACCTTTGAAAACTGTTTCATATGTTGAGAACAAATTTCAATTAGGACATATATGAAAAATGCAAGTTGTATCAAGAATCCAATTCTCATTAAGTTTGGAGTCACCGTCGAAAATAACCAAAAGTTATCTATTATTGTACACGTCTTCTGCAATACTGACTTCATGTGAAGTTTCTGATTATTTTTCCTTTTTATTTGCAAAAGCTACATTTTCATTCTTCTGCTACTTATAATGTCAATCCCTTCTAATATGCCTCCGTCTCTTGCAATAATTACATATTTTATTACTGTAATTAGGCTTTAATCTACCTCTCACATAATAACCATCAGCAACAATGTCATCTCCATGAACCTTAAATCAAATAAGTTACTTCATCTTCTCTTTTGAAAATAAAGTTTCATAAAATTCTTCAATGGTGGGAGCATTACGACTGTATAAGATTTTGGCTCTAAACGACATGTATGAAATGGGCAACGAACATAATAATATTAACCCTAAATCTTATTTATTATTGACCTCCAAAGTTTCCAAATTAGTGACTATTTTCTTAAAATTGCTTGGTGATCTTTCAATGGTGTACATTCTGTCATATGATGAGAATAAAAACGCTATTTCAAGTGCAATTTGCTGGTTAGACTTTTCGTCACACATAATTGCTCCAATTTTGATCATAACGCAGCTGTAGTTTTCTTTTTCAAAACGTCCTAAAGAATATTATTCGAAAGATGAAAAGGGATATGTGATAGAGCCTTTTTGATCCTTATGTCGTCTCTCCTCCATAGACCAAGTTGAGGGCATCTTGTCAAATTCCAACAATGCGTCATCTAAATCCATTTGAGCAAACACTGCTCGCATATTTATTTGTTAAAGTGAAAATCTGATGTTGTGATCCAGCAATGAAATATCATATTTAATAGTTATCATCACAAAAATCAAACCTCAAATTGAGTTGATTGAACATCTCTTTGATGCCACTAGTTATGATTTAAACGAGTGTAATAATATGGTAATATGAAAAATATATCAAACAAGAATACAAGATTTACGTGGTAAAAAATATACCACGGGAAGAAGACGAGAATTTTATTAATATTAATAATGGAGGATTACAAATTATTGTGTTGAATGTAAGGATTGATTTTTCTAAAGGTTTACTCATCATATATAGTGTAAAAAGAGCCTAAAATGTGGTGGAGTTCAACTATATTTAAGCCTATACAATAATGAAGTGTTTGTGATAAAATAAGATTCAAAAATTGCCAAAAAACTTGAACGGAATTTTGTTAGGATGAGAAAGCGATGGTCTCACGGTTATTGAGTTGTGGTCGGCAGCTCGAGTGGTACCTCACGGACGTCTAGCGCAGATCTCTTGTTCTGTATGCTCAAGTGAAACAAAGGTACCTAGCGAGCACTAGTTAACCGTTTCCATCCTTACATGATTTTTTCTCTTCCTATTGCAAATTGGGTTCTTTCAAAACGTTCTTCAAGTCCAACACAAATTTCGAAATCCCAACATAAATCCCAAATTGAATTCTAACTTGAATTTGCAATAGATCTTAAGTAGATTCTCAAGGCGACTTCAAATACTATTTCAACTAGAATTCAAGCCACACCCTAATTTTAACAGAAGGAGTGACGTAAGTCCTGTTGAAAGGGATGCGGAACAAATTGAATAAAAATGGTCTTGTTTCAAACAACTCTTCTGTGTTTATATGTTCACAGGTTTTGCTGGTTCTATATTACAAGGACAATAGATATTGAGAAGACATCAATATGTATAGCAATGACTGAGACTCTAGTTCTATATTAAAAGGACAATGGATATTGAGAAGACCTCAATATAGAAAGCAAAGACTAATACCCTAGCCTCCATTGCACTTAACTTACATACTTTTCCATCACTTTGGTTTGTTGGTGGCCTATCGGTTTTCCATGTGTACCTCATCGCTATAAACTAGGTAACAAATTATTACGTACACTAATTTCTTTCGTGTATAGCATCCTTTTGTTTGAAACTTTAACGCATCGAGGCTTCGGAGTAAACAAGATGGGAATACATCAACGCTTTTAGCTCAAAAAAATTTTAGTACACATTTTTAAAATTCATTTTTCTTTCTGAAATAACAAGATTTGACCCAAACTATACCTAAGGGGGGTGAATGTGTAAATGCAGAATTAAAAATTGTAATTAACCAGCAACAGTCCAATTACCCTGTGTTTAATACCGTATAATATGAAAATAGTAAATAAAGCAGTAAATAACACGCGGAATGTTCACAGAGAAATCCCAATAGGGTAAAAACTCCAGGCACTTTGCCAGTCAATATCTACTATAAACGATCGAACTTACAGTTCGTCAGAAAAGACGACGACACAAACTTTCTGACCTCCTGACTGAAGTTAATACAGTCCTCCTGAATTGCGTGCCTCGCACTCCTAATTGAGATTCTGACAGTCTTCCTGAATTGTGTACCCATGCACCAATTCATTAACTGCAATATCAAAGCCCTCATGGATTCTCTAATCTCTTACTTTGTGGATTTGTCTATCCCTGCGGATTCTTAAAGAATTACGTGTTTCTCAATGAGATTGGTATTTGGATTAACGGGAATTGATGTTTTCTCCTCCAAGTATAATCAAATCAATGAATGTTGAAGTCTCTCAACGAATTGGAAGAAGAAAAGATGAAGCTCTCAAGTTCTCTCTATGTTTCAACTTTGGAATTTACGTTCTGTGGCGTTTTGGTATTTATATGATAGGGTTAAGGTTGAATGGGCAGGATAAAATGCCTTGAAATCGCGATTAAATAATTCCCAACTAACCCTGTCGCTCGAGCGATGGCTTGTCGTTTGAGCGAGGTCCCGACGTAGGCGGGCAATGCAATTTCTGTTTCTGATGCTCGAGCCAAAACTTAGCAATACTCTAGTGAGATTCCTGCGCCGTTTTTCCTTCTTTTCCATTCTCGAACCCTAGACCTAATATAACACCAATTCTATTATTTACAACTAGCTCCTTGACTTTTACAACATGTTAATTTAGTTTATTTTGTTCACAAACTTGCCAATTACATCAAATACCTAACAAGCTCCCCCTTTGGTATTCTGTGACAAAACTACAATATAAAGTCAAAGTAGTAATAAAAAATTATAGACTCAATGACTGATACAAACTAACTGTCTTGATTGAATTCTGTTTTTCCTTTATCAAAGCCTGTTTCCTGAAACAAACAACTCAAATATCCAGTGTAAAACGTATGTAAAACACTAATAAGTGTAAAAGCAATTTGAGCAGTTAATCAAACAACACTAAGTGTAAAAGTGATTTAAGCAGTTGCTAACTTATAAAACATCTTTTCAGTTTCATACCATATGCTAAATTAAAATGTAATATTAATGCAACCCAACATACCAAAACGAAATGCTAAAATTGTCATATTATCATATTATGCATTTGAGTTAAGATTTTTAAGATGCATTATGTTAAAGCAAAATATCATGCATTGCCTTTGAGTCTTCAAAGTTTCTACTCTCCATTTTTGTCACAAAATGATAAAGGACCAAGAAATAAGATACAATAACCCAAAAATGCAGGTGCTAGCATGCATTAGTATGAACAATGAACAATAAAACTTCCTACACACTTGACTCAAGTTAATCACGGAGTAAATTGTATAAATGACCCATATGTGTAAAGTGGCACTAATCATCTGGTAGTATGACTCCAAGTCTTAATCTTGTGAGAAAGGACTTGCGAAACATCACTGCCAATAAGGATATTACTCTACTTATAAAAGTCAAACCATGTAAAATACATTAGAACCTATACATAAAAGCTCATTTTATGTGGATAATTTATTTTTTTCCCATGAATTTTAGCATATTTTATTTTCACATCTTTCAATATTTTAAGCTCATAATTATTTTTCACATCTTAAATGTGGAGATTTCTCCATTAAGCGATTAAATGGCCCATGTAGCGAGCTTTAGGCCGGTTAACTCAAGTCAGTTGACAATAAGTACCAGTTTATGAGAAATCCCACATGCTTGATTGCTCAGTCAAATATGGTCCAAAAAAAACATAAGTGATTGAGCTTTTTATTTTCGGGGATAAACTTGAAGTTGTGTCTGATAAATAAGGTCAATTCATGTTCAAAGTGACCTCACTAACATGTGAGTAACATTCCAAATCTTACACAGGCGGTAGAGTCTCACTAGCAATATCTAGTGTGTGCAGTGCAGATGGTATATGAAGACAATTATAATAAGTACTCCATAAATAACCTAATCCGGTAATGGAAACTATGTTAGAGCTCATCGATTAAACTTATGCTTAATCACAACTAAAAAAATCAAGTACATTATATATTATGATGTAAAAACAATGTCCTGCATTTTTATTTTTTCAATTTTCAATTTTTTTTAATTTAAAGCATGAATGCATTAAGTACACAAAAAAATGTCACACACAAAAATAAAAATAAAGTAAATAATAACAAATATGAAAAAATATGCATAAGTTTTCTCATAGAAAACAAACAAACAAATATGATGCATGTATAAATCATTGTCACAAATGGTAAAGTACAATCATGTACCAAAAATACATAATCAATGAGGTATACTAACGCTCTTACCCTTAAGAGTGCGATCAGGCTCATGACCTCTCAGGTCATTCTTTTTAACCCAATTCTTTTCAGATGGAGAGGTAATTTTAGTCAACTGAGTAATCATCTCAGTTAGGTGGTTAACTTGATTTGCTAGAAAGTTAACCTTGCTAGTGATATCCTGACTTTTACCTATCAACGTATGTTTACGGCATTCAGCTCTTATGTGTCTCAGTGCACCACAACGATGACATTTGGGAACAAACCTACACTGCAGTTGACGTTTAATCATATGACGATTGATCCTACATTGTCTATTAGGCCCCGATCTTACAACATTCATGCCTTTAGGTGCAGAATTAGCAACATTCCTAATTTTGGTATTAGTTTCGGGAACAAATGTGGTCTTGGATGTACCAGCAGTGTCATCACCATTTTGAACATATCCTAGACCTTGTCTATTACCAGTAGGTTTGTTCATTCCCATCAGTTGATTGAGTTTTTGAGTTCCACTCATGAAAGACTAGAGTTGAGTATTAGATTTTTCCAATTCACTCGTTAAGTTTTTAACTTTAACTTCCAAGTTTTCGTTAACAAGTTTCAACTCACTCAATTTTTTGATAGTGTCATGAAGGTCAGCTGAGAGTATCTCTTTCTCTCTTTCAAGCCCATCAAGCTTTTTTAACACAGCTATGTTGACCTTTTTGATTTTAAGACTCTCATCGAACAATTGTCAATATGACTCACAGATATCTTCATCATCCTCGGAGTCTTCCTCACTCTTGGACTCCTCACTACAACTAACGCTCTCAGTCGTCTTACTCTCCTTATCAAATTCAGTCTTAACTCTAGACATGAATGCCCTATATTTTTGCTCATCCTCACTGCCAGAGTTTCACTTTGATCGCTCGAATTCGACTCTTCATCACTCAAAGTCACTGATAATCTCTTACCCTTTCTTTTTCCCGAATTATTCTTAAGATTAGGACATTCATTCTTATAATGACCAAACCCCTTGCACTCATGGCATATAACAAACTGGGTTTTCTTACTGGAAGTCCTAGAATGATTTTTTATCATGTTTCTTACGCGAAAATTTACTAGGATCGGTGTTTTTCCTCTCTTGAGGTTTTCTCATATTCATCATGGCCTTTTGGAATTGTTTAACAAAATAGGCAAGTTCACTGTCTTTAAGAGTTTTGGCATCAGTTGACTCACTTTCTTCTTCCCTAACGGTATTCATGACGATTGATTTAATCTTAGTTGGTTGAGATATAATGAGTTCATAGGTTTGGAATGATCTTATGAGTTCTTCTATCTTGACAGTGTCTAAGTCCTTACTCTTTTCAATAACTGTGATCTTAGATCTAAACCTTTCTCGTAAAGATCTAAGAATTTTTCTGACTATCTTAAGCTTCGGGATTCTCTCACCTAGGTTGAAACTAGAATTTACTACGTCATTTAAGCTCGCATAAAAATCATCAAAAGTTTCATCTTCCTTCATCCAAATTTCTTCAAACCTAGTGGTTAACATCTACGATTTAGAGTTCTTAACTGCCTGAGTTCTCTCATATATGGTCTGTACAATATCACAAACATCTTTCTATACCTCACACATAGACACCCACCTTAATTCTTCTGGGGATACTACCATAAATACGGCATGTAAAGCTTTACTGTTCCAATTACATTCATCTAAGTTCGCTCTGGTGCAATTAGCAATGAGAGTGGATTACTTCATTATTAATCATAGAAATAGGTGCAACCCAACCATTTACTTACACTAAGCCAGATACGTTCATCCAATGATTTTAAAAAGGCTCTCATCTAACCTTCCAGTAGGTATAGCTACTTCTATAAAAAAAAAATGGAGGCACAGATAGAGACTGACTCATCTAGATAAATTTATAGGTCAGGAATCGAAATAAGGCTCTGATACCAATTGAAATAACGAGATTCGGCCTAAACTACACCTAAAGTTTGTGAATAGGTATGCGGAATTAAAAATTGTAATTAACGAGCTACAAGTCACTAATTAATTATCTCTAGATAGTTAAGCATATAGTCCAATTACCTAATGTTTGAATATCGTAGAATATGAAAACAGTAAATAAAGTAGTAAATAACACGTGGAATGTCCATGAAAAAAACCCCAACTGAGTAAAAACTCCAGGCGCTTTGCCAGTTAAAATTTACTATAAACGATCAAACTTACAGTCCATTAGATAAGATGACGACACAAACTTTCCGACCTCATAACTGAAGTTAATACAGTCCTCCTGCATTGCGTATCTCGCAACAACTCCTAACTGAGATTCTGACAACCCTCCTGAATTGCGAGCCCTTGCACCAACTCTTTGACTGCAATATCAAAGCCCACCTAGACTCTCTAACCCCTGGCTTTGTGGATTAATCTATCTCCTGTAGATTCTTGAAAAACTCTATATTCCTCAGTAAGCTTGGTATTTAAATTAACTGGAACTGATGTTTTCTCCGTCAAGTATAACTAAACCAATGAAGGTTGAAGTCTCTCAATGAATTGGAAGATGAAACTCTCAAGTTCTCTCTATGTTTCAATCTTGGGATTTATGTTTTTTGGCGTTCTAGTATTTATATGATAGGATTAGGGTTGAATAGGCCAAATAAAAAGTCTTGAAATAATGATTAAAAAAATTCTCGACTAACCATGTCGCTCAAGCGAAAGCTCAGTGATAGTCATCGCAGCGATAGTTAAGCGATGGATTGTCGCTCGAGTGAGGTCCGGCGACAAACGGGCGACGCTGTTTCTACTTCTGACACTCGAGCCAAGTTTGGTGATACTCTAGTGAGATTCCATCACCGATTTTCCTTCTTTTCCATTCTCGAACCCTAGACCTAATATAACACCAATTCTATTATTTGCAACTAACTCCTTGACTTTTACAACATATTAATTTGAGTCACTTTTGTTCACAGACTTGCCAATTACATCAAATATCTAACACTTTCAATCACATATTCGTTTAATAAAGAATCCAAACCTTTCCAAACCTTTTAACCACGCATTCTTCATAAATATCAATTTTTACAAAATCATTTTTCAAAATACTTGCATCAAACAGACCTTTATTTGTACTCCTCTTCATTATGGACAATGTTTGGCTAAGCCTTAAAATGTAAAAATACTCGAGATTAAATTAAAGTTTAGTCCAACATATATCGAAGCTTAAAGTAACTTCTTTTCTAGCATGTTCCTATTTTTCTAGTAGTTACTTTCTTTTTGAGACTTTTTATTCATAAACTTACTTTTTGAAAAAAAAAAAGTACTTTTTACTTCAAAGTACTGTACTCCTATTGAGGCTTGCCAAACATGCTCAGATAGAGGTGGCAACCGAGTCGAGCGGCTCGTCGCTCGGCAAAAATGAGCCCGAGCAAGAGCCAAGCAGGCCGACTCATCATTTAGACGAGCCAGACTCGTGTTTTTTGCGAGCCACTTTCTACGTGGATGTATTTGGAGGAGAAAGCTCGAACGGGAATGGTGAAGTTCGTAGCTGCGACGGAGTTGCCACTAGCAATAGCTAACAACTAATATTTCGTTTTATACGTCAAACAATATCTTCAACCAAGGTATGTTGGGGTAAGTCAAAATACTTTTTGTTCTGATACAATTGAATATTTTATTAATTCAAAGAAATTATTGATTGCGGATTTAAAACAATATGTGGGTGTGATATCTTTAACTTCGGATATGTTGGAAGGGATTAATAAAAGAGGTTATATAGTTGCAACTGCACACTATTTAGACCCACTTTGGGTCTTACATAAAAAATCTTTCTTTTAAAATTATTGAGTTCCTATACAATGCTAACAATATATTTAATGATATTATGAACATTATTAGAGAATATAAATGCGAGAGTAAAATGTGTTCTTTTATGTTCGACAACGCTAGTGTAAATAAGTCCGTTATCGATAAATTGCATAGGGTACTTCAACCCGATTTTGATGATTATTTATTTCATATTTGATGTGTTTGCCATATTTTTATTTTAATAGTACAAGACAATTTAAAACATGTTAATGATGAAATTCAACCAATTAGAAATACACTAGTCTATATCACGATTGCACCTAGTAGAAAACAGACATTTGAGGAATTTTGTAGCGAAGCTGATGTATCGCATACAAAGATATTTATTAGTGACGTAAGGCATAGATGGAACTCCACATACTTATTATTAAAATCATGTGAAGGTTTCGAACATTTAATTACTGAATTTTATAACAGTAGGCATATGAGAGACGACAACGATACTACTTTATATGAGCACAATTGGCATTTGGTTTTTAAAATTAAAAAAATTTTGACAATTTTTTGTGATTCTACAAATATTTTGTCTGGTGTTTATTATCCTATTAATTGTATGGTCCTTGAACATCTGTATATAATTGCTAGGGTTTTTCATAGATTTAAAGGTGACCCCGATTTTAGTTCAGTTATATTTTTCATGGAATTAAAATTTAGAAAATATTGGGAAGACTTGTCCATGTTATTTCAGTTAGCATGCGTCATAGACCCCCCCGATATAATTTATCGGATACTAAATTTGTTATTGATCAAATTTCAAATGCTTTAACTTTTAACGTACCTATTATTTATCGAAATTTGGAACAAACTCTATGTGAAATGTATGAAGTATATGCTTCACGAATGAGTACACATATTACTCGTATACCCTCTAGCTCTACAACTACTCCTCCCACTAATATAGAAGATGACGACGCTGAAGATTTAAATTAATTCCAAGGCATGAACTCATATAGATATGATTCAACTGCATATGCATATGGTTCCTCTAGTAGTAGTAGTATTTTGTCTTCCACTGCATATACTAAAACATTGAGTAATAGTCCAAATGCATTGCCTGCTGTATTAATTGATTACTTTAATCATATGCCTAGTAACAATGCAATTAGGAAAAATTTAGAAGAAGTAATTGATTTCTGGCGAAGGTATGTACCTCGATGGCCAATAGTTTCTATAATGGCAAAAGATCTACTAATACATCTGGCTAGCACTGTAGTTTCGGAGTCTGCTTTTAGTATAGGGAAGAGGGTTCTTTTTGAGGTCAGAAGTCGATTAAAAGAAGATATTGTGGAAGCATTAATGTGCGTAAAAGATTGGGAAGACGTCCATTATCGACTACAAGATAAATATGCCGAAATTGCAAATAGTCAAGTAAGTGATATTTAATTTAACTAAATTCATTACAAAATTTTATTTTAATATATTTATAATTTTTTTTAAAAAATTGTACATGTAACAAATTGTTCGTATACAATTTTTAACTTCACCTACTCGAAATTGAAGTAAACGGTCTCAAGTCCGGATAAAGGATGATGGTTTATCTTTCTTTTTTAAAAAAAAAAAAGTGTTTTGGAAAATGTATATTTAAAAAATATTTAGAAAGTGTGTGTGTGTGTGTAGGCTTAGCATAGTGTAATAAAAAATAAAAAAAGCGAGTGGCGAGCTTTTGCTCGGCTCGTCGAGTACCCACAAGCGGCGAGCTAGGCTAGCAAGCTCGGGGCACGAGCCGAGCTTGCCCAAAATTAAGCTCAGCTCGTCGTGGACTAGCCACAAGCTCAACTTGTGCTTGCACGAGCCAAGCTCGTGTGGGTAAGGGTCGAGCCGGCGCAGCCCATTGCCACCCTATGTTCAGAGTCTTTTAATTGCCAATTATGCTACTTATACTAAGGTGGTTTACAAAAGTGTGTTCACAAAATGATGTGGCAAGATTTAGACCATTGATTTCAAAAACTATTTTTTAAATCATTGGCCTAGATGTTGCCAACACGTATTTTGTAAACCAATTTTGTAACCTAACTTTGTACAAGTAGCATGACTCTTTAATTGCATTGCAATTGACATACGAGAACTTGAAAATATGGTAAGACTGAACAACCCCCTACAATAAAGGAGTGGTTCAAAACTTCATGGAGATTTTCTACACGAGTATTCCTCCATCGAAGAACAAATTTAAAGCAAAGACACATGAAGAGTCTACAAATACCTTGATAGTCAGTAGGTCACATTTTTGTTGGTCCCGACTTAGGAATGGCAAAAGATGAGCTTATGACAGGTGAAAGTTAATACCAAGGACAATTTAAACTTGAAGATGATGAGGATAAAGACGGTGAACTCAATGTTGTACCTCCGGGGTGTGTTGAGGAAGAAGACATAGGAGATGGGATAGCCCACACGATCACCTTGCAATGGCAATCGAGAATATGAGATTAAATTAGATTCATCATACCCCTAGAAAGTGAGCAATAGCAGTAGAACAATACTGTAGACATGTGATTATTACGTACTGCACGAGACTTTTATGATCAAGATTTTAGTTTCTTTCTTTTAATAATCATCATATTTGCATTCATATTCTTATTGTTTGTTTGATACAGATAATGAAGGTTGTTTTACTATGTTAAGGATATATCTATATCCACGATTTAGAGAAGGAGGTGATGTCGAAAACAAGACTAATGATGTTAGTAAAATCATAATAAGGTTGTCGCACTCGAACCAGAGGGGTAAAAAACAAGTATAATGCATTCAGTAGGTTAATTACTTTTTTATAGTAAGCTTACATTAATCATAATTATAGAGCAAAATATCTAGTGGAAATAATTGATAAATTAACAAAGTTGTATCCTGTAGACTTCGAATTATGATTTTGCTGAAGAAGCTGTAGTTTATCCTTTGTAACGTTCATTTATCATAGTCATTTTACTTTTTTCTTGAGCATGTCTTCTATGTTGTAGGCTTCCGGGAAAACATGAACAGGGGATTTCATGTTGCTGCTTTTACACAATAATGTTGTTATACAACATTATAAAAGTATGAGAATTTCGAAGAAACGCTTGTAATAATATATGATTTTGCTAAATTAAAGATTGGTACTTTCTTTTACACGTTTCTTGATTTATTTTTTTTTAATAACGTATGCAAAAAAATATTTTCGGGGGCACTGCCCCCGAACCCCCATGGCCCCCCCACCCCTTTATCTCTGGGACCCCCCTAATTCAAAGGGCTGGCTCCGCCCTTGAGTAAGCTGACTTAGAGGCATGTTTGGGTCAGACTAAAATCTGATTTTAATTTAGGTCATAGACAAACAATCAATATTTACCACTTCTTTCGTGAATCTCACATCTTTTCAATCACATGTTTCAAAAACTTTTACCAATTCACACCAAACACTCTCTTAATATTTTTATCTCAATTAAAAATGAGCAAGAAAAGCAACATCTTCTCGACTAAGGAAAGCCCTATCCAATCACATATCAAGTCAGTGGCCTGCTTATTCAACTGTTGTATCTTTTGACAGATTCTCTCTTCCTTTCAAGAAAGTATAAAACTTTGTTCTTACTTTTTTGGAACCAAAAATAATTAAATTTAACTCTTTAAGTGAATGTGCATAAAGAGAACTTAATTTAGATGTCAGACCTCCATAATTTAAAGTGAAAGGATTGCAAAACTAAAGCAAACGAATGCAATAAAGATTGAGAAAATCAATGGCTGCGTGTTTTGATGTCCCTAGCTAAAAGTAAAGTTAATTTACAAGTTATTTCGTCAAAAATATTTCATAATTACTTCTCCACGAAATAAGTCTTGACCTGTTTTCTAGAAAAACAACAACAACATTGCAGAGTCGAGAAACAAAATCTAACTAGGGGAAAATTAATTCGAAAGTTTGATTAATAAGAAAATCAAAGTTATCAAACGATTTTACAGAAATTATGCCACTAAAAGCAACTTTTGTAGTCAGCATGCATCACATAATATGCATATATGATATAGCATATGTACATTCTTTCTCTTTATTTTTTAATAATAATAGAATAATTTATTGGTCAAAAAATTCAAAATAGCTAAAAGCAGACAAAAATCATCAGTCTGTCAAATATCTAATTAGGCATATGATGACACAAAATATGATTTGAGCACACGAATTTCAACGTATGTTTGACAAAAGTCAAATAATTCTTTATCCACATACTTTGGGGTACCCATAGATATTACTTTTATCCATAGCTCATTTATATAATTTTTTTTTATAAATACTTGCCGAAAATATGCTTAGTTTCCATTCTCAATTTTTTTGATTCTAGGAAGCTTATTATTTTGGAGATGAGCCTCGACCCCCACCTTAATTATCCTTTTACTTATTTTTTATATTAGTAAAACAAGTCACCACTAGCTGGTTTAATTAGAAAAAAAAAAAAAAAAAAAAAAAAAAAAAAAAAAGCAGCAGCAAAAAGTAATCTCTAGAGTCCTACCATTGCTATAAAAAGCCATCTCTAAGGAAAACCCTCCGTACATGTCTCAAATCTTTCTCTAACACACACACACACACACAAAACACAAAAGACACACAGAGAGGGATCAATTATATAGCTTAGAATGTCTGCAAGAGACAAGCTGAATTTTGTTAAAGATGGAGTGAGTAAATTGCCTCCAGGATTTCAGTTCGAGCCGACTGATGAAGAGATAGTTTTCGAGTACTTGGCGCGTAAAATATTTTCCCATCCTTTGCCAGCTTTGGTCATTCCAGAAATCAACATTGGAAAATTCGATCCATGGGAATTGCCAGGTTTATCATTTTATTCTTGTACGTGATGGCTTATTTAGCACGGTAGATGGTACAAGTATTGTTTATATAATGTTGAGTCGTGTTTAGTGAGTGCATCACACATATATAGGGGTGTTTGATATATATTATTGAGAAAAGAAAAAATGTATTTTAAATAGTGATATGATGTGAAATATGTGGTTAAAAAGTAAGGAAAAATTATTGATACGATGAAAAATATTATTTTATTGAAAAACATGCGATTGAAAATGAGTTTTGAAAAAATGTATTTTGAGAGAATGTGTGTCAAACAGGGTATAATTATAACGTGCGCAACTTTACTATGTAGGTGATTTCGAACAGGACAAGTACTTCTTCAGCAAAAAGGAAAATGGAAACTCGACGAGTAGAGTGACTTCTGGTGGTTACTGGAAGGCGACTGGGTTGGACAAACAAATCACGGGTTTGAATTCGATGCCAATGGTCGGAATTAAGAGGACATTCGTATTCTATAAGGGGAAGAACTCGCGAGCTAATTCAAGAACTGATTGGCTCATGCATGAATATCGCATCGCCGTAGTCGGAAACGCACAGAGTACGAATTCTCAGGTAACTTTTACCAGCTTATCCCTCATTCTTTGACACTCTTACATGTCATCCATCGATCCCAAATTCTCATATCGTATCATTTTAGGTGTATTTTGACTTTAAAAGTATATTAGGCAGTCTATACATACACAAGTATTAGATGTTGCTCTAACATATATCTAGCATAGAAGGTAAGTACATTCTTCTATTAAACCACTATAGGTGGCTTGTTTTAGGCTGAAAATGAAGATAACTAACTCTAGCTAATTTGTACATTTCGAAGTTGACATCATTGTTGACATTTGTCTTGGCGTAAAAAATGATTGGATGAAAAACTATATATATATATATATATATATATATATATATATATATATATATATATATATATATTTTATACTTTTCCATATGGCAAAGTGTGTGATAAAATAAACTATTTGAGCGACAATAATAATGATGAAGAATATAAAATCGACAAAGAAATAAGAACACGAATTTAAGTGGTTCGGCGATATGCTTACATCCACAGGAGCGAAGCGGCTATGATTTATATAATGTATGAATAATAGGCTTATATATATATATAGACACACACACACACACACACACACACACACACTAACACTATCTCATACACGACTTTGGAATCCGTACAAGACTTCAAGGAAAAATCCAAAAATACCCATGTACTGTACCATAGGGGCGTTGCACGTGCACCTCCAACCTATTAAGTTTCCCTAGCAAACAGACAATAAATTAAAGTCCCAAAGGCTGATGTCGTCGCTCCACTCCAACATGAGCCTATTTATTCTAGTAAATATATGTTCCACTCTATATGAGCCACGTATTACAACATAAACTTACCATGTCCAGAGATGGAGACTAAAATGTAAAAATTAAATACACTAGAGTACTTCTTTGGACCGTGCTATGCTACCCAAATGAGTTACCAATTTTTTTACCGAATCGCCACATGGCGGCCCCCTATTGGGGGGGCGCTTGGGCCCCCAGGCGCCCCCTCAATAGGGGGCCGCCATGTGGCGATTCGGTAAAAAATTTGGTAACCCATTCGGGTGAAGTAGAATAATCCTACTTCTTTATCCCGTTGTCATACTCAGGTAGTTGGGCGTAATCCTTAACCTATCTCTATATATCCAATTCTACTTTGGAGGGTCTTAATGGGCGGACCCAGGGGTCCTGTACCCCAAAACTTTTGAGTTTTTTTTTTTTTTTTTAAATTATAAATTCATGTTTGATATCGATTGAAATCTAATTTTTAATCTAAATCAAAGTTAACAATTAATTTTAATAACATATTTCTTGAAATCCATAATTGTTTTAACTTTTATCGAAATTTACTACAAATTTGATTTTAGTTTTCATAAAACATGGGCAAAATCACAATAAATTTGAATTTCGATAACATGCTAATTTTTAAAAATTCTCCAACGATTGTAGGCTAATCGAATCTACAAATTGCTTATGTCATCTCAAAGCTTATTTCGAGAACTATATTATGGGCATATCAATAGTCCAAATAAATATTGAAAATAGTTAAAAATACGTTAAACGTGAGTCTTAATGAAAAACGTCTAATTCACATTTTTTCAAAAAAAAAAATCAATTATTTCATTAACATTTACTATTTTTGCGATACAAACTTCTCAATGTAATTTTCATCATTTTATTAGGAAACTTTATATGGAATATGACATTAAAAAAAATTCAAAATTTTACATCCGAAAAAGTCATATCACATTTAAATTTTCGAATGCAAAATTACATGAGGTATGATTTTATTTTATTTTATTTTATTTTTTTTGACGTAAATTTTCGAGTGTAAAATTTCTCCCAACTTTTTTGCAAGTTTGACCATGCCCCCTAACTTTTTTTTTTCTTCTATTATAATCAATATTTACTCTTTTGCAGGAAATTGGAAATTGGATTTTGTGTCACATATTTTTGAACAAAAGAAATAACAAGTCTGAGGATACATCTTCTTCTTCATCATCCTCTTCTTCATATTCTGATTCTAGTGTTCTTACTGAGGCTTCTTCAAATATATCTGATGACTAGAATGCATAATGTACTTTCAGATAGATGTAAAAATCTTCTGTTTGATCATAATTTGAATTCAAAATGCTTGCATTTTCATTAAAGTCAACTTGTATACAATTTTCTATTCATACTCCCATTGACTTTATATGTCCTGGTAAAAGATAAAGTGACAGAACCTTAATCTGTTGCTTTTTTCTATGCTAAAGGCACTTAATTTTCACGAAGAAATTATTACAAAGAGGTGCAAGAAGCAGCAAGCAAAGAATATAATATAACTTTTAGATTGTAAAGTGATTCCTTAACAGAGAATCAAGCCGTAAAGTGATTTTTCTTTTCTTGCTTTTCATTTCTATGTGTGGGTGCATGGGGTACAGGGATTCATCTCTTTGTGATGCAGCTTAATGAGAGCTAAGCATTGATCAATAACTCGTTGATTTCAAAACTAAAATTAAATTTCGACAATATTTCATTGGGCTCTCAAGAGATACGGACTATAATTTTTTGCCATCTCTTATATAGGAACTAATCAGTCCCGTGATCCTCCCTTGATCGATTTAGGATGCTGGAATTTCTACTCAAGTTAGTGAACCTAAAATTGGTATACATCAGTTTGGCAAAAAGAATTTGGGAGAGATACTAAATTATAGAATGGTGTGAGGAAGAAATTCTTCAGTAATACACCAAGAAACCGGGCTCAGTCTCTAATCAAACACCACAAACCGAATGAACAATCCAAACTACAACCGGCACTACCCAATTGGTTGCTCTAACACTTGCATAGCCCACAAAGAGCTAGGGATGGGAAATTACAGCCAAGTGAATTAGCCACAAAGGCTAATTGAAGAAGAGAGAAAACGGGTTCCACTTCAAAGGGGCACAAAGCCGCCGGCACCAAGCAAAGAGGGAAAACGGTTTTCTCAAAGACCAAAAGGCTACTCTCTTTTAATTTCACACACTAGAATAGTAAGGGGCGGGTAGTATATAATAGGACAATGTGGGCTTTTAGGTTTAACAATAGATTAGGCTCAATAAGGTAATAGTGGGCTAGCAAACCGTAAGAGCCGTCCTAATTCGGGTTGGGCCATGAGCAACCCTAATTAAATTGGGCTGCTTCAAATGGCCCAAGTGAGTTACGTGGAAAGTTCAAGCAGCTGTGGTGTTGATATATATATTCAGTCAATTGGCCGATGCCGACTGATTAAAGTAACGAGAGTTTCATCATCGCCCAGGGAGGCTGTTTGACAACAAATTGCCTAACAAACCTCCACATTGGTGTCAAAGGACCTGCAAAGAAAGAAATTACTAAGCATTAGTAATAATTCAAGAAGGTAACCAATAAAATTGGAAATCATTTACCTCCACAGATGTTTACCAATAAAATTTGAAAAAATAAGATTCTTACATAGATGTATAGAAGACTGACTATGTGAATATACTACCACATAATCATTTAGAATACATAGTTCATGTAAAAGGCCTCTGAGCCATAAAGCTTCCTTAATAGCTTCAGTAGTAGCAATGTATTCAGATTCTGTAGTGGATAGTGCAACTATGTGTTGTAACTGTGATTTTCAACTAACACAAGAGTTAGACAAAGTAAACACATAAGCAGAAGTGGATTTCCTATTATCCATATCCCCAGCATAGTCAGCATCAACATATCCTTTCAGTTTAACACCATCATTATTGACTCCAAACTTTAAACCTACATTACAAGTATCCTTTAAATACCTTAACAACCATTTTAAGGCTTCTCAGTGCTCGGGACCAGGATTAGACATATACCTACGAAGAGTGCTCACAGCGAAAGCTAAATCAGGTCTAGTGCAAACCATCAAATACATAACAGAACCAATCACATTTGAATATGGAATTCTACTCATGTATTCTACCTCCTTTTCATTACAAGGAGCTTGATCTTTAGATAGAATGAAATGACTAGCTAAAGGTAAAGTAACATATTTGCACTCATACATGCCAAATTTCTTTAGCACTTTAGAAATATATGATGATTGATGCAAAAACAAGATAGAATTTGACCTATCTCTTTCAATTTCCATACCTAGAATTCTTTTAGCTTTTCATATGTCTTTCATGTCAAATTCACCATTCAAACTTGTTTTTATATCACTTATCCATTTAGATGATGAACCAACTAAAAGCATATCATCCATATAAAGCAATAAGAACACAAAGTCATTACTTACATCATTATGTTGGAAATAAAGGCAATGATCAAACTTACTACGATGGAACCCTATAGATAGTACAAAAGAGTCAAAACGTTTATACCACTGTCTAGGCAATTGTTTTAAGCCATATAAGGATTTTTTCAGAAAACATACATAGTCAGGTTTTAATTTATCTTTAAAACCTCTTGGTTGATTCATAAAGATTTGCTCATCAAGTTCACCATGTAAAAAAGCAGTTTTTACATCAAGTTGTTCAAGTTCCCAGTCAAAATGTGCAACCAATGTAAACATGACTCTAATAGTAGTGTACTTAACAACTGGTGAAAAAATCTCATTGTAATCAACTCCCTCTTTCTGAGTGTATCCCTTGGCCACTAATTTAGCCTTAAACCTTAAGGGTTCAGATGCACTAGTACCCTCCTTAACCTTAAAAACCCACTTACAGTCAACAGTAGATTTATTCTTAGGTTTTGGTATTAACTCCCAAGTTTGATTCTTCTCTAGAGAACTCATCTCATCTTTCATTGCCTTAAACCACTCTTCAGATTGGTCACCCTTCATCGCCTCCTCAAAGGTCTTTAGTTCCCTATAAGCTAACTCCTCATAACTCGCATGAGCAAAAGCTAACTCGGATTCATAACCGAATCTCACAAGTGCTCTAGTCTGTCTCATCTCTCTATCTCTAGCTAGAGTATAGTCAGCTAGAGAATTCTCTTCTTCAGGGTATTCTTCTACTACTATTTCTTCTCTGTTCTCAACATCAGGTTGTTGTTCCTGAGTCTCCACCTCACTCTGTGTAACAGGAATGGATGTGCTAGGTTTTCCTAACTCCACCTCCGGCTGACCACTCTCTTCACCTTGAATCTAATCACTCACAGGTTCAGATTCAGCTTTCAAACATGGCATTTCGCTCTCATTGAATGTGACATTTCTACTCACAATGATTTTAACTCCCTTATGGCTCCTATCCCACAACCTATACCCCTTGACACCTTCTGGGTAACCTAGAAAAACACATTTTCTAGCTCTCAATTCAAGCTTTCCCTCACTCTGATGAGAAAATGCAATGCAGCCAAAAGTTCTAAGTATGGAGTAATCACTTAGTTTACCAAACCATTTTTCATGCGGAGTGTCACCATTCAATGCAGCAGATGGAGTCAAATTAATCAAATAACAAGTAGCCATAACAGCATCGCCACAAAAGGACTTTGGGACTCCAGAACTTAACATCATGCAACGCACTTTATCAAGTATAGTTCTATTCATCATTTCCACTACCCCATTCTGTTGGGGAGTGTAAGGAACCGTTTTATGCCTTATTATTCCACTTTCCTTGCAAATATTATCAAAATCAGTGTTACAAAACTCTATGCCATTATCAGTTCTCAAAAACTTGATCTTCTTACCAGTTTGATTTTCAACTTGTCTTTTCCAATTATTAAATTTATCGAAAGTGTCGGATTTATCCTTCAAAAGATAAACCCACACTTTCCTAGTGTAGTCATCAATAATAGACAAGAAATACATATTCCCACCTGGAGTGGGCGTACTGG
Source organism: Fraxinus excelsior (assembly GCA_019097785.1). Taxonomy (NCBI): domain Eukaryota; kingdom Viridiplantae; phylum Streptophyta; class Magnoliopsida; order Lamiales; family Oleaceae; genus Fraxinus; species Fraxinus excelsior. The sequence goes on from CM032623.1 coordinate 38,734,952, forward strand.
ATGGACCCCACAAGTCCGAATGCACATATTTTTAGTTTTATGAACACTCGAGGAGAAAGTAGTTTTGTGATGTTTACCAAGCACACAATGGTCACAAAAGGCAAATCAGACACACGGTGATTTCTAAAAGCACCATTTTCATTAAGAAGCTTAATCCCCTTAATACCCACATGTGCTAGTCTATTGTGCCATTTTTGTGTGTGATCAGACTTAGCGAAAGAGATAGAGGAGTTTAAGCCTCTTATCACTTCCCCAGTGGTTATGTAAATATCATTTTTTCTAACACCCTTAATAGAGACAAGTGCACCCTTAATCAATTTCAAAATTCCATTTCCAATTTTACCAGTGAAATCAGATTTCTCAAGTCGTCCTACTGAAATTAAGTTTCTAGACAATTCAGGGATATATCTAACATCTTTTAAAGTATGCACAAAGCCAGTATCAAACTTTAAAGTAATATCACCCATGCCAACGACACTGTAAGCAGAATTGTCACACAACACAACATGTCCATCATTCGATTCATGCAAATTTTCAAACCAATCTTTATGCGATGTCACATGAAAAGATGCACCAGAATCAAGAATCCACACATGAAAACGAGAATTGGCAGTTAAGTTCAATTCAGCAGTAGAAACATTAGGACTTGTAATCAGATAAACTTCACCATCACAATCATCAAAAACAGAAGATAACACATTCACATCATCTCGATCTCCCCCCTTTTTCTTGTTTTTCTCTTTATAGCAATCCTTTATAAAATGCCACGTGTTCCCACAGCCATAGCATTTTCTTTCCTTAGTCCTAAATTTGGACCTAGGTTTACCCTTGCCCTTCTTTTTATGTCCATTACTACTCGACTCGCAACTACTTTGGTAACCATCATGATTGTTTTGTCTAAACTGAGTTCTACCTCTCATCATGTGAATCTCACCGCTTTTCTTATCATGTTTTTCAGCTCTTATCTCCATCTCCTTACTTCTAAGGGAGTCAACGACAATTTCGGGTGTCAACGTGTCTCTACCATACTTAATAGCATTTTTTACTTCACGATAAGTATCAGGTATAGCATTTAGCAAAATGATAGGCTTGTATGTTTCAGACACTGACTCACCACAGTTAACAATATCTTGAACAAGTTTGTTAAACACATCCAAATTGTCATCCAATTCTTTTGAAGAATCCATTTTGAAACTGAAAAAACGTTCAAGTAAGTAAAGCTTGTTGGGAGTAGATTTTAGCAAATACAGATCTTCCAACTTTTTCCAAAGTTATTCAGTGGTTTTCAGTTTATCCACTTTTCTTAAAACAGCGTCAGCCAAGTGTAAAATGATAGATGTGTAAGCAAGCTCATCAGCCTCTTCTTTTTGTTCTTTTAAAAAATCAGCGGGAAAACTGCCATCAATGGCTTTTGAAACTTTTTGTTGAACCAAAATACCCCTCATTTTCTGTTGCCAGATAGAAAAATCACATTTTTCAGTAAAAGTCCCCAAATCAAAATTGCGCGTTGTCATTTTCAAACAAGAAACACAAAGTCACAATTAAGCCACACAAAGCAGACCTAGGTTCACAAATATACACCGTTTTAGATTCTCAGGGTTTCGTAAGATTCACGATCTTAGATCAAGGAAATTTTCAAACGGTAAGGTCTAGGTATTCTAGAGACTTATCAAAAATAATCAGAGAGATAATAACAAAAAACAGTTTCACTCACAGTATATAAGAAAACCGATAATATGATGCAATTAATCAAAAGGACAAATTTCAATCACGTAATGAACGAAAGAGCAATTAGTTCCTAGTTTCTAGCACAAGCAATGGTTACCCCTTCACGGTAACCCCAATCATAATGTCACCCCACACGATGATGCGCTATTGCTGAAAAATTAACGAGAGGATCAGCCAATTTACCAGAGCGGACTTGTCTGAGTCCGTAATTATCGAGAGTCACGAATTTACTGTTTTAGGCCGCAATTTATGGTCTAAAGTAATTCAGTAAAGTGTTGTGCAATTGCAGTCCCGATTCCGTATTGACCATCGAAGGGCAGAATCGTCCAATATTTCTTGCAAAACCTAAAACACCTCAATTTTAGGATTGGGTGTGTAGATTTGCGGGAATTTGAAAAACAAGAGGCTGAAATTGTGAGAAAACTGAGCGCGACCGAGAGCTCCTCTTCTCCTCCTCCTTTGACTTCTCCAAAAATTCACACTCCCCAACGCTTGTAGAGGTCGAGTATGTATTCAGCTTTTCCTCCCAGCACTTGGTTTGGCCGAATCGAAGACGACCGTGAGGAACCCGAACGCGAAGAACCGCGCGCGCTCGCTCCTCCTTTCCTGGCTGGTTTCAAAAAAAAAGTTTCTCCTCACCCACGAAGCTCTGATACCATATGTGAGGAAGAAATTCTTCAGTAATACACCAAGAAACCGGGCTCAGTCTCTAATCAAACACCACAAACCGAATGAACAATCCAAACTACAACCGACACTACCCAATTGGTTGCTCCAACACTTGCATAGCCCACAAAGAGCTAGGGATGGGAAATTACAGCCAAGTGAATTAGCCACAAAGGCTAATTGAAGAAGAGAGAAAACGGGTTCCACTTCAAAGGGGCACAAAGCCGCCGGCACCAAGCAAAGAGGGAAAACGGTTTTCTCAAAGACCAAAAGGCTACTCTCTTTTAATTTCACACACTAGAATAGTAAGGGGCGGGTAGTATATAATAGGACAATGTAGGTTTTTAGGTTTAACAATAGATTAGGCTCAATAAGGTAATAGTGGGCTAGCAAACCGTAAGAGTCGTCCTAATTCGGGTTGGGCCATGAGCAACCCTAATTAAATTAGACTGCTTCAAATGGTCCAAGTGAGTTACGTGGAAAGTTCAAGCAGCTGTAGTGTTGATATATATATTCAGTCAATTGGCCGATACCGACTAATTAAAGTAACGAGACTTTCATCATCATCCAGGGAAGTCGTTTGACAACAAATTGCCTAACAAATGGGTTATAATTTCTCAAGTGTTCAGTGTTCAGTGATGGGATTTATTCGGCTCTAAGATATAATCTTCAAAAAAAAAAAAAAAATTGACTAAAGACACGAGTTTGAAGTATCAAAGAACAGCGTGAATTCGAGTCATTTGGACGAAACTGTTTATTTTTGTAGACGAATTTGCTAGGGATAACCTATGCAAGGGGATTGTCCCAAATGATGGTGTCGTGTGAACATTTGTGATGGCAATAGAATTGGTAGAATTATTATTTACCACGGTTTAAGATGCGTTGTAAATAATGCGTCAAGTTTGATGAATTTAAGATTTTGGGCTTGTGTTTGATGAATTTACCACGGTTTAAGATGCATTGTAAATAATGTATATGTAAATTTTTTTACAATAAATTTTGTGGAAAAGTGATTTTTATTTTTTTTAGAATGAATCGTTAAAAAGTAGGAAAAAAGTTATGGATACATATGCAAAATTATTTTATTAGGAGAATAAGTAATTGAAAATGAGTTTGGAGAAAAAATGGATTTTAAAGAATTAGTATCAATCACAAGCTTTGAACGTTTAAATAACCCCTTGCGAAATGAGCGGAACACACAGGTTAGCAGCAATTTGCTTCATGCTCCAAGAAATGTGGCTATATTTCTTTCGTTTTCCTGTCAAGTAAATGGAGAAATCCGCTTTCTTGTACCATTAATTAGACTGTGGATGCATAAATCAATTGATGCTACTACTAACCAAACTGGAGACGAAAAGGAAAGGAAAAAAAAAAAAAAAAACAGATTAATGAGCACATATATGTACCAGAATCCACGTTTCTTGCCCGAAATCTTCCGTAATATACTTGGCTTAGAATTATGTGATTTACTCATGTTCTTTGAGTTTTGATGTAATTCCTGGAGACACCTCTTTTCCCAAGTTGAATACCTCACTTCATTTTATGTTTTCATTGAGTACTTTTAGCATAATTTAAGGTTGTAGTAAGTATATATATAAACATGATGGTAGTACACTCTTTTTCTATGAGTTTCTTACAATACCTATATTTCATCAACCTTAGCAACAAATTTGTACCAAATTGTTCCTTTACTAGCTTCCTACCCGCAATTATGCCCACAAAAATGGTCACTTTCATTCTCCTCTTTCTTATATTAATTGTCCAGTCCAGCCAGACGATGTCCCAAATTACGACTGCATTTTCCGACCAAGAGGGCGAATGGCATCTTTTACACGAAAGCATAGGAATTTCAGCAATGCACATTCAACTCCTTAAAAATAACAAAGTTGTCATATTTGATAGGACGGATTTTGGCCGCTCTAACCTCTCTCTCCCCAGTGGGCGCTGCAGGTATGACCCCAACGACACTGAACTGAAGATAGATTGCACAGCTCATTCAATTCTATATGACATTGGGACGAATACTTTTCGACCGCTGATGGTACAAACAGACACCTGGTGCTCCTCAGGTGCAGTACTTCCGGATGGAACCTTAGTCCAGACTGGGGGATACAATGATGGAGATCACGTCATACGCACTTTAGCTCCTTGTAATGGAAATAATTGTGATTGGGTCGAGTTCCCCCAAGCCTTGTTGGAACGTAGATGGTACGCAACGAATCAAATACTCCCCGATGGACAGATAATTATCATCGGTGGTCGAGCACAGTTTAACTACGAATTCTACCATAGAAATTCTCAGGGCTCTTCTTCACAAAAAGTTGTTTGGCTTAATTTTCTCAGAGAAACTAGAGATTCAGATGAAAACAATTTGTATCCATTTGTACACCTATTACCAGATGGAAATTTGTTCATTTTTGCCAACACAAGATCAATAGTATTTGATTACAAACGAAACAGGATGATCAGGGAATTCCCGGCCATCAACGGCAGTGAACCGCGGAATTATCCCAGTTCTGGATCCCTGGTTCTACTTCCCCTTGATGAAAACCGTCCAATCGAGCCCGAAATCATGATTTGTGGCGGCGCCTCCCGCAATGCATTCCAGCTCGTTAAAAGGGGGACGTTTCAACGTGCAGCCTCAACCTGTGGCCGCCTGAAAATTATGGACGAAAATCCCGTCTGGAAAATGGAAAACATGCCAATGCCACGAGTAATGAGCGACATGTTGCTTCTACCAAACGACGATATTATTATAATAAACGGCGCTAGTTCAGGTACGGCAGGATGGGAATCAGCACGAAATCCTGTTACCAGGCCACTGATTTACAATCCGCACCGAGACGAAAGGAGGCGGTTCTCTGTCATGCCTGCCTCACCCCGGCCACGCCTCTACCATTCGGCCGCCATTTTACTCACTGACGGCCGGGTTCTGGTCGGTGGAAGCAACCCTCATATATACTATAACTTCTCAGGTGTTGATTATCCAACTGATTTAAGCCTGGAATCATTTTCCCCCCCTTATTTATCACCTGCATACGATCGTTACAGACCAAGTATCATCGAATCCGACGAGGTTGTTAGCTACTTACAATCATTTTCCTTAAAATTCACAGTGCAAATATTCTTGAAAATGAGTGTTGTGTCAGTTAGGTTAATATTGCCATCATTTACTACACATTCATTTTCGATGAATCAAAGGATGATTGTGCTAAAGGGAGTTCAGATTTCACGTGTGGCCAATAACACGTATCAAGTGGCTGCGGTCGGGCCATCAACGCGTGAGATTGCACCGCCGGGATATTATTTGTTGTTTGTTGTGCACTCAGGTATACCAAGTTCTGGCATGTGGATAAAGCTTCAGTAATGCAAATTTCTCATTGATATCAGATTACAGAGAACTACTTTGTGTACATTTGTGTTTGGTAACCGCTACGAAATAGGGCAGCATAGTGTAATAAATAAAATCTTCACATGTTTTTCTTGTTTAATATTTCTCAATGGCATCAAATTCTCGGCCAAGAGTAGTACGCTTAGCGATGGAGAAGCACTTCTGGCTCCACCGAAATTTACAGGTTGGGGGAGTTGGGCAAACGGCCGCTCACCGTTGAGATGCCGGTGACGCATGAAAATAAAAATTGGACCTGTTTTTTGGACCCTTTTAAAAAAAAAAACAAAAAAACAAAACACCCCCAAAGGTCTGCTTTAGTGATAGATACCGACTTTTGCCCCAAATCCAATTCCAAAGGCTAAACGGCAATTGCATTTGCATAGAAATCCTTTCTCAGTTTCTCCTGTATCTCTTGTTTTTTTTTTTTTTTTTTTTTTCTTTTTTTGTGCATTTTTATGCTATTTTCTTTTAGAACTCGAGTCTTGAAGTTCATTTAATTGGTGATTTAGTACCTGAATTATGAATTTATGATGAATGATGATGATGTAATGAAAATTATAATTTGTGATTTGCGATAAATGATAGTTTGTGAATTTGTTATTTATTTATAGGGTACCGATACTTCAATCCACAATTTTTATATATCTCTCTTACTCTGAGTTCATACCTACTAAAATTTGAAGTTTTATAAAAAGTATTATTCATCCGCGTTTATTCCAAAATTAACCTTATTAAATTTATTCATCAATATATGTCCGCATTACTTTTATATATTTATCACACCTAAACCTACCCTATTATAATTTTAGAAATTACTAAATTTATCCCCAATATTTCAACCTTATTTTAATCACTCAAATATCCCCATTAAAAAGTAATATATTCATTTCTTTATTTCTTTCTTATCTCTTTTTGCAATCAAGAAGATTCAGATTGAAAACCCATAATCCATAATCGAGTAGGTCCCAAATCAAACTCCAAATTCAAGAAATTAAATGGTGAACGGTACTCAACATATTGAAAAGAAATACTACTTTTTGTTTTCTTCGCCTTCAAGAATCAAATCCTAAATTCAATTTTTCTTGCGATATCTTCCAATCAAAGTTGTCAAATTTTGTGCATATTTCTGTCCTTGAAGTAATAGAAACACTCAACTTTTCTTCTTCTCTGGATCAAATGAAGGTTATCAAGATTCTATTTATTTATTTATTTCAGTAGTGTCATTGAAAATCTTTTGAATGTACATAAAGAATAGAGTAATATTCAGAGTTGAAGAAATTTACGTACATTAGAATACATATAAAGAGAGTTTTGAGATTGAATTTCTCAAAAATAAAAAAGCTCCCAATTAAAAAGTTAAATTACAAGGAGTTAAAGGGTGCCAGCACCCCTTTTGTATTAAATTTGGGGCCAACTAAATTTATTCATATTCGTGTTATAAATTTTGACAAAGTTTTACTCTAGCAATCGACCTATCCAAACTCTGCCTCGACAGACTAATAAGAACTACCATGAAACAACAAATACCGGAATGTCTGAACATGACTATAAATAATAAAATACTAATGTAATGTTGAATGTTGTAGAAAGTAATTGATTTTACTAAATTAGTTGTTAAATTTCCATTAGAATGTGGGGATAGTCATGTTTATGCATTCTGTATGATGATTTCTATTTGTGATATAAAATTTAACTTAATTATGCAACAAAAAAAAAAAAGAAATCGAAAGATTTAGGACTCAACTGTAATTATTTCTTTGCATTTACAAAAATGTCAGTTTTTTTAACTCTTTCCAAAATTGTCAATTTAGGACATTTTTACCCCTCTGTATAATTGAAATACCTTGCATGACTATATGGAAAATATGTACAAAATGTCAGAATTCCAGTACATTTGAAGTAAAAAAAAAAAAAAAAAAAAAAGAAGGTTTGTCTGGAAGAAGATGAAATAGACGAAATAACTCACCACTCACTCTATTCACTGCTCCTTTCACTCCCGCCTCCCGCCTCTCGTCTCCGATCTCCTCCCCTCTCAACAATTCAACTCTCCAAATCCAATCCAATCCAACCATTCTTCACGCCGTGCCAACGCCGTTCCGGATCCAGTAAGATTCTTGAGCCTTTGTTGGAGGGATTCCTTATTTTTGCCGTAAAATTCCCCCACGACCGTCGCCTCAGTCACTCTTCTATAGCACTTCCACCCTGGTGGGACGTCGATTTCACATACAGCGGTACAGATTCCGACTCTTCTACCATAGTCTCATGTAATCACATCAATTTTTTTTATTAAATAGTAGTAATTTAGTACTCTAGGGCTTTCAGCAAAAAATGAATTGTTAAATTTTGAGTTTTGGCTGTAATTTGTGCATTGGATGAACTTATTTCTTTAAATTTGTCTGAATCTGCTTTATTAGTTTGTGCATTTGATCTTATTGGACTGACTATGAATAAAGTCTTATCAGCATTCCTACTGAAATAAACATTGTGTTGTTTTGACGAAGTAATGACTGCCATGCAATTTTAATTTCACAGATTTCATTAGAATCCATGTTATGTGCACAGTCCACTTGCGTTTCTTCTCTTGGATACTATAGGAAGTGAATCACTCTTGTTCTTTTACCCTCCGTGATCAGTCAGTGGCTTGTTTGTCTTTGCATCAACAAGTCTTTGTCTAATGTATAATATAGGTGATTTCTTTTACAAAGTCTTGTAGTGGTGAATGAGATTTTAGACGTGCTAAAAATTTCATTGGTAAGAACTGAATCTCATGCTAGAGAAAAATGATGGATTGATGCTTTGGATAGTGTGATGTTTATTGCTTTCTTTTGTTGGAATTGTTGTTGACAGGATGACTCTTAGTATTTCAAGTTCCACCGGTTCAGTTCTTTTCAATATGTTTAACTTATAATCATCATTTGACTTGTTAACACATACTCACAAGAGATGTAAAAAGATACTAGGAAATATCGGCTCAGAATTTTGAGAAGCTTATTGATGCTATATTCTGGTGTGCAACAATCTCCTGAATTTTTTTCGTTCAATTAATATAGCAGATTTAGAGAACTCGCATCATCAGCGCCTTCCTGAATTGCAGCGACTTCGTTCTGTGCATGTGCTTTGTTTCCTTAGAACTGTATGAGTTTCCATTTTTCACCTTAAATGTTTAGTACGTTTGTTGACTGGTAAATATCCTGTGACAAAGTAATCATTGAGTGGGTAAAGTTTAAAGTAGATAGCTTTGTAAATCTTCTCATGCATTATTTGCAATGATATTTAAGTGTACTCTTGACGACAGACACTCCTAACAAGAACTATCGTTGTAGGAGAAGGGGAAGAAGAGAGAGAGGGGAGAAGAAAGGGAAGAAGTGAAAGAGTAAAAAGAGTAATATAGAGAGGGAGGGAGATAGAGAAACCGAGAGAGAGAGATTGGAGAGAGAAATGTGTTTATTCGATAGTCTGTCTTTCAAAGAGAATCCTATCGCTACTTATAGCTGAAATTTCTTAGTAAAGTATACAAATCTCGTGTCAGTGAGCATTTTTAGACTTTAGTATCATAGTAAAAGAATAATGCTGCATAACCAATATATAAAAGATTATCAAGTCAGTCCCAATGAATAGATCTTTACCTTATACGTGATGAGTCGAAAATGCATATTCTTGTATCAAGTGCATCAATTTATTTCTTAAAGAGATTCGACCATAAAACAAGTAGTTAATGTGTAGAACCGAGGATAACGTCAGGCCAGATAGGAGACAAAAGACCTGATTAAATAACAACAATCATGAAAATATTATATCGACAACATGCTCAAACCTCCAAATTTGACCATCTCTGGCATTTGCCAGAGTCTTTCCGAAATATCAAGTTAAAGTTTTGGCATATATGTGGAAAACTAAAATCGAAGTTACTTTCAAACGAGGTTTGTCTAGTTAATTAGCTCGGAAATCCTGCTTAGGTGTCTAGACGAGGATGTGCAGCTCACTATGCATGAATGAATTAATGGTTTGGTGATCCAGCATATGTGAATAGCCTAAATTAATTATGAATTAGCCCATGTATTAACTTTACAAGGTGAGGTAATCTTCGTCCCAAGTTAGTAACACGTGATGAATATTTAAGGTTGAGATTCTAAAAGGATTACTGGATGATGACACGACATGCAATTCTTTAAGGCTTAAGGTCTTTTATTTTTAACTTTTAGAACTTGGAAAACTCACTTACAGTTCTTATCTAGTAAGGTCTTAACTATATGAGATATGTTCAAATCACTCTAATAAATACTAGTTGCTTCAGAAAATTTGTATATATGTACATATATTCATCATTTTGAAATTTGAAATCTAATTTCCTTTGTGGAAGTTATTGAGGAAGTTGTTTGAAGAATCACGAACCAATGTACCCAATGACTTATTTGCAAGAGCATCCAACCATGGGAAGGTTGAAGTGAAACTTGATGCGCATGAAAAGACATTATGAAATCTACGTTTATAGGTCTTGGACCATCCTTTAATGAGCAAATATTATTATTCCCTTCAAACATTTTGAATAGAAAAGGTGTTCAATTATCAAACTATTTAAACCAGGTAGTGAATTGTCATACTTTTAGTAGAACAATTTTTTGCATGGGGCACATCTCAGTAAAGAGAGTTTCTAGTTGAAATTTCAGTTGCATGTGTACTCATTCACCCATTTTAAATAGTAGTTAGTTCTTTTTTTCACATCATGTTGGTGTTTGTAGTCAAATTTTGTGGTCTAGTTTACAACTAAGCAATTTGTTGTGAACCTTGTGGCAATTCTGCCTTGTTGGTGCCTTTTGTTACGTCATGTATTTCTAATAAACAAGTGCTTAGGCACACCTTACTTGGTCATCTTGAGGTGCACGTGACTTCCCTTTTGGTAGCTATTTATTAATTTTGGTTATTTTGATGGGGACAGGGTGTTTATGTTTGTCCAAGTTAGAAAAATCACATCAACTGAAGACCTAGGTGTGCAGTGTATTGGATTCTAGAGTTTCTATGTTGATTACTTGTGTGCAAATAGACAATATGTTTTTCCTTATTGGACAGTATATAAATTCTTTTTCAAATGTATCAGTGAAGTAGTTGAAAGTTCAAACATTTATGTAATATTTTTCCTCAAATTTTCATCTTGATGTTTCAAGTGCTACAATACTTTTTAATAGTAAATTAATGGTATCCATAGACACAATAGAAATGATGTTGATTAAAAATTATAGTAGTTACTTACCTCTAATTGAGAAAGTAACATTTAGATTGGACTATATGCCAAACCACATTGATGGCCAGAAAGAACACGGAATATAAATTTAACTAGAATAAGAACTGTTGATCATATTATGAAATCCCTTATTAATTTTTCATGCCATGTTTTATCTTTTAATTTTATTGATTACAAACAATTTTTTTGATTGAAAATAAATATTATACTTGTTAATGATCAGTATGTGCTTTTAGGTAGTTGAAACAGAATAAATAAATAAATAAATAAATAAATATATATATATATATATATTGATCCGGGCTTAAATTATCTGTATATTGGTGAAATGTGAACATGTGTTCCGTCGTTCCCGACAGTTAGCTGCGTCCGACGAGTAACACAGGGATAGACTAACTGCCGTTCCCGACAGTTAGTCTCAGAAATCCCGGCAGTTGAGTACTTTTGGTACAGTTGTCTCTTGTTTATGTTTTGTAGGTGGCCAGACGTCCGACCCAGTGCAGCCAATATCGGCACCTATTACAAGGCGACGTTCCACTCGCCTTCGAATGCCAGCAGCATCGACAAGGACTCCATACACTAGGGGTAAGAGGCAAACACGAAAAAATAGTTGGTTGAGCCACATTTTTCTTCGTTTCAGTTATTTTGTTCTGGTGCCTATCAACGACAGCTGTTTTTGTGAAGAAATACGTAATGTGACAAATGACGGACAATGTTTCATGAACGTTTCATTTTATTCCACAATTCGAGTCCACGTGGAAATTGTTTTGTAATGTTAATTATGATTCATGGCATATGAAATGTTGTTTAAGTGCTTCTGAAAATTTTGTAATGTTCAGGGCATATGAATTGTTTCAACCATTTATGGCAAATGATGCATTATCAGTAATTTGATGTGCTATAAGTAGTAATTTTTGCTTGCATCGATTTATATCAAAAGTACTTAGGTGACAATATATTCTTCGACGTGCGAGGCATATAGGATATGGCAACCCTTCAATTGCGGCAATGACAACACATTCGTCTAGTATGAAAATATAGGCATTGAGAATCATAATTTCTTACGTATGAATATAAATGTAATTACAAATACGAACTAAATTGTAATTAAAAAGCTCATTTACAGTTGACAAATGCTATGGTCATTAAATATGAATACAATTGTAATTAACAAGGTGAATACAACATGCAGATTTTTTTCGTGTGATAATGGTGTCTTTCCTGGTGGGTATTTAATTTTGACATTGACTAGTTGGTTGGCAAGTCTACTTCATAAATGTGGAAATCAGCTAGCTCCTTATATATAGTAGGTCCACTAGAAATACAACTAACACTTGAGAAACCTACATGTTATTGCAATAGACATCCCACGTATTCTTACCTTCGTGATTATTCAAACACATGGCTTCATCCACCGCGAGCAACGACACCGAGCTTCTAAACAATTCGACCCCAATGCCCGGCTCATCTATAGACGTCCCAATTATAATTTTGTCGGATGATGAGGATGACGTCCCTCTATGTGGGTGGAGAGTCACTTCCCCTGTTCCGTTTCCCGACCTCGACGCCCTCACAAGCGAAGAATCGCATTCACCAAACAGCGTGCTCCGCAATGTGGTCAACGACTCTGATGATGACAGCGCTGATGTAGGCGTTGCCCCCATCGCAGTTGCTCTTGAAATAATTATCATATCGTCCGACGAGTATGATGATGACAGTGGTGCTGATGTCGGATCCGTGTGCAATTAATATTAGACTGATGTTGGGAAACCATCACGTAACTAAATAATATATCGTGAAGTAGGTATATAAGTTTTTTTATGTTGGATGAACGTGGACTCTAACTTGGAAGGATACATCGCATCAATCTGTTGGGCAACACCGTGTTAGACAGAATACGTTAGTCGTTGCCTCAAATTTTGTACATTTTGGTCGAGGCGCCCATATTCACGTTAATATTTTGTTCATCCTTGTATTTTGCGCATATGTAATCAAGGTTATTAATGAAATCCACCGGCAACAATGTCCCTTTTGCAATCTGGGCGTCCAGTTCAATTGCTGTAATGTTCGAACTGTCGAGAAACAGAGAATATTTGTCGGGATCGACAGATGAACTGTCGAGGTGGAACACAGAACAAGATCAATACACGGGTTAGTTTCAAAGTACAATAACAGACGACATATGGTAATGACATACAGTTCATGGCCAGTAGTACTTGAAGTTATAAAACTCCCTAATGACATATGGGAGGTACCCAGTACATTAACATACAAAACAACTGAAATAGGAAAATCAATGTTAACTAGGTACATGCACGACGGTGTTCGTGCATGTGGCTCGATTATGGCCAAATCTACCACACCGGTGCAGCGTCGTGTTCGTGGCCTAAAAGTGGTGGACTCGTGTCTGGATCTCTTACGTCGTGTGGGGGGTCTACCAGGCGGACGACGTACCAATGGTGGCAAAATATTAGTACCTGTAATGTCGTTCGGAACATCCCAGTTATCTTCCCGTGGGACGGGATATATAGCTTCACTGTAAGCACACCTCCAGTAGTCTGCTGTGTAGTAAGGAGAACATAAATCGTACAAGGACGAACCTCTTAGGCAAGCTGCATGGGTTGCATGAACACATGGCATACGATTTATTTGGAATTCACGACATGTGCATGTGTTCTCAGTAAAATCTACCGTGTCTGTGTCGTTGGATATTCTGACCTGTGTTAAGTTCGCTGTCAAGGAATGAGCTCGAAGTCGAGAACCAGCTTCGAATGTAGCCCGTAACTTGCTCTCCATGTTCAATAACAGCACGGTACTGCATGACGTTGAATTCATTCGACGTTCGTAAAACCACTTCTACATTGTGCTCCGAATGTGTTCAACCAAGCTTGTGATCGGTAACGAACGGGCATGTCTCAACATTGCGTTCAGGGATTCCGCATTGTTGTTTGTAATGATATTATACCTGTTCCCAACGAATAGTGCTCGGACCAAAAATGAAAACCTGCACGCTCCAAGTACTCGTACGATCTCCCATTTATCCTACGAATCTGTCCCATCAGTCATTGGAATTCTTCCACCCGATACGTTGTCGCCGCGCGTTTGAATAGGAAAACTGAACTAGCATTATTATACCTCTGTATTAAGTTCTTTTCCATATGCCACATACAACAACCATGCTGAGACAAGGGAAAAAGCTGAGAAATAGCTTTTTCTATACTCGTTTTCCTGTCCGACACAAAAACAAGTTCATCAGAGTCGCCTATAAGATCTCTCAAGTTGGACAGAAACCACGACCATGATTTATTTGTTTCAGCATCTACGATCCCCCATGCTAAAGGGTAGATCTGTTTGTTAGCATCTTGGGCAGTTGCCAGTAGAAGTGTACCTTTGTATGGACCTTTCAAGTGACTGCCATCTACACAAATTACGGGCCTCAAGAATTGCAAGTAACCACGAATGCTTGCACCAAATGCTAGGAAGAAATAAGTAAACCTATTATGGCCATCCACTTGGATATGGGTTACAGTACCAGGGTTATGTTGTCCAAGGACGTGACAGTACGAAGCAAGTTGATGAAAACTATCCCCCGGTTCACCATGCAGCTTGAGTAAAGCAGCCACCTGCCCCCTACGTGCTTTGCTGTAACTAATTTTTACTCCGAACTCATGTTCCATATCACGTGTAATAGCAGCAGGACCGTACTTGTGGTTTGGAGTGTCAAGTTTTCCCAATATCAGGTCGGCAATTACAGAACTAGTGGCATGACGATGTGCGTTACGACGCACGTCTATGGAACATGTGTGCTGCTTGTTGAATTTACGGATCATAAAGAGTGTAGACTTCTTCACGGCCGATGCACGTAGCATCCACTTGCAATTACTATCGGCGCATTTCACAGTTAACATCTTCATGCTTGACCTACTCACCCGGAATTCAAACTTCTCTTGCAATGCGAGTACACGAATCTTCAAGTACAATTCATTCTTACTGAAGAATATTTCCCGTTCCGCAAGGTCCGATGTATTAATAGGTGTAATCCGTTCAACAATATTAGCGGCATCGTTAGCATTTAACGGGTTGTCCAAGTTCTCATCTAAGGGTGCAACCCCAATATCAGATAACGGCGCTTCCGGTGCAATTTCTGTTGAGATATTATGATGATGACTTATGTCCTCATTTTGTACGTTTTGATGAACATCCCCGACAACAATCATACGATCCGGCCAATTTGTATCCGTCGCCGTGTCAAGAATTGGGGGCTCGACTTCTAAAACAGTAACGCATATTGCAGTTTCCTTATGAACCGATATGTACCAACTCAGGTCTTCGTCATCGCGTATTTCAGCCGGAGGTACATTCACATTGGGGACTCTGAACTTCAATTCAATTTCACTACTGGGATCAACAATACCAAGTTTTTCCTTCAACTGTAAAGCAAGTCTGGTTACCGTAATATTTGTCGGCAGAAAATGGAAGTTGTTTTGTCCCCTCTCCACTTCCATTCGTCGTCCACATTTGCGAAATTTCCCTCGTACGAGACTATGAATCTCAAATCATCACTCATACCTGAAATGTTGGGAATGCAACCGTAAGAAGTCCGCACAATCAAATTATCAACATTGAATACCATCAAATGAGGAAAATAGCTAAGCAAGTGTCAACAGTTCTCAACCGTCGGGTCCCGACAGTTAAACTGTCGAATTCGACAGTTTAACTGTCGAGACCCGACGGTTTGAAACACTATATTCGACCATTTCAGTACGAACTGTCGGGGTGGTTTCCGAACAGTGATTTCAGACAGTTTTAAAACATAATTATAGAACATTAATGGTGATAATCAATTCACATTCAACATGACAATCTATTTTGGAAACAAAATAATTCAATGATTCATTAAATATGGAATCAATTACATTTAATGAACTATTACAAATATCTTTACCGTCAAAATAAAATTCAAAAACCTAAGAAATCAATGAGTAATAATTTGGAATTTATTATCATCATGTTGTATTAAACATTTACGAAATAATGAGCTAAGAGATGAAATAATGGCTAACCTCTCAAAATAGATGATCAATTAAGTATGTGTTCTTGATGAAGGAATAAATGAAGAAGATGAATGAAGAAGATGAAGTTCTTGGAAGAAAATGTGTTCATGGAAGTCTATTTAGGACTTAGGGTTTATTTATGTTAGGATTTGAATTTCTTTTCTTTATTTTATGGAAGAAAATACATGTTATTGAATATAATATACATATATACAATGAATAAAATAATAAAAATTTAATTATCAAATCAAATCATTAATGGCATTCCCATCAAGCATTAATTGCTCTTACAAAGGTGACCCAAGGGTAATTTGCACATTTCAAGTCAAAAAAGTGACATTTTTGAACAAATTGAGTGCACATACAAATTTTTTGTGTATTTTCAAATTTAGTGACATTTGTGAAAATCTCCCTTATTCCTAAATATTCACTACAATAAAAATGGTTTTTTACGGCATATGTTTACCGCGTGCAAAAAATGTGAGCAGTGAATGATTAATTGCATAAAGTATTTATGACGTACATTTTGTGCACGCTGTAAAAAACAAAACTAGATTATTTACGGCGTGCATTTGTGCACGCTGTAAAAAATGCAAATTAGAGTATTTACGGCGTGCATTTGTGCACGCTATAAAAAATGAAAAAAAAAATTATTATTTTTCATGCACGCCGTGAAAAATGCAAAAAAAAAAAAAAATTATTATCAAATGGATGTCGTAAAAACTAAAAAATGAAAAAAATTATTATTTTTCCTTCTTTGGTCATTACTATTTACCCAAATTTTTTCCCTCTTATCTTCCCTTTCTTTCTGAGGATATACGTGTGAATGGCCTATTGAAAAGGCCAAAATTCCATTTTGGCCTTTGACCAATAAATAACATAAAAAAAAAAAAAAAAAAACCCGAAAACACAAGTTATAAGGTAACTTGCCAAAAATACCCTCATTGGAAGGAGAAGAAAAAGTCTAACCACGTGAAAACCGTCCAAATATTTTCCAAAACCGACCATTATTCACAAAAACCGACCACTATTCACAAAGGAGCTGGTCACCCACCGACAAAGATGACCCACACAGAACAAAGGTTAGTTTTTTTTTTTTTTATTTGAAAACGGACTCCTCGTGTATATATGTGTTAAAGCTCGAATTTTTTTGTTATTTATGAAATGTATGAGTAGATCTAGGCTATAAGGCAATTTTTTTGAGTGTATATTACCATTTTTGGACCTTGAATCGCCGGAAATGACGATTTTCAGGCGCCATTTCCGACGTTCTGCCCGACAGGCTTCGGACGGTAAACGGCCGGTCCATTTTTGGACCGGCTGTTAACCGCCGGTCCAGAAATGGACCGGCCGTTTACCGTCCATTTTTGGGGGCCCAATTGGCCTCCCACTGGACCGGCAGTTAACCGTCCAATTTTGGAGGCCAATTGGGCCCCCAACGAATTGGGCCGGCTGTTAAAGTCGGTCCGTTTAGTTTTTTTATATATATAATTTAGTAAATGTATAATTAATATATATAAATATATATATATAATTATATAATTTGATAATATATAAAAATTTATATTATTAATTTTAATTTTAATATGATAATTATTAATATAATGAAATAATAATTGTAATTGTTAATAAATAATTATATATTATTTATTTAATTCGTTTTTTCCTTTTAATTTTGAAATTGAAGATTCTTTAATTAAATATTCATTGTAAAAAAACTTTAATTTCTTCAAATTTAATTAAATAAAATTTATATTATTAATTTTAATTTTAGTTTTAATATGATAATTATTAATATAATGAAATTAATAATTGTAATTGTTAATAAATAATTATATATTATTTATTTAATTCTTTTTTTCCTTTTAATTTTGAAATTGAAGATTCTTTAATTAAATATTCATTGTAAAAAAACTTTAATTTCTTCAAATTTAATTAAATAAAATTTATATTATTAATTTTAATTTTAATATGATAATTATTAATATAATGAAATTAATAATTGTAATTGTTAATAAATAATTATATATTATTTATTTAATTCTTTTTTTCCTTTTAATTTTGAAATTGAAGATTCTTTAATTAAATATTCATTGTAAATTTAATTAAATAATATTTATATTCCTTATTTAATTTTAATAATATCTTTTTGTTCGAATTTTTTTTATATATAATGAAATAAATAAATTGAAATTGATAATTATTAAATTGAGAAATTCTTTTTTCTAGATATTTATAGAATTAAATATTTTACGAAGCCGATTAAAAATTTTATAATTGAATACGTAATTTTAATTTGATAATTAATAATATAATTAAATAAATAATTGTAACCGTTAAATATTATATTTTAACAAATTAGTCACTTCTAATTTTTTCGTTTAATTTTTGTTGATAATTTAATAAATTTAAATAAAATTTATATGTATAATTATAATTATAATTTTAATATGATCATTAATAGTATAACGAAATAAATAATTGTAATTGTTATGCGGTTTTACTGTATTTCATTATCTTATATTCGAAGTGCTGATAGTTAATTTTTTTTTTTTTCAATTTTGCAGTATGGAGTATCACTTGGACGTGACGTTGAGACAGATTCCGGGCAAGGCTACCTGGAACGGTAACTTCGGCAGTTACACTGCCGTGTTGGAGCTGCTTGATGAGCATCATGTAGATATGCTTCGACGTTCATTTCTCTGGCCCCTGTACGAGTTGAGAGACGTACAGTTCTCCGGGCAGATCCTCGATGCACTACTGTGCCGATTGCTTACTCCAGTCGACGGCGATGCCCTCCACTTCGACCTTAGGGGCAAGGTTCCGAGTTTTTCCATGATTTTGCTCTCATCACAGGACTGGAGATTACGGGTGATGATGCAGCTCGTACTGATACTCAGAGAGGCAGATTGCACGACACTTACTTTGAGGGACATGGGACGGTGCTGCTGTCGGCTCTGATGGACGCGATCACTAGATGTGACGACATGTTGGATAGACTGAAGCTCGGCCTGGTCTACATCCTTGAGAGCGTGTTGCGATGTCACCATCGGAGGACTGGGATTGACTTATTCCATCTGCAGATCGTCGACGATTGTGTTCAACACATATCCATGGGGCCGGAGATGTTTTGAGGACACGGTGCACGTATTCACCAGATCACACTCGAGGCCGAAGGGGACCATGCGTAAATACGATACATACGGATTACCCCTTGCCGTACAGGTAAATGTTCGACATACTTTATTATAATATTGTTTACAATAAATATGAATATAATAATTGTATGTGTTGCAGATCTGGGCGTACGAGACGGTCCCTCTCCTAGGTACCCAGTTTGCGAAGCGAGGGGAGACACGCTGCCCTCGGATGCATCATTGGCGAGCAGAGGGATGTCCGACTAGCAAAAAGCTATCAGCTCTCCTCGACGACCCTCAGGTAAGATAATACATTTGCAATTTATGTTGTGTGTAGCTCCAAAATATGTTAATGTAATCATTAACAAATGTTGTTATGCCAGATTCGAGTCATAACGCAATTGATGTCGTCGATAGAGGAGGAAGGACGTGGATATGTGCGTGAATTGGCCGATCCGCATGATGAAGCCGCTCGAGATGAGGTGCGTGAATTGAATATAATCGATTTGCATGTGTTAATCGAATTTTCATTAAATACAATAATTTTTTATGTTCCAATCCGTGTAGGGGCGGTCCAACTGCTTCACCGCCGCCGGTGCCGAGGGCTTCACCGTCGCCGCCACCGCAGAGGGTATCACCGCCCCCGGTGCCGAGGACTTCATCGCCGCCACTGCCGCAGAGGGCTTCACCTCCGAGGGTTTCACCGCCCCCACCGCAAGGTGCCTCATCGCCCTCATGGGCATCACCGTTGTCGTGGTCATCACAGCCGCAGAGGGCATCACCGCCACCGAGGGCATCACCGCCGATCAGATCACCTTCTCCACCGTCCACTGATCTGTACGATCGCTTGGCAGTATTTATAGTGGGTCAGATGGACGAGATGCACCGAGAGCTTCAGGCTGAGATTGCAGCCCTCCGAGGCGATATCATAGGCATGAGACGGGGTGACGGACGGGGTGATGGAGGGGGTCATTTCTGGGCGGATGATGCCACGTTGGCTTCGTTTTTTTTGTCCCTGGAGGAGGGTAGGAGAGAGGCAGTTCCCCCGGAGAAGGGTAGGACAGAGGCAGTTGCCCTGGAGGAGGTTGTGGTGGTGGGGAGGACAGAGGCAGAGGGTAGGACGGAGGAGTTGGTGGTGGTGGTGAGCCCAGATGATGTTATTCCCGAGGTAGAGGGCGAGCGTACACCTGACGTAGCGGCGGGAAAAAGGCATGCCGCTGACGCCCCGGAGCAGGTGGTCGACAAGAGGGTCAGGTTGCCTTCGCAGTACGTCGTTTCTCCCTTTACGGCTGAGGCCAAGAGGAGGACGTTCGTTGATGGGACGTACCCCAATCTGTTCCGGGAGGTGGACGCAGCAAAATGGAAAGTGTTCGAGGCAGAGTTGAGGATAATGAAGCCCCGGTAAGTATTATAGAATTTAAATAAAGTACGTTACGCTAATTCATCTATATCTTTTTCAACATTTTTTCAATTTTTATTTTCAGACAAAGCCGCCAAGTTGGCTCGAAGATGATAGTAGATGCATATAAGTGGTTTCGCGAGATCACCACTTCAGGGACGTGGCTCGCCGACGATGTAAGTGAAATATTCATTTAGGTGTTATTATGTATACATTATTTTTTTATTTTTTGAAATGAAATAACTCGCTAAGTTTTTTATTGGTGTTTCCTGATGTAGCACATCGACCTGCCCATGGAGTTACTACGAGATCGAGCTCGACGATATCCGCAATCATTTGATATGCCCGGCCGACTCATACTGAGCATTGAGTTTTTGGGAGATGTTCTCATTGAGCATGAGTCGTTGCTCTGTATGGGTAGTAAGTACGTGCTTCCTGAATATATGGCCGAATGGGTCGTAGGGATATTGCCGAGGCTCGGGGGAAAGGCATGGGATGCTTGTACACATATATATGTTCCAGCGATCTTGAATCATCATGTCATTGCCGTGGAGATTGTTTTTGCTGACTCCACGATGTATGTGTACGACTCCGATCCTTCGTGTCTGACACAGGGCCAGCTCGAGCAGCAGTTGGAGCCGCTTGCTGTGATCGTACCGTTGATGGCCGCCCGAGCAGGTGTTATTGTTAATGACAGGCTAGCCATCGTGCGAGACCAGACGACGGCGAGACAGTCGAAATCGTAAGTATTTATATTTTGTTTTGTACTTTCAAACTTAGTTTTTTATCTAACACGTTTTCGCACTAATATTATTCTTCAATTGTAGGGGTGATTGCGGGATTTTTGCAATAAAGTACATCGAGTTTTTGAGTATAGGACATATGGTCGATGGAATCAACCAAGCATGGATACAAATTTGGAGGAATAAATTAGCGTGCGATTTATACGAATTCGAATGTGATCCGTAAACGTTATACATTTAATTGTTTATTCATTTATTTAATACTTGTACATATTGTAAAAATATAGTACGTTGAATTGAATTGAGTAACTCGTTTATGTATGTGTGAAATAACTGTACTTATGTATAAATAATTATATAATGAAATATTGTGCACTTAACTGTTACTATTGTACACTTAATCAAATTATCAAATTATGGTTAAATAATTAAATATTGTTCATTTAGCAACAATACCATTACATATTTGACTAATTGTTATCTAGGGGAATTTGACTCGTACAATTTTGACGAGTATGACCGACTGCTCTACATCTGCCGCACCGACGCGGTCGAGAAAACTCTCCAGTAGATGATATTCTAGAAGTTCGTGGGCGTCCAGGGCCACGCGGTTCAATTACCGGTGGCGACAAACTATTCAGTGGGAAAATATGGTCAGGAACTTCCAAATCAGATTCGTTCGGTAAGGGAAATATAGTCTCAGCATATGCAGTTCTCCAATACTCAGCCGTGTAATACTGAGAGCATAATGTTCTCGCTGCAAAGCCTCTGTTCATAGATACCGCGACTGCATGCTCACATGGAAAACTCTCCAACTGAAATCGAACACAAGTGCATGTGTTTTCATTCAGGTCCACAATGTATATCAGCTGACGTGCATCTTGTACAGAGAAGCGGGACTCATCCAGTGGTTCCACATTCAACCTCCTCGCAACCTGTGCGGCCTTGAACAATTTTTCCTCTTGAGCCGGGGCTAGCCAAGTCGAGCAGTTCTGCGATTCAACACGTCGGTCGTGAAACCACTGCTGCAGTTTCGTACGAATGTTCTCAATCAATGCGAGAATTGGCAACTCTCGATCCTTCTTAAACAGTGAATTCATAGACTCCACGTTATTTGACATCATCAAGTTGTACCGACGTGTTGGAAAATGTGATCGCGCCCAATGTTCTATCCCCATCTTTGTAAGATAATCCCATGCCGATATCGACTTATTTCCTATCTCGACCAACCACTGATTACATTCCTCGACACTGTAAGCTTCGGCCGCCCTCCTGAACAATGAAACGATGCCTTGGCCCCGGTATCTAGTCTTCAGATTACCTTGTTTATGGTACATACAGTACCTATGATGTGCCTCGGGGAAGACTTCAGCGATAGCATTTATTAGAGACTGACCCCGATCTGTTACGAATGCAAGATGAGGGACTTCCCCGATCACTTCCCTGAGCTTCGTAAAGAACCAACTCATTGACCGATCATTCTCGCTGTCGACTATGCCGAATGCAAGTGGGTAAATCTGGATGTTGGGATCTTGACATGTAGCAATAATCAACGTACCCATGTATTTCGATTTCAGAGTTGTACCGTCGACTAAAATTACCGGTTGCATCGCATTTGTAAATCCTCCAATGCATTGTCCAAGAGCCATGAATAAATACTTAAAACATTTCTCGCCCTCCGTCTCAATGAAAAAAGTGGAACCGTGATTCGTTGTCCCCAAATTATGACAGTATCTGGCCAATTTAGCATAACTCTCCTCGGCCGAGCCCAATAAATCCTCCAACGCACATTCTTTGGCCTTCAAGGCCTTCTGGTAGCTCATGACCACTCCGTACTCTCGTCGAACGTCGTTAATGATGTCTGAAGGTCTATAGATCGTCCGTGAGTTCTGATACTTGTGCATTATCTGTCGTCCAATAAACCATGATCGAGCTTGTCTGTGATCATTTTGACGAATCCCCAATTCACAAGTATGTTCCCGTATATATTTGCGAACTACAAAATTCTCAATCGTATCCATCTTAGTCCCTCGCAACCGCCAACGGCAACTGTCGTCAACGCAAACAAATGTCAACAATGATTTGTTTGATTTCTTTACCTTGAACTCAAAAATTGAATTTCAATGCCAGGAGGTGCACAGCTTCCTGTAAAGCTTTCTTCGTTTTAAACAGTTGCTTAACATACAAATCTTCTTCATCGGGAACCACACGTGAAGAATTAGATGAAGGTCCGCTTGTTCCGGCCCCTGAGCTCCCACCCCACTCATGTCTCTGACGGGATAAACCAATTAAATCCTCATTTGTAAATTCATTTACATTCTCGCTGTCCTGAACTACCGATTGAATTATGTGCGTCTTAGTGATGTTATGATGATGAACAATTGTCTCGAGAATATTAGTGTCATCCTCGCGAGCTATCTCCACCGTATCCCAAAAATTATTTGCATTGTCATCAGCTCCATCCGAATGTTCATTTCTACCTTCTAAGTCGTCCTTCATCACTAAAGTCACGCAAATTGGTGTCATTTGCGTTTTGTTCAAATCGTACAGATAACTCACGTCAATATCAGATGTAACCTTTGCAGGTGGAATTGAAAATGGCAAATGCTCTTGGAATTGATATCTCAGTACCATATTGTCTAGAGATAAATCGACGTTCAGCTTGTTCTGTATATCGTGGTACAGTTCGTTGTACGATGTAGTCTCTGTTATATGTGTTGGCATATTACGTTGTTCGTCACTTGTCAATTTCCATGTCCATCGATTATTTTCATACAACTCAAAATCACCAAAATAACAAACCGGGAGTATAATCCTCATATCTGTGTGGCATGACAAAATCGAATTTGTAAATATTTCAAATAGAAACTTATTAAAAAACAAAACAGCACCTAACATTCCCAATTATTTGCATGTTAACAGCCGATTTTTTAGGTTGTTAATAGCCTTAAAATATAACCAATATTTTAGGCTGTTAACAGCCTAAAATAGGCTGTTAGGCACAAACCGCCGATTATTTGGCTGTTTTGTTAGTCGATTTTTTAGGCTGTTAACCATTTTTTTGGACCTTTTCGTTGTTTTTCGTAACAGCCGTTAAGGCAAACCAATCGAAAAGTTATGCAGATGAATTCTTTTCCCATTATGCTTACAATAAATTATATACATCTGCTA
>CM032623.1:38764479-38870201 GCA_019097785.1 Fraxinus excelsior
TTCTATATGACATTGGGACGAATACTTTTCGACCGCTGATGGTACAAACAGACACCTGGTGCTCCTCAGGTGCAGTACTTCCGGATGGAACCTTAGTCCAGACTGGGGGATACAATGATGGAGATCACGTCATACGCACTTTAGCTCCTTGTAATGGAAATAATTGTGATTGGGTCGAGTTCCCCCAAGCCTTGTTGGAACGTAGATGGTACGCAACGAATCAAATACTCCCCGATGGACAGATAATTATCATCGGTGGTCGAGCACAGTTTAACTACGAATTCTACCATAGAAATTCTCAGGGCTCTTCTTCACAAAAAGTTGTTTGGCTTAATTTTCTCAGAGAAACTAGAGATTCAGATGAAAACAATTTGTATCCATTTGTACACCTATTACCAGATGGAAATTTGTTCATTTTTGCCAACACAAGATCAATAGTATTTGATTACAAACGAAACAGGATGATCAGGGAATTCCCGGCCATCAACGGCAGTGAACCGCGGAATTATCCCAGTTCTGGATCCCTGGTTCTACTTCCCCTTGATGAAAACCGTCCAATCGAGCCCGAAATCATGATTTGTGGCGGCGCCTCCCGCAATGCATTCCAGCTCGTTAAAAGGGGGACGTTTCAACGTGCAGCCTCAACCTGTGGCCGCCTGAAAATTATGGACGAAAATCCCGTCTGGAAAATGGAAAACATGCCAATGCCACGAGTAATGAGCGACATGTTGCTTCTACCAAACGACGATATTATTATAATAAACGGCGCTAGTTCAGGTACGGCAGGATGGGAATCAGCACGAAATCCTGTAACCAGGCCACTGATTTACAATCCGCACCGAGACGAAAGGAGGCGGTTCTCTGTCATGCCTGCCTCACCCCGGCCACGCCTCTACCATTCGGCCGCCATTTTACTCACTGACGGCCGGGTTCTGGTCGGTGGAAGCAACCCTCATATATACTATAACTTCTCAGGTGTTGATTATCCAACTGATTTAAGCCTGGAATCATTTTCCCCCCCTTATTTATCACCTGCATACGATCGTTACAGACCAAGTATCATCGAATCCGACGAGGTTGTTAGCTACTTACAATCATTTTCCTTAAAATTCACAGTGCAAATATTCTTGAAAATGAGTGTTGTGTCAGTTAGGTTAATATTGCCATCATTTACTACACATTCATTTT
The DNA here is from genome assembly GCA_019097785.1 of Fraxinus excelsior. Lineage (NCBI taxonomy): Eukaryota > Viridiplantae > Streptophyta > Magnoliopsida > Lamiales > Oleaceae > Fraxinus > Fraxinus excelsior. The sequence continues at coordinate 38,765,668 of CM032623.1, forward strand.
CGATGAATCAAAGGATGATTGTGCTAAAGGGAGTTCAGATTTCACGTGTGGCCAATAACACGTATCAAGTGGCTGCGGTCGGGCCATCAACGCGTGAGATTGCACCGCCGGGATATTATTTGTTGTTTGTTGTGCACTCAGGTATACCAAGTTCTGGCATGTGGATAAAGCTTCAGTAATGCAAATTTCTCATTGATATCAGATTACAGAGAACTACTTTGTGTACATTTGTGTTTGGTAACCGCTACGAAATAGGGCAGCATAGTGTAATAAATAAAATCTTCACATGTTTTTCTTGTTTAATATTTCTCAATGGCATCAAATTCTCGGCCAAGAGTAGTACGCTTAGCGATGGAGAAGCACTTCTGGCTCCACCGAAATTTACAGGTTGGGGCAGTTGGGCAAACGGCCGCTCACCGTTGAGATGCCGGTGACGCATAAAAATAAAAATTGGACCTGTTTTTTGGACCCTTTAAAAAAAAAAAAACAAAAACAAAACACCCCCAAAGGTCTGCTTTAGTGATATATACCGACTTTTGCCCCAAATCCAATTCCAAAGGCTAAACGGCAATTGCATTTGCATAGAAATCCTTTCTCAGTTTCTCCTGTATCTCTTGTTTTTTTTTTTTTTCTCTCTTTTTTTGTGCATTTTTATGCTATTTTCTTTTAGAACTCGAGTCTTGAAGTTCATTTAGTTGGTGATTTAGTACCTGAATTATGAATTTATGATGAATGATGATGATGTAATGAAAATTATAATTTGTGATTTGCGATAAATGATAGTTTGTGAATTTATTATTTATTTATAGGGTACCGATACTTTAATCCACAATTTTTATATATCTCTCTTACTCTGAGTTCATACCTACTAAAATTTGAAGTTTTATAAAAAGTATTATATTCATCCGCGTTTATTCCAAAATTAACCTTATTAAATTTATTCATCAATATATGTCCGCATTACTTTTATATATTTATCACACCTAAACCTACCCTATTATAATTTTAGAAATTACTAAATTTATCCCCAATATTTCAACCTTATTTTAATCACTCAAATATCCCCATTAAAAAGTAATATATTCATTTCTTTATTTCTTCCTTATCGGTTTTTGCAATCAAGAAAATTCAGATTGAAAACCCATAATCCATAATCGAGTAGGTCCCAAATCAAACTCCAAATTCAAGAAATTAAATGGTGAACGGTACTCAACATATTGAAAAGAAATACTACTTTTTGTTTTCTTCGCCTTCAAGAATCAAATCCTAAATTCAATTTTTCTTGCGATATCTTCCAATCAAAGTTGTCAAATTTTGTGCATATTTCTGTCCTTGAAGTAATAGAAACACTCAACTTTTCTTCTTCTCTGGATCAAATGAAGGTTATCAAGATTCTATTTATTTATTTATTTCAGTAGTGTCATTGAAAATCTTTTGAATGTACATAAAGAATAGAGTAATATTCAGAGTTGAAGAAATTTACGTACATTAGAATACATATAAAGAGAGTTTTGAGATTGAATTTCTCAAAAATAAAAAAGCTCCCAATTAAAAAGTTAAATTACAAGGAGTTAAAGGGTGCCAGCACCCCTTTTGTATTAAATTTGGGGCCAACTAAATTTATTCATATTCGTGTTATAAATTTTGACAAAGTTTTACTCTAGCAATCGACCTATCCAAACTCTGCCTCGACAGACTAATAAGAACTACCATGAAACAACAAATACCGGAATGTCTGAACATGACTATAAATAATAAAATACTAATGTAATGTTGAATGTTGTAGAAAGTAATTGATTTTACTAAATTAGTTGTTAAATTTCCATTAGAATGTGGGGATAGTCATGTTTATGCATTCTGTATGATGATTTCTATTTGTGATATAAAATTTAACTTAATTATGCAACAAAAAAAAAAAAAGAAATCGAAAGATTTAGGACTCAACTGTAATTATTTCTTTGCATTTACAAAAATGTCAGTTTTTTTAACTCTTTCCAAAATTGTCAATTTAGGACATTTTTACCCCTCTGTATAATTGAAATACCTTGCATGACTATATGGAAAATATGTACAAAATGTCAGAATTCCAGTACATTTGAAGTAAAAAAAAAAAAAAAAAAGAAGGTTTGTCTGGAAGAAGATGAAATAGACGAAATAACTCACCACTCACTCTATTCACTGCTCCTTTCACTCCCGCCTCCCGCCTCTCGTCTCCGATCTCCTCCCCTCTCAACAATTCAACTCTCCAAATCCAATCCAATCCAACCATTCTTCACGCCGTGCCAACGCCGTTCCGGATCCAGTAAGATTTTTGAGCCTTTGTTGGAGGGATTCCTTATTTTTGCCGTAAAATTCCCCCACGACCGTCGCCTCAGTCACTCTTCTATAGCACTTCCACCCTGGTGGGACGTCGATTTCACATACAGCGGTACAGATTCCGACTCTTCTACCATAGTCTCATGTAATCACATCAATTTTTTTTATTAAATAGTAGTAATTTAGTACTCTAGGGCTTTCAGCAAAAAATGAATTGTTAAATTTTGAGTTTTGGCTGTAATTTGTGCATTGGATGAACTTATTTCTTTAAATTTGTCTGAATCTGCTTTATTAGTTTGTGCATTTGATCTTATTGGACTGACTATGAATAAAGTCTTATCAGCATTCCTACTGAAATAAACATTATGTTGTTTTGACGAAGTAATGACTGCCATGCAATTTTAATTTCACAGATTTCATTAGAATCCATGTTATGTCCACAGTCCACTTGCGTTTCTTCTCTTGGATACTATAGGAAGTGAATCACTCTTGTTCTTTTACCCTCCGTGATCAGTCAGTGGCTTGTTTGTCTTTGCATCAACAAGTCTTTGTCTAATGTATAATATATGTGATTTCTTTTACAAAGTCTTGTAGTGGTGAATGAGATTTTAGACGTGCTAAAAATTTCATTGGTAAGAACTGAATCTCATGCTAGAGAAAAATGATGGATTGATGCTTCGGATAGTGTGATGTTTATTGCTTTCTTTTGTTGGAATTGTTGTTGACAGGATGACTCTTAGTATTTCAAGTTCCACCGGTTCAGTTCTTTTCAATATGTTTAACTTATAATCATCATTTGACTTGTTAACACATACTCACAAGAGATGTAAAAAGATACTAGGAAATATCGGCTCAGAATTTTGAGAAGCTTATTGATGCTATATTCTGGTGTGCAACAATCTCCTGAATTTTTTTCGTTCAATTAATATAGCAGATTTAGAGAACTCGCATCATCAGCGCCTTCCTGAATTGCAGCGACTTCGTTCTGTGCATGTGCTTTGTTTCCTTAGAACTGTATGAGTTTCCATTTTTCACCTTAAATGTTTAGTACGTTTGTTGACTGGTAAATATCCTGTGACAAAGTAATCATTGAGTGGGTAAAGTTTAAAGTAGATAGCTTTGTAAATCTTCTCATGCATTATTTGCAATGATATTTAAGTGTACTCTTGACGACAGACACTCCTAACAAGAACTATCGTTGTAGGAGAAGGGGAAGAAGAGAGAGAGGGGAGAAGAAAGGGAAGAAGTGAAAGAGTAAAAAGAGTAATATAGAGAGGGAGGGAGACAGAGAAACCGAGAGAGAGAGAGAGATTGGAGAGAGAAATGTGTTTATTCGATAGTCTGTCTTTCAAAGAGAATCCTATCGCTACTTATAGCTGAAATTTCTTAGTAAAGTATACAAATCTCGTGTCAGTGAGCATTTTTAGACTTTAGTATCATAGTAAAAGAATAATGCTGCATAACCAATATATAAAAGATTATCAAGTCAGTCCCAATGAATAGATCTTTACCTTATACGTGATGAGTCGAAAATGCATATTCTTGTATCAAGTGCATCAATTTATTTCTTAAAGAGATTCGACCATAAAACAAGTAGTTAATGTGTAGAACCGAGGATAACGTCAGGCCAGATAGGAGACAAAAGACCTGATTAAATAACAACAATCATGAAAATATTATATCGACAACATGCTCAAACCTCCAAATTTGACCATCTCTGGCATTTGCCAGAGTCTTTCCGAAATATCAAGTTAAAGTTTTGGCATATATGTGGAAAACTAAAATCGAAGTTACTTTCAAACGAGGTTTGTCTAGTTAATTAGCTCGGAAATCCTGCTTAGGTGTCTAGACGAGGATGTGCAGCTCACTATGCATGAATGAATTAATGGTTTGGTGATCCAGCATATGTGAATAGCCTAAATTAATTATGAATTAGCCCATGTATTAACTTTACAAGGTGAGGTAATCTTCGTCCCAAGTTAGTAACACGTGATGAATATTTAAGGTTGAGATTCTAAAAGGATTACTGGATGATGACACGACATGCAATTCTTTAAGGCTTAAGGTCTTTTATTTTTAACTTTTAGAACTTGGAAAACTCACTTACAGTTCTTATCTAGTAAGGTCTTAACTATATGAGATATGTTCAAATCACTCTAATAAATACTAGTTGCTTCAGAAAATTTGTATATATGTACATATATTCATCATTTTGAAATTTGAAATCTAATTTCCTTTGTGGAAGTTATTGAGGAAGTTGTTTGAAGAATCACGAACCAATGTACCCAATGACTTATTTGCAAGAGCATCCAACCATGGGAAGGTTGAAGTGAAACTTGATGCGCATGAAAAGACATTATGAAATCTACGTTTATAGGTCTTGGACCATCCTTTAATGAGCAAATATTATTATTCCCTTCAAACATTTTGAATAGAAAAGGTGTTCAATTATCAAACTATTTAAACCAGGTAGTGAATTGTCATACTTTTAGTGGAACAATTTTTTGCATGGGGCACATCTCAGTAAAGAGAGTTTCTAGTTGAAATTTCAGTTGCATGTGTACTCATTCACCCATTTTAAATAGTAGTTAGTTCTTTTTTTCACATCATGTTGGTGTTTGTAGTCAAATTTTGTGGTCTAGTTTACAACTAAGCAATTTGTTGTGAACCTTGTGGCAATTCTGCCTTGTTGGTGCCTTTTGTTACGTCATGTATTTCTAATAAACAAGTGCTTAGGCACACCTTACTTGGTCATCTTGAGGTGCACGTGACTTCCCTTTTGGTAGCTATTTATTAATTTTGGTTATTTTGATGGGGACAGGGTGTTTATGTTTGTCCAAGTTAGAAAAATCACATCAACTGAAGACCTAGGTGTGCAGTGTATTGGATTCTAGAGTTTCTATGTTGATTACTTGTGTGCAAATAGACAATATGTTTTTCCTTATTGGACAGTATATAAATTCTTTTTCAAATGTATCAGTGAAGTAGTTGAAAGTTCAAACATTTATGTAATATTTTTCCTCAAATTTTCATCTTGATGTTTCAAGTGCTACAATACTTTTTAATAGTAAATTAATGGTATCCATAGACACAATAGAAATGATGTTGATTAAAAATTATAGTAGTTACTTACCTCTAATTGAGAAAGTAACATTTGGACTGGACTATATGCCAAACCACATTGATGGCCAGAAAGAACACGGAATATAAATTTAACTAGAATAAGAACTGTTGATCATATTATGAAATCCCTTATTAATTTTTCATGCCATGTTTTATCTTTTAATTTTATTGATTATAAACATATTTTTTGATTGAAAATAAATATTATACTTGTTAATGATCAGTATGTGCTTTTAGGTAGTTGAAACTGAATATATATATATATATCTGTATATTGGTGAAATGTGAACATGTGTTCCGTCGTTCCCGACAGTTAGCTGTGTCCGACGAGTAACACAGGGATAGACTAACTGCCGTTCCCGACAGTTAGTCTCAGAAATCCCGGCAGTTGAGTACTTTTGGTACAGTTGTCTCTTGTTTATGTTTTGTAGGTGGCCAGACGTCCGACCCAGTGCAGCCAATATCGGCACCTATTACAAGGCGACGTTCCACTCGCCTTCGAATGCCAGCAGCATCGACAAGGACTCCATACACTAGGGGTAAGAGGCAAACACGAAAAAAATAGTTGGTTGAGCCACATTTTTCTTCGTTTCAGTTATTTTGTTCTGGTGCCTATCAACGACAACTGTTTTTGTGAAGAAATACGTAATGTGACAAATGACGGACAATGTTTCATGAACGTTTCATTTTATTCCACAATTCGAGTCCACGTGGAAATTGTTTTGTAATGTTAATTATGATTCATGGCATATGAAATGTTGTTTAAGTGCTTCTGAAAATTTTGTAATGTTCAGGGCATATGAATTGTTTCAACCATTTATGGCAAATGATGCATTATCAGTAATTTGATGTGCTATAAGTAGTAATTTTTGCTTGCATCGATTTATATCAAAAGTACTTAGGTGACAATATATTCTTCGACGTGCGAGGCATATAGGATATGGCAACCCTTCAATTGCGGCAATGACAACACATTCGTCTAGTATGAAAATATAGGCATTGAGAATCATAATTTCTTACGTATGAATATAAATGTAATTACAAATACGAACTAAATTGTAATTAAAAAGCTCATTTACAGTTGACAAATGCTATGGTCATTAAATATGAATACAATTGTAATTAACAAGGTGAGTACAACATGCAGATTTTTTTCGTGTGATAATGGTGTCTTTCCTGGTGGGTATTTAATTTTGACATTGACTAGTTGGTTGGCAAGTCTACTTCATAAATGTGGAAATCAGCTAGCTCCTTATATATAGTAGGTCCACTAGAAATACAACTAACACTTGAGAAACCTACATGTTATTGCAATAGACATCCCACGTATTCTTACCTTCGTGATTATTCAAACACATGGCTTCATCCACCGCGAGCAACGACACCGAGCTTCTAAACAATCCGACCCCAATGCCCGGCTCATCTATAGACGTCCCAATTATAATTTCGTCGGATGATGAGGATGACGTCCCTCTATGTGGGTGGAGAGTCACTTCCCCTGTTCCGTTTCCCGACCTCGACGCCCTCACAAGCGAAGAATCGCATTCACCAAACAGCGTGCTCCGCAATGTGGTCAACGACTCTGATGATGACAGCGCTGATGTAGGCGTTGCCCCCATCGCAGTTGCTCTTGAAATAATTATCATATCGTCCGACGAGTATGATGATGACAGTGGTGCTGATGCCGGATCCGTGTGCAATTAATATTAGACTGATGTTGGGAAACCATCACGTAACTAAATAATCTATCGTGAAGTAGGTATATAAGTTTTTTTATGTTGGATGAACGTGGACTCTAACTTGGAAGGATACATCGCATCAATCTGTTGGGCAACACCGTGTTAGACAGAATACGTTAGTCGTTGCCTCAAATTTTGTACATTTTGGTCGAGGCGCCCATATTCACGTTAATATTTTGTTCATCCTTGTATTTTGCGCATATGTAATCAAGGTTATTAATGAAATCCACGGGCAACAATGTCCCTTTTGCAATCTGGGCGTCCAGTTCAATTGCTGTAATGTTCGAACTGTCGAGAAACAGAGAATATTTGTCGGGATCGACAGATGAACTGTCGAGGTGGAACACAGAACAAGATCAATACACGGGTTAGTTTCAAAGTACAATAACAGACGACATATGGTAATGACATACAGTTCATGGCCAGTAGTACTTGAAGTTATAAAACTCCCTAATGACATATGGGAGGTACCCAGTACATTAACATACAAAACAACTGAAATAGGAAAATCAATGTTAACTAGGTACATGCACGACGGTGTTCGTGCATGTGGCTCGATTATGGCCAAATCTACCACATCGGTGCAGCGTCGTGTTCGTGGCCTAGAAGTGGTGGACTCGTGTCTGGATCTCTTACATCGTGTGGGGGGTCTACCAGGCGGACGACGTACCAATGGTGGCAAAATATTAGTACCTGTAATGTCGTTCGGAACATCCCAGTTATCTTCCCGTGGGACGGGATATATAGCTTCACTGTAAGCACACCTCCAGTAGTCTGCTGTGTAGTAAGGAGAACATAAATCGTACAAGGACGAACCTCTTAGGCAAGCTGCATGGGTTGCATGAACACATGGCATACGATTTATTTGGAATTCACGACATGTGCATGTGTTCTCAGTAAAATCTACCGTGTCTGTGTCGTTGGATATTCTGACCTGTGTTAAGTTCGCTGTCAAGGAATGAGCTCGAAGTCGAGAACCAGCTTCGAATGTAGCCCGTAACTCGCTCTCCATGTTCAATGACAGCACGGTACTGCATGACGTTGAATTCGTTCGACGTTCGTAAAACCACTTCTGCATTGTGCTCCGAATGTGTTCAACCAAGCTTGTGATCGGTAACGAACGGGCATGTCTCAACATTGCGTTCAGGGATTCCGCATTGTTGTTTGTCATGATATTATACCTGTTCCCAACGAATAGTGCTCTGGACCAAAAATGAAAACCTGCACGCTCCAAGTACTCGTACGATCTCCCATTTATCCTACGAATCTGTCCCATCAGTCATTGGAATTCTTCCACCCGATACGTTGTCGCCGCGCGTTTGAATAGGAAAACTGAACTAGCATTATTATACCTCTGTATTAAGTTCTTTTCCATATGCCACATACAACAACCATGCTGAGACAAGGGAAAAAGCTGAGAAATAGCTTTTTCTATACTCGTTTTCCTGTCCGACACAAAAACAAGTTCATCAGAGTCGCCTATAAGATCTCTCAAGTTGGACAGAAACCACGACCATGATTTATTTGTTTCAGCATCTACGATCCCCCATGCTAAAGGGTAGATCTGTTTGTTAGCATCTTGGGCAGTTGCCAGTAGAAGTGTACCTTTGTATGGACCTTTCAAGTGACTGCCATCTACACAAATTACGGGCCTCAAGAATTGCGAGTAACCACGAATGCTTGCACCAAATGCTAGGAAGAAATAAGTAAACCTATTATGGCCATCCACTTGGATATGGGTTACAGTACCAGGGTTATGTTGTCCAAGGACGTGACAGTACGAAGCAAGTTGATGAAAACTATCCCCCGGTTCACCATGCAGCTTGAGTAAAGCAGCCACCTGCCCCCTACGTGCTTTGCTGTAACTAATTTTTACTCCGAACGCATGTTCCATATCACGTGTAATAGCAGCAGGACCGTACTTGTGGTTTGGAGTGTCAAGTTTTCCCAATATCAGGTCGGCAATTACAGAACTAGTGGCATGACGATGTGCGTTACGACGCACGTCTATGGAACATGTGTGCTGCTTGTTGAATTTACGGATCATAAAGAGTGTAGACTTCTTCACGGCCGATGCACGTAGCATCCACTTGCAATTACTATCGGCGCATTTCACAGTTAACATCTTCATGCTTGACCTACTCACCCGGAATTCAAACTTCTCTTGCAATGCGAGTACACGAATCTTCAAGTACAATTCATTCTTACTGAAGAATATTTCCCGTTCCGCAAGGTCCGATGTATTAATAGGTGTAATCCGTTCAACAATATTAGCGGCATCGTTAGCATTTAACGGGTTGTCCAAGTTCTCATCTAAGGGTGCAACCCCAATATCAGATAACGGCGCTTCCGGTGCAATTTCTGTTGAGATATTATGATGATGACTTATGTCCTCATTTTGTACGTTTTGATGAACATCCCCGACAACAATCATACGATCCGGCCAATTTGTATCCGTCGCCGTGTCAAGAATTGGGGGCTCGACTTCTAAAACAGTAACGCATATTGCAGTTTCCTTATGAACCGATATGTACCAACTCAGGTCTTCGTCATCGCGTATTTCAGCCGGAGGTACATTCACATTGGGGACTCTGAACTTCAATTCAATTTCACTACTGGGATCAACAATACCAAGTTTTTCCTTCAACTGTAAAGCAAGTCTGGTTACCGTAATATTTGTCGGCACCAAAATGGAAGTTGTTTTGTCCCCTCTCCACTTCCATTCGTCGTCCACATTTGCGAAATTTCCCTCGTACGAGACTATGAATCTCAAATCATCACTCATACCTGAAATGTTGGGAATGCAACCGTAAGAAGTCCGCACAATCAAATTATCAACATTGAATACCATCAAATGAGGAAAATAGCTAAGCAAGTGTCAACAGTTCTCAACCGTCGGGTCCCGACAGTTAAACTGTCGAATTCGACAGTTTAACTGTCGAGACCCGACGGTTTGAAACACTATATTCGACCATTTCAGTACGAACTGTCGGGGTGGTTTCCGAACAGTGATTTCAGACAGTTTTAAAACATAATTATAGAACATTAATGGTGATAATCAATTCACATTCAACATGACAATCTATTTTGGAAACAAAATAATTCAATGATTCATTAAATATGGAATCAATTACATTTAATGAACTATTACAAATATCTTTACCGTCAAAATAAAATTCAAAAACCTAAGAAATCAATGAGTAATAATTTGGAATTTATTATCATCATGTTGTATTAAACATTTACGAAATAATGAGCTAAGAGATGAAATAATGGCTAACCTCTCAAAATAGATGATCAATTAAGTATGTGTTCTTGATGAAGGAATAAATGAAGAAGATGAATGAAGAAGATGAAGTTCTTGGAAGAAAATGTGTTCATGAAAGTCTATTTAGGACTTAGGGTTTATTTATGTTAGGATTTGAATTTCTTTTCTTTATTTTATGGAAGAAAATACATGTTATTGAATATAATATACATATATACAATGAATAAAATAATAAAAATTTAATTATCAAATCAAATCATTAATGGCATTCCCATCAAGCATTAATTGCTCTTAAAAAGGTGACCCAAGGGTAATTTGCACATTTCAAGTCAAAAAAGTGACATTTTTGAACAAATTGAGTGCACATACAAATTTTTTGTGTATTTTCAAATTTAGTGACATTTGTGAAAATCTCCCTTATTCCTAAATATTCACTACAATAAAAATGGTTTTTTACGGCATATGTTTACCGCGTGCAAAAAATGTGAGCAGTGAATGATTAATTGCATAAAGTATTTATGACGTACATTTTGTGCACGCTGTAAAAAACAAAACTAGATTATTTACGGCGTGCATTTGTGCACGCTGTAAAAAAAATGCAAATTAGAGTATTTACGGCGTGCATTTGTGCACGCTATAAAAAATGAAAAAAAAATTATTATTTTTCATGCACGCCGTGAAAAATGCAAAAAAAAAAAAAAAATTATTATCAAATGGATGTCGTAAAAACTAAAAAATGAAAAAAATTATTATTTTTCCTTCTTTGGTCATTACTATTTACCCAAATTTTTTCCCTCTTATCTTCCCTTTCTTTCTGAGGATATACGTGTGAATGGCCTATTGAAAAGGCCAAAATTCCATTTTGGCCTTTGACCAATAAATAACATAAAAAAAAAAAAAAAAAACCCCGAAAACACAAGTTATAAGGTAACTTGCCAAAAATACCCTCATTGGAAGGAGAAGAAAAAGTCTAACCACGTGAAAACCGTCCAAATATTTTCCAAAACCGACCATTATTCACAAAAACCGACCACTATTCACAAAGGAGCTGGTCACCCACCGACAAAGATGACCCACGCAGAACAAAGGTTAGTTTTTTTTTTTTTTTATTTGAAAACGGACTCATCGTGTATATATGTGTTAAAGCTCGAATTTTTTTGTTATTTATGAAATGTATGAGTAGATCTAGGCTATAAGGCAATTTTTTTGAGTGTATATTACCATTTTTGGACCTTGAATCGCCGGAAATGGCGATTTTCAGGCGCCATTTCCGGCGTTCTGCCCGACAGGCTTCGGACGGTAAACGGCCTGTCCATTTTTGGACCGGCTGTTAACCGCCGGTCCAGAAATGGACCGGCTGTTTACCGTCCATTTTTGGGGGCCCAATTGGCCTCCCACTGGACCGGCAGTTAACCGTCCAATTTTGGAGGCCAATTGGGCCCCCAACGAATTGGGCCGGCTGTTAAAGTCGGCCCGTTTAGTTTTTATATATATATAATTTAGTAAATGTATAATTAATATATATAAATATATAAATATAATTATATAATTTGATAATATATAAAAATTTATATTATTAATTTTAATTTTAATATGATAATTATTAATATAATGAAATAATAATTGTAATTGTTAATAAATAATTTTATATTATTTATTTAATTCGTTTTTTCCTTTTAATTTTGAAATTGAAGATTCTTTAATTAAATATTCATTGGAAAAAAACTTTAATTTCTTCAAATTTAATTAAATAAAATTTATATTATTAATTTTAATTTTAGTATGATAATTATTAATATAATGAAATTAATAATTGTAATTGTTAATAAATAATTATTTATTATTTATTTCATTCTTTTTTCCTTTTAATTTTGAAATTGATGATTCTTTAATTAAATATTCATTGTCAAAAAACTTTTATTTCTTCAAAATTAATTAAATAAAATTTATATTATTAATTTTAATTTGAATATGATAATTATTAATATAATGAAATTAATAATTGTAATTGTTAATAAATAATTATATATTAGTTATTTAATTCTTTTTTTCCTTTTAATTTTGAAATTGATGATTCTTTAATTAAATATTCATAGTAAAAAAACTAAAATTTCTTCAAAATTAATTAAATAAAATTTATATTATTAATTTTAATTTTAATATGATAATTATTAATATAATGAAATTAATAATTGTAATTGTTAATAAATAATTATATATTATTTATTTAATTCTTTTTTTCCTTTTAATTTTGAAATTGAAGATTCTTTAATTAAATATTCATTGTAAAAAAACTTTAATTTCTTCAAATTTAATTAAATAAAATTTATATTATTTAATTTTAATTTTAATAATTTGCTTTTGTTTGAATGTTATATATATATATATATATATATATATATTCTGTAATTAAATATTCATTGTAAAACAAGTCTTGAATTTTTCAAATTTAATTAAATAATATTTATATTCCTTATTTAATTTCAATAATATCTTTTTGTTCGAATTTTTTTATATATAATGAAATAAATAAATTGAAATTGATAATTATTAAATTGAGAAATTCTTTTTTCTAGATATTTATAGAATTAAATATTTTACGAAGCCGATTAAAAATTTTATAATTGAATACGTAATTTTAATTTGATAATTAATAATATAATTAAATAAATAATTGTAACCGTTAAATATTATATTTTAACAAATTAGTTACTTCTAATTATTTCGTTTAATTTTTGTTGATAATTTAATAAATTTAAATAAAATTTATATGTATAATTATAATTATAATTTTAATATGATCATTAATAGTATAACGAAATAAATAATTGTAATTGTTATGCGATTTTACTGTATTTCATTATCTTATATTCGAAGTGCTGATAGTTAATTTTTTTTTTTTCAATTTTGCAGTATGGAGTATCACTTGGACGTGACGTTGAGACAGATTCCGGGCAAGGCTACCTGGAACGGTAACTTCGGCAGTTACACTGCCGTGTTGGAGCTGCTTGATGAGCATCATGCAGATATACTTCGACGTTCATTTCTCTGGCCCCTGTACGAGTTGAGAGACGTACAGTTCTCCGGGCAGATCCTCGATGCACTACTGTGCCGATTGCTTACTCCAGTCGACGGCGATGCCCTCCACTTCGACCTTGGAGGCAAGGTTCCGAGTTTTTCCATGTTTGATTTTGCTCTCATCACAGGACTGGAGATTACGGGTGATAATGCAGCTCGTACTGATACTCAGAGAGGCAGATTGCACGACACTTACTTTGAGGGACATGGGACGGTGCTGCTGTCGGCTCTGATGGACGCGATCACTAGATGTGACGACATGTTGGATAGACTGAAGCTCGGCCTGGTCTACATCCTTGAGAGCGTGTTGCGATGTCACCATCGGAGGACTGGGATTGACTTATTCCATCTGCAGATCGTCGACGATTGTGTTCAACACATATCCATGGGGCCGGAGATGTTTTGAGGACACGGTGCACGTATTCACCAGATCACACTCGAGGCCGAAGGGGACCATGCGTAAATACGATACATACGGATTACCCCTTGCCGTACAGGTAAATGTTCGACATACTTTATTATAATATTGTTTACAATAAATATGAATATAATAATTGTATGTGTTGCAGATCTGGGCGTACGAGACGGTCCCTCTCCTAGGTACCCAGTTTGCGAAGCGAGGGGAGACACGCTGCCCTCGGATGCATCATTGGCGAGCAGAGGGATGTCCGACTAGCAAAAAGCTATCAGCTCTCCTCGACGACCCTCAGGTAAGATAATACATTTGCAATTTATGTTGTGTGTAGCTCCAAAATATGTTAATGTAATCATTAACAAATGTTGTTATGCCAGATTCGAGTCATAACGCAATTGATGTCGTCGATAGAGGAGGAAGGACGTGGATATGTGCGTGAATTGGCCGATCCGCATGATGAAGCCGCTCGAGATGAGGTGCGTGAATTGAATATAATCGATTTGCATGTGTTAATCGAATTTTCATTAAATACAATAATTTTTTATGTTCCAATCCGTGTAGGGGCGGTCCAACTGCTTCACCGCCGCCGGTACCGAGAGCTTCACCGTCGCCGCCACCGCAGAGGGTATCACCGCCCCCGGTGCCGAGGACTTCATCGCCGCCACTGCCGCAGAGGGCTTCACCTCCGAGGGTTTCACCGCCCCCACCGCAAGGTGCCTCATCGCCCTCATGGGCATCACCGTTGTCGTGGTCATCACAGCCGCAGAGGGCATCACCGCCACCGAGGGCATCACCGCCGATCAGATCACCTTCTCCACCGTCCACTGATCTGTACGATCGCTTGACAGTATTTATAGTGGGTCAGATGGACGAGATGCACCGAGAGCTTCAGGCTGAGATTGCAGCCCTCCGAGGCGATATCATAGGCATGAGACGGGGTGACGGACGGGGTGATGGAGGGGGTCATTTCTGGGCGGATGATGCCACATTGGCTTCGTTTTTTTGTCCCCGGAGGAGGGTAGGAGAGAGGCAGTTCCCCCGGAGGAGGGTAGGAGAGAGGCAGTTTCCGCGGAGGGTAGGAGAGAGGCAGTTCCCCCGGAGAAGGGTAGGACAGAGGCAGTTGCCCTGGAGGAGGTTGTGGTGGTGGGGAGGACAGAGGCAGAGGGTAGGACAGAGGAGTTGGTGGTGGTGGTGAGCCCGGATGATGTTATTCCCGAGGTAGAGGGCGAGCGTACACCTGACGTAGCGGCGGGAAAAAGGCATGCCGCTGACGCCCCGGAGCAGGTGGTCGGCAAGAGGGTCAGGTTGCCTTCGCAGTACGTCGTTTCTCCCTTTACGGCTGAGGCCAAGAGGAGGACGTTCGTTGATGGGACGTACCCCAATCTGTTCCGGGAGGTGGACGCAGCAAAATGGAAAGTGTTCGAGGCAGAGTTGAGGATAATGAAGCCCCGGTAAGTATTATAGAATTTAAATAAAGTACGTTACGCTAATTCATCTATATCTTTTTCAACATTTTTTCAATTTTTATTTTCAGACAAAGCCGCCAAGTTGGCTCGAAGATGATAGTAGATGCATATAAGTGGTTTCGCGAGATCACCACTTCAGGGACGTGGCTCGCCGACGATGTAAGTGAAATATTCATTTAGGTGTTATTATGTATACATTATTTTTTTGTTTTTTGAAATGAAATAACTCGCTAAGTTTTTTATTGGTGTTTCCTGATGTAGCACATCGACCTGGCCATGGAGTTACTACGAGATCGAGCTCGACGATATCCGCAATCATTTGATATGCCCGGCCGACTCATACTGAGCATTGAGTTTTTGGGAGATGTTCTCATTGAGCATGAGTCGTTGCTCTGTATGGGTAGTAAGTACGTGCTTCCTGAATATATGGCCGAATGGGTCGTAGGGATATTGCCGAGGCTCGGGGGGAAGGCATGGGATGCTTGTACACATATATATGTTCCAGCGATCTTGAATCATCATGTCATTGCCGTGGAGATTGTTTTTGCTGACTCCACGATGTATGTGTACGACTCCGATCCTTCGTGTCTGACACAGGGCCAGCTCGAGCAGCAGTTGGAGCCGCTTGCTGTGATCGTACCGTTGATGGCCGCCCGAGCAGGTGTTATTGTTAATGACAGGCTAGCCATCGTGCGGGACCAGACGACGGCGAGACAGTCGAAATCGTAAGTATTTATATTTTGTTTTGTACTTTCAAACTTAGTTTTTTATCTAACACGTTTTCGCACTAATATTATTCTTCAATTGTAGGGGTGATTGCGGGATTTTTGCAATAAAGTACATCGAGTTTTTGAGTATAGGACATAAGGTCGATGGAATCAACCAAGCATGGATACAAATTTGGAGGAATAAATTAGCGTGCGATTTATACGAATTCGAGTGTGATCCGTAAACGTTATATATTTAATTGTTGATTCATTTATTTAATACTTGTAAATATTGTAAAAATATAGTACGTTGAATTAAATTGAGTAACTCGTTTATGTATGTGTGAAATAACTGTACTTATGTATAAATAATTATATAATGAAATATTGTGCACTTAACTGTTACTATTGTATACTTAATCAAATTATCAAATTATGGTTAAATAATTAAATATTGTTCATTTAGCAACAATACCATTACATATTTGACTAATTGTTATCTAGGGGAATTTGACTCGTACAATTTTGACGAGTATGACCGACTGCTCTACATCTGTCGCACCGACGCGGTCGAGAAAACTCTCCAGTAGATGATATTCTAGAAGTTCGTGGACGTCCAGGTCCACGCGGTTCAGTTACCGGTGGCGACAAACTATTCAATGGGAAAATATGGTCAGGAACTTCCCAATCAGATTGGTTCGGTAAGGGAAATATAGTCTCAGCATATGCAGTTCTCCAATACTCAGTCGTGTAATACTGAGAGCATAATGTTCTCGCTGCAAAGCCTCTGTTCATAGATACCGCGACTGCATGCTCACATGGAAAACTCTCCAACTGAAATCGAACACAAGTGCATGTGTTTTCATTCAGGTCCACAATGTATATCAGCTGACGTGCATCTTGTACAGAGAAGCGGGACTCATCCAGTGGTTCCACATTCAACCTCCTCGCAACCTGTGCGGCCTTGAACAATTTTTCCTCTTGAGCCGGGGCTAGCCAAGTCGAGCAGTTCTGCGATTCAACACGTCGGTCGTGAAACCACTGCTGCAGTTTCGTACGAATGTTCTCAATCAATGCGAGAATTGGCAACTCTCGATCCTTCTTAAACAGTGAATTCATAGACTCCACGTTATTTGACATCATCAAGTTGTACCGACGTGTTGGAAAATGTGATCGCGCCCAATGTTCTATCCCCATCTTTGTAAGATAATCCCATGCCGATATCGACTTATTTCCTATCTCGACCAACCACTGATTACATTCCTCGACACTGTAAGCTTCGGCCGCCCTCCTGAACAATGAAACGATGCCTTGGCCCCGGTATCTAGTCTTCAGATTACCTTGTTTATGGTACATACAGTACCTATGATGTGCCTCGGGGAAGACTTCAGCGATAGCATTTATTAGAGACTGACCCCGATCTGTTACGAATGCAAGATGAGGGACTTCCCCGATCACTTCCCTGAGCTTCGTAAAGAACCAACTCATTGACCGATCATTCTCGCTGTCGACTATGCCGAATGCAAGTGGGTAAATCTGGATGTTGGGATCTTGACATGTAGCAATAATCAACGTACCCATGTATTTCGATTTCAGAGTTGTACCGTCGACTAAAATTACCGGTTGCATCGCATTTGTAAATCCTCCAATGCATTGTCCAAGAGCCATGAATAAATACTTAAAACATTTCTCGCCCTCCGTCTCAATGAAAAAAGTGGAACCGTGATTCGTTGTCCCCAAATTATGACAGTATCTGGCCAATTTAGCATAACTCTCCTCGGCCGAGCCCAATAAATCCTCCAACGCACATTCTTTGGCCTTCAAGGCCTTCTGGTAGCTCATGACCACTCCGTACTCTCGTCGAACGTCGTTAATGATGTCTGAAGGTCTATAGATCGTCCGTGAGTTCTGATACTTGTGCATTATCTGTCGTCCAATAAACCATGATCGAGCTTGTCTGTGATCGTTTTGACGAATCCCCAATTCACAAGTATGTTCCCGTATATATTTGCGAACTACAAAATTCTCAATCGTATCCATCTTAGTCCCTCGCAACCGCCAACGGCAACTGTCGTCAACGCAAACAAGTGTCAACAATGATTTGTTTGATTTCTTTACCTTGAACTCAAAATTGAATTTCAATGCCAGGAGGTGCACAGCTTCCTGTAAAGCTTTCTTCGTTTCAAACAGTTGCTCAACATACAAATCTTCTTCATCGGGAACCACACGTGAAGAATTAGATGAAGGTCCGCTCGTTCCGGCCCCTGAGCTCCCACCCCACTCATGTCTCTGACGGGATAAACAATTAAATCCTCATTTGTAAATTCATTTACATTCTCGCTGTCCTGAACTACCGATTGAATTATGTGCGTCTTAGTGATGTCATGATGATGAACAACTGTCTCGGGAATATTAGTGTCATCCTCGCGAGCTATCTCCACCGTATCCCAAAAATTATTTGCATTGTCATCAGCTCCATCCGAATGTTCATTTCTACCTTCTAAGTCGTCCTTCATCACTAAAGTCACGCAAATTGGTGTCATTTGCGTTTTGTTCAAATCATACAGATAACTCACGTCAATATCAGATGTAACCTTTGCAGGTGGAATTGAAAATGGCAAATGCTCTTGGAATTGATATCTCAGTACCATATTGTATAGAGATAAATCGACGTTCAGCTTCTTCTGTATATCATGGTACAGTTCGTCGTACGATGTAGTCTCTGTTATATGTGTTGGCATATTACGTTGTCCGTCACTTGTCCATTTCCATGTCCATCGATTATTTTCATCCAACTCAAAATCACCAAAATAACAAACCGGGAGTATAATCCTCATATCTGTGTGGCATGACAAAATCGAATTTGTAAATATTTCAAATAGAAACTTATTAAAAAACAAAACAGCACCTAACATTCCCAATTATTTGCATGTTAACAGCCGATTTTTTAGGTTGTTAACAGCCTTAAAATATAACCAATATTTTAGGCCGTTAACATCCTAAATAATGGGCTGTTAACAGCCCATTTTTAGGCTGTTAACAGCCCAAAATTAGGCTGTTAACAACCTAAAATAGGCTGTTAGGCACAAACAGCCGATTATTTGGCTGTTTTGTTAGTCGATTTTTTAGGCTGTTAACCATTTTTTTGGACCTTTTCGTTGTTTTTCGTAACAGCCGTTAAGGCAAACCAATCGAAAAGTTATGCAGATGAATTCTTTTCCCATTATGCGTTCAATAAATTATATACATCTGCTAAAAAAATTTATCTATCAACTCCTACGTCGAATCTTAATTTATCAAGTAAAAAACATGCACATATTTAACGAAAACGAAATTAAACATATGTAAATGTACTTACTGATTTGAAGTAATTGACCGAGAATTTTTTTTTTCTTCAGCTATGGATATTTTTGAGATTTTCAGAGTGTAGAAGATGAGAGAATTTTTATCTGTATTTGAGCTGATTATGTAGGGAGTGTTTGGTTTTTATTTGTTAACTAAAAGGGCAGTGTTGTCTTTTTAACAATATCATATTTTGTAATTATATTATTCACTTAAGGGTAATTTTGTCTTTTAAACACCATTAGGCCATTTTGAAGTTATTCACTTGTCAAAAAGTCAAAAGGGAATTATGACCTTTTGACTATGCCAATTTTAAAGTTACCCCTTTCTTTCTTCACGTTTTCTTTCTTCTTTCCCCCTCACGTCCCTCGGCCCATGCATCCACGCCGACCACTTCATCCACCGTCCATGCACTGTGCACCATCACAGACTCACACGTCCCGTGAACTACAAAACCAACAGCCAGCGTTCATCGGCTACCGAGTCGGTAGCGATGGGTGAGTTTTCTATAATTTCAGTTCGTATTCATCAGGCATCTGCTATAGTGATATTGTTGGCTGAAGCAAAAGACCCAAAGATAAAAATTGAACTGTTTGGGAAGAAAAATGGTTGAAGCAAAAGACCCAAAAATAAAGCTGTTTCGGAAGACAATTGAAGTGCCACAGACTTCCACGACGGCGGAGGAAACCGATGGAGTGGGTTCTGCTCAATCTTGTGATGCTGCTGGCGAGAATAGTTCACTTCAAGATCCCCCTTCTTCATCAAGTTATATACTTGAAGATCGCAATTAGATTAAAGATACAAAAGAGCAGGAATCACACCAGGACAAGGTATTGATTAAAAAGACACTTATTTTTTATATTTGAAGATAGCCCACTATTAAAAACGGCGTCAAAATTATTAGGTCTTTGTTTTGAATTTCGATTGCTTTTGAGATTTTGTTGACTTTGGGTTCTTGATAATGAACTGGTTTTGATCATTTAATTTTATTTTATTTTTTTTTAGTACTAAGGTTGTTTCTGGACAATATAGAATGTTTTCTGAGGATAGTCTTATGTTATCAACATAATTCAAATCTAGGAACTACGAACGTTTAACATATTAATATTATTTGGATTTGGGTGTGTGTTTTAATTGTTTGTTATGAATCCACATGTGTAAAATTTTAATGCCTTTTCTCATTTATGGTATTGTAAATTAGACTTTTCTTATAAGTTGTGAAGTTATATCCCTTTGATTTTAGCCTCTTGCTATAGTCTGAACCTGCATAAATGTTTTGAGACGAGACATGGTCGTGTCATTAATTCTTTGTTTTGCTTCGAATATTGATTTTACTCAACTTTGGAAGCTGGAGTATTTAACTGTTCATTACTTTTAGTTAAACTTTACTTTATCTGAAAGAATGACAACGCTAAAAAGGATTCATGACAAGTGTTTAGGAATCTTAAGGTGTTCATTAGAATGTGAATCCTTGTCAATCAATTTTCCAATTATCAAAGCTTTTGAATTAGCCATTTGATCTGATCGTAAATTTTAAATTGGAATGTCTATTCAAATGCTTGATACTAGTCTTTATGAACCTTATGGAATGTCTATCATCACAACTCAGAACCAGAACCCAATCTGTTAACCAAGGTTTAGACTGGATGATATGGGTTCTTGGATTGCCGTTAAGACCCCAAATGCATATGCATTTATTAATTTGTCGAGTTGGGTGAAGTATAATTTTAGTTCCCCTGTCCACGGCAATCTTTAACTCTATTGCTGCTATTCTGTTAACAAACCATTGACTAAAAGAAGTTGCAAGGTCTTCGCTTGTGTCCATTTTCATTTCCACAGAGATAAGGCAAGGTTGGAAATAAGGTAGTGATACTGGTGTCTCTTCACATTCTCTGTCTTTTCTTTTATTATTATTACCTCTTTTTTTTTTTTTGACTAATTTGGCTAGTAGAAAAGAGAATTTTTATTACTTTATTATTATATTAAATTACAAATTAAAACATTTACTAATATACAGTTAAGTTAGTCAGTGACTTGATTTGAGCACTTTACACTTATATTTAGTTAGATTTGTTATGGGAAATTAAATACGTTTAGTCAGGGAATTTGTTTATTTGTTCTTGTTTTGGATTTGGTGAGGAAAAGAAGGACAAAGAAGAAAAAGATCAGTATAATATTTTCCTTATTTCTTAAAAAATGAGGCTGGGAATTGAAAGGCTAATTTTTTTTTCCCCATTATAGCCTGGGTCAGTTCAGGCATTTTCTCCTTCCTTCCACTGATACACGAATACATCACATGAGTTTGAGTACGTCAAAAAACATTGTGGACTTGGATGATTGTTGAGAAGATGTCTAAACAGTGCACCAAATAACTTCCATTTATAGTAAATTTATTAAATATAAAGAAAAAAGACAGTGAATCAAGTTCATGATAAAGCGAGTGCTGAGTGCTACTCTCTACCCAGTCATAAGATGTATTTTGTGAAGTGAGGCATAAACTTTGGGAAATGCATATTGAAGAAGTGCATTATCTGAATTCAAATACTTCATTTGTGGTATCCTACAGTTCTTTTTTGTTTTTATGGCAATTTGTTGATAACATGTATTCAATTGTCAAGAATTCTGGTCCAAGTAACATTTCTTGGCATGAAATTTGAAGCATTTTTTTTGTCAGCTTATGTGATTTTGTTTAAATTATTCACTTACAGCTTGCCTTAACATGCTGAGTAGCATGTTTATAAGTTGATTGGATGTTACGTAATTGTCTATACAATTGAATTTACAATGATTTTCTTATATTATGCGTATGGAAGGGTAGCTCAAGATCCTCTGGGGAATCAATGTTCCTCAAAAAATATGCTTCACAGTTTTGCTATTTACCTTCATTTTTCTGGTTATTGACATCACTATGGAAATTAAAAACTATTGGAACATTACAAATTTGCCTATTTGTATTCTTCTAATAGCATGTTCTCCACTTTTCCAGTTGTCATTTGTCATTTGTCAATTTATATACTCCAATTATGCGTCGAATGGGGCAAGAATGAATGCTCTAAAGAGTTGTTATCAGTGTTGTACCAATTGCTATCTGTTGATGGCTTCCAACAAACTTTAGTGGGTAAGTCAATATGTATGATAAACAGCATCCTCACAGTGTGTATATGTGCTACCTTCCATTTTCTAGTTTTAACTTTGGTATGGTTCAATCATTTTTTTAAGTAGTATTTTGAGAATTGTTGAGATGAACGTTACATTGATATACTGTATTGAACCGTATTCAATATTTTTATTTATCGAAACAATGGAAACCTTGATTAATTATAGATTAATTTTGTTATGTTGTTATTATAAGTTTGCTGATAATCAAATAAAAAAATAACTTTTAAAAAATTAAATTGATATTTACGGCTATAAATTGCAAAACATTTTACGACATACATTCACTGAACACCGTAAAAGGCATTCAATATATAGCTTGCATTTTAACACGCCGTAAAAAGTGAGATATTTTTTACGGCGTGCGGCTGAACGGCGTAAAACTCATTTACGGTTTGCATTTTAACACAACGTAAAAAGTGAGATACTTTTTACGGCATGCAACTAAATGCCGTAAAAATTCATTTACAATGTTCTAGAGACGACGTACTCTGCACTCCGTAAAAGGTAAAATACTATTTACGACGTGGTTTTATATGGCGTGCGGCCGCACCCCATAAGAACCGCCGTAAAGAGGTTTTTACAGCATGCATTGCACGCCGTAAAAAGTATATTTTGTTGTAGTAATTAGTAGATGAATTTAAAGTGATAGAATTTATTTAATATTATTATTATCTATTTAAGTAAATTTACATAAATTTTAAAATGTAATATGTATTTTTAAAAAAAAAAATGGATGGATATATATAAATTGTGGATATAAATATTGGTACCCTATTTAAATTGTAATAATGCTTTGTGATTTGAAATAGTGTTCATGTTGAAAATTGAAATTGGTGATAGTTGAAAATTAAGTTTAATTTACGTTTAATCTTCATACAAATTATGGAACATTGTATCATGTATTTTTTTTTTCTTCTTATTCTGGGTTATATATATATATATATATATATATATATATATATATATATATATATATATATATATGATTTGAAAAATGTTACTTATACACTCTTTTTTTGATTGATTGTTGACATTATCAGTGTTAACAGGTGTTGATTGGGTGGAAAAACTATGTAAAATTTAAACTATCTATGATATGTTGTCACGTAATGAAGTGTAAAAGAAAATGTAAAGAATGATGTACACGTAGCATGATTAATATGATTTTTACTTTTTAGTGTATTTATATATTGATTGAAAAATTCTTAATATTATTTAATTAAATATTAATAAATGATCTTGCTATTGTGGCTATCGATGTTCAACAACCATCCTAACTCACTAACATTCCAAAATCCGCCACTAAATACGCTTTGCTGACTCTATTTTTCTATAAAAGAATTATCTTTATGTAGTTACGTTACTAACGATAAAGACTGAAGATTTTTTTATGTATTGACTAGGGCAACAATGTAGTCACAATCTCCAACCTTGGACTTCAAATTTTCGAGGACTATCGTCAGTAAAAGATGAACATCGAGTTTGGAGTCGATTTCGAGATTCGTCTATTGAGGTTGTCACGGCCAACTAGGGCAATGGGGTTGGACGAAGTGAAGAACATATATAATGATATTTCTTTTTAAATTTCTTCTTTAATTTGACCTTTTTTTACCTATTTTTATATTTCTCTTTTTATATTTAGACCTTGCAATTGCATGAACTTACATAGACTTAATCGTCATGTCAGCAATCCTGTATGTCAAGTCACGAAAATCATTAGTAAGAACAACATGGAAACATAACAACAAATTTTGAAGGGGTCACAATTTTGAAACAAATTAAAGATAGTTGACAAAATTGAAACAAATAACGGGGTTTTTGACCCAAGTTCGGAAACATACATTATAACTTTTTTGCCATATATTTGTCTTGACTTTCTAGAATTTTAATTAATTTTAGCTTTAAGTGCATATTCTTTTGTGACTATTCATTCTCCTGAGGAATAGCTTATTTTTCCACAAAATTAGGAGAAAATTCAACTTATACATGTGTAATTAGACAAAGGATAAAGCTACTTTGCCAGAAAGAATTGATAGAAAGCTTGATACAATTACTTGTGACAGTAAATGATTGAATGAAAAAGTTGATTGTATTTTAAAATGTGCAACGATACAATCTCACATAACATTATGCCAAATTTTATGTCAACCTTGATATTCATGTAGCATATAAAAATTACATATTCCTCTCATATATGTCAACATTTTTATTTTCCTGGCATTAAGTTCCCAGCATTCTTTGCCCGCCATTTGTTTTCCCCAGGCTATCTCCCGATGCACATTTTCTCCATTAACATACACACTAATTAATGGGGTGCGGAGCTTCAAGGTATGATTCCTTAATGTTTGGACCAAACATCATGGCTTCTCAGCCTTCGTTTCTCAAAATGGTCACTCCCAACTCATCTTACAGGAATGGCTACCCTCTGGGAAAAGTTCTTTAGGCTGAAACAGAGACTAAGGTGGTGGAATCGACGGGTATTTGGTGATGTGTTCCAAAGAGTTAGAGACGTTGAGGAGAGGGTTGACCATGCAGAATTGATTTTGAGGTTGATCTTACACTGGAGCACCGAGATTTTCTTCATCATGCACAGGCTAATTTGAATCGTACCTTAGCTATTGAGGATGGTTTTTTGAAGCAAAAGGCCAACTCTCGTTGGGTATGTGAGGGAGATCGTAACACTAGATACTTTCATTCACTGGTTAAGGAACGTAGGATCAGATCTCATTTTAGGACCATCACGACTCAGGTAAGGAAATTTCTTACTATCCCTTTAGGCATTCAGAGATCGGCTATCTCTTTTTTCCAGGGATTACTTTCCGCCCCTTCCCAGCACCTGGAGAATATTCATCCTAATATCATACCTAAGATACTTACAGAGGCAAACAATATGACACTGAACCGCGTCCCTTTGGTTGATGAGGTGCGAGAGGCTGCTTTCAGCATTGATGCTAATTGTGTTGGAGGCCCTAATAGATTTTCATCATTGTTCTATCAACACTGTCGGGATATTATATAGGACGATGTTTATGGTGCAGTCATTAATTTCTTTGAGGGTGGTCATTTGCCGAGAGGATTTGCTGCTACGTCTATTGTTTTGCTTCCAAAGAGTGAGAATGCTTGTAGATGGATGGATCACCATCCTATCAGCATGTGCACGATGTTCGATAAGTTTATCACAAAGTGTTAAACAATAGATTGAGTTCATTTCTACCTTGTATTATTTCTCCTTAGTAGAGTGGTTTTGTCCCCGGTCGAGTTATTGGGGACAATGTTTTGTTGACCCAAGAGCTTCTATACACGTTAGATAATAAAATAATATGAGGGAATGTTAAGCTGAAGCTTGACATGGTAAAAATGCACGATCATATGGACTGGGGATTCATTTATTCTACATTGAAGGCATTTGGTTTTGACCAATTGTGGATTGATCAGATCGTATATCGGAGTGTAGATTTTCAGTGCTCCTGAATGGGCGGCCA
The DNA here is from genome assembly GCA_019097785.1 of Fraxinus excelsior. Lineage (NCBI taxonomy): Eukaryota > Viridiplantae > Streptophyta > Magnoliopsida > Lamiales > Oleaceae > Fraxinus > Fraxinus excelsior. The sequence goes on from CM032623.1 coordinate 38,791,763, forward strand.
TGTGGTTTCTTTTCTTCATCACGAGGACTCAGACATAGAGATCCTATCTCTCCATCCTTATTTGTTATTGCGGCGGACTACTTTTCTCGATTCCTTACCCAGATGTTTCAGATATATCCTAGTATGCAGTATCGACATGGAGGTAGTACTCTTGTCTCTCATCTTGATTTTGCTGATGATATAATTATATTTACCAATGGACAAAAGAAGTCAATTAGAAGGGTCATCGATTGTTTGGAACATTATGAGGGGGTCTCTGGCCAATTGGTGAATAGAGACGAAAGTGGTCTTATATTGCCTAGGCGGGCATCTGATATTCAGATACGGAGGTTAGTGATTTTGACTGGATTTTCACATTAGAGACTGCCTTTCACATACTTGATAGTCCATTTGTTTAAAGGAGCAAAGATGAGCTTTCTATATGATGATCTCATTATGAAGGTCAAGAGTAAGATTTCTGGATGGGCTTCACGCCTTCTTTCTCCTAGTGGTAGGATTACTCTATTGAGATATTTCTTTCCTCTGTACCACTGTATCTTTTCCAAATTATGTAACCTCCTAAAGTCATTCTAAAAAGGCTGGAGAGCATATTTGCGCGATTCTTATGGGATTCTAAGGATCATGCGCATCGTCTACATTGGCGGAGTTGGAAGGCGATTTGCCTTCCGGTTGACGAGGGCGGGCTGGGCTTTAGACATTTACGGGATATGGTGGACACATTTTCATTGAAGCTATGGTGGTTGTTCAGGTCAAAGAGTTCTTTGTGGGCTCAGTTTTTACTGGGCAAATATTGTAGAGGGACACATCAATTGCTTACAGCAGTTCCTTATTCAGCCTCTTCTATTTGGAAGAGGCTGAAGAGGTTTGGACCTTAGCCGAGACACATATTGTGTGGTGCCTTATGATCGGGCAACTCTTCTTTTGGCATGATTGTTGGATGGGTGATTCTACATTAGCATCCATTTTTCCACACAGACTGCACACATCTACGATAGTGCAAGATTTTTTCTAGGAGGCTGGATGGAATTTTGGGCGATTACTACAGGCTCTTCCATCAGTTATAGCAAAGCAAATTGCGGCCATCCCTCTATGCCTTGATGTCTCTGATCGAATTTTCTGGAGGGCCACATCAGATGGTAGATTTACTACTAAATAGCATGGCAACTGATCCGCTCTAGCAGGCCAGTGCAGGATTCCTTTCATCTACCGTAGAGCCTTATTATACCTCCTATCGTCTCGTTCTTCTGTTGAATATTATGGCAAGACTTAATACCAGTTGATGTAATTATCCAGAGGAAGATAGGTAGTCAGTTGGCTTCACAATGTCAGTGTTGTTCAGAGATTGAGACCGTCACTTACATTTTTACTGGTAGTAGTATTTCAGATCATGTTTGGCAACATTTTGGGGCTTTATTTCAGATTACCATGAGTGTAGGAAAGAGTGTCAGACAAAGATTTCTGAGATGGAGGTATTCCGGACAGTTTGCAAGGAGAGGGCACATTCACATCATTATTCCTCTATTAATTTTCTGGTTTCTTTCGACTGAGAGAATTAATGCCAAGCACGAGAGCATACATATGAGTTCAAGACGTATTATTTGGAGAGTTTATCGTATGGTATCCTTCCTTCATATTGGTAGACTTTTCCATCCGTTACATTGGAGTAATGACATGCAGCTTGCTAAATTTTTTAGTATTTCTTTGACTCTCCCCCATCTCCTTCCCCTATCATGGTTTGGTGGCGCACTCCATCATTTAGATCTATCAAGATCAACACTGGTGGTTATGTCAATGATGGATTTGCGAGTGGGAGAGGCATCATTAGGGATTAAGCAGGCAAATGCATCATGGCCTTCTCAGCTTTTTTTGGACAATGTATGATATTAGAGGCAGAACTTATGGCTATTCATGATGTGATACTTTTGGCTAGAGATCTTGGTTTGTTAGATATTTGGGTTGAGGCAGACTCGATTGTTGCTATTTACTACATTACCAGAGGTGACGGCATGTGGCCTATCCAGGGAACTCTCAGACAGATTGCAGATATCCTTTCCTTTGACAGAGAAATGGTTTCCCACATCTTCAGAAAGAGAAACCAAGTTGCAGATGCATTTGCTACCGAATGTTGGCATCATCGTAGATACCAGGAATATGGACCAACGACTTACCACCACATATCAGGGCGCTCGTTCAGATTGATAGATATGGTCTGCCCATCATTAGAGTTTAATTATTTGTATCCGCATTTACTTTTATTTTTGCTCACATTTGCACTTCTTGTAAGGAAAGTAGTACTTTCTTTTTTATTGTTTTACTTTACTTTTATTGTAAGGGGAGTAGTACTTCTTTTTTTACTGCTTTACTTTACTTTTGATGTAATGGAAGTAGTACTTCCCCATTTATTACTTTGCCTCATTTCAGTTGTAACCACGGTATTCCTCCGCCACAAGTGATGACATATTAATAAATTCTCGAAGGTACCGCCCTCATTCCACAAAAGAAAAAGTGTAGGTTATGATCCAATATTTAATTACTTGTGATTTTCAACTAGCCCAATAATTAATGGTCCAGCAAAGAATCCATCATTTTTCAATTGGCCTTTGTATATGTAATTGGCCTCTGTATATGGAAACGACTAGAAAATAGAGATCATCTTCAACCTTGGATCGGATTGAAATCGACCCGGTTTTGACCCACTCAAATTCAATCTTCCTAATGTCAAAAACTCAAGTTGAGGAACTCACAGAGGCTAGAAAACTAATTTTCTTAAGAAATTTGAAATTTGATTTCAAAAAAAAAAAAGTTTCAAATTTCTTACAAAAACACCAAGGCAGAGGTTACGGGGATTTGATACCAAATGTTAAACAAAAAATGAAACACCCGTTCTTAATAACGCTAGTGGACCTGGAGTGTGACGTGCACCGACAATACATACCAACTAAAAGTTGGACCCATGATCAAGCTACTACAATATGCAACTTTTATAAATTATTTTTAATAATATTTCTGCATTATCTCCATGTAATTTGGACTAACCAACTTGTAAGCACATATATACAACTCCCAAAAATACTATCATATCAATACTAATTCATGACTTCATTCAATAACCATAAAAATACAACACAATACAAAGGTAAGCCAAATTCTCAAACTTTTACTATAAAAATAACATGAATTGTACATATGGATGCAGAATACATAGTGAGCACATCCAACTATATCTACATGTGATGTAGAATGACATCCAAAATGAACATGTGTCACAAAATACTGACTACATGCTTTATGAAATGAGTCATACTAGCCAACTCTATCGGATAATCAAGGCTCAACTCCAAAAGATGCCAAGAAACTCAATTGCTACCTATAAGGAAATGGTGAAGAAATATGAGTTGATAGCTCAGTGGGTAGAGAAGTTCAAAATTAATTATGTTTTTTCATTTATTCATTTTTATAAAAAATCAAGTTTACATCATTTAACAATTCACAGTATAATAACATATCCCTACAATATTAAAAAGAGGCAAGTTGTGTTACTGTTGCTATGACATCACTTTTGTCATCATGTTGATGTAATATATATTTAATTAGTTATGGATTGGAAACAATGTCGTTCCACTTACATGCAATTACCATCTCGTCTGTTTATTCCATTTCCCACGCAACCATCTCTACCTTCTCATTTCCAGATATGTTCTTGACACTGCAAACCCTAGCAAGAAAATCTAAAGACTTAACCGTGAAGCAATGTCGACGAGAATGGCGTCGCCTATTATGTATCAATAATAATGTCATGCTTTCATCTCATTAATCTGAATCTCTCCGACTCTATAGAAAAGATTATTGCTGAGTATGTGAGTTTTTCTTCATTTGCTTTATGGGGTTGTTTTGTTTCTAGATAGTATAGGATTCTCTATCTGCCTTCATCAGCCTTCCAACGCATTTTTCGTGAGAATGTGTGCTTTACTTGGCTCTTCGAAATTCTACAGGTTCTATGTTTTTGTTTCTGATCCTCTTTGTTCTTTCTTAGTATTTATGTTTTTCAATTTTTGGTAATTTATCAGAGAAATATTTCCCTTGTGTTGTATTTGCTTAAGTTTCAGCGAGTTTTAAGTGGTGTCCTCGAATTATAATCGTAGTTAAAGCTTAAGTTTCAACAAGTTTTAGGTGGTGCCCTAATTTGCTCAAACCCAAATTGTTATGAATGAATAATGAAATTAATGATAATTTTAAAGGATTTGTTGGGAATTTTATGAATTTGAATGAGAATGGATTGTATAGAAACCTGTTTCGGTTAGTTTTGACTCAAAATGTAAAAAATAAAATAACTGGTTGTGTCTCCATTAAGTACGGAGACCTGCCGTGTCTCTGTGTCCCACTTTATTAAAAAAAATCTCGTCTCTCCTTGTCTTTTTTTTTTTTCATCTTTGATTTAACTAGTCAATCACATATTATCTTTGAATAACATTTTTAAACTAATTTTCAACACGTTAGGTTTCTGAATTTCTCTAATTAATACGTGTAGTTATTTTTGTTTATATTTTAGAATTTGTCCGCCACGATATAGCGTATATCAAGCAATATTGGAATTCAACCCGTTGTAAGTTTTGTTATTACATTTTTTTTATTTCACAGTCTTTTTTCTTATCGTCACTTTCAATTATATTAATAACAATTATTCTTATAGCTAAAAATTAAATGTAGATGCTTATTTGTGTTCTTTGTAGTAGAAATATTATGTCAAACATAAATTTTTTATTCGATTGGCCAATCACATATTATCCTTGAATAACATTTTGAAACTAATTTCCAACACATTAGGTTTTCTAATTTTCTCTAACTAATACCTTTAGTTATTTTTGTTTATATTTTATAATTTGCCCGCCATGCTGCGTATATTGTAATTGCTTATGGTTTGGATTTTTTTTCGGGAGTTAAAAAGATTGCAAATATCAAGCAATATTGGAATTCGAGCCGTGGTAATTTCTTTTGTTACATTGTTTTTATTTCACGGTCTTTTTTCTTATCGTCAATTTCAATTATATTAATAACAATTATTCTTGTAGTTAAAAATTAAATGTAGATGCTTATCTTTTTTTTTTTTTTTATAGTAGTAGTAGAAATATTATGTCAAACAGAAGTGATCTACCAGACCATTTCATTCAAGTAATAACACCTTCATTAGGTCATAATTTTCGTTTGGTAGGTCTTAAAATGATGCTATTTGTTAACATTTATTCATTATTAATGAAATTGTATATAAAGTAAATAACATTTTTATGAGACTTTTTTTTTCTCTTATAGTCGCTTCCTAAATCTTTTGTTTGTCGCTGAGGACATGACCTTAGTAATACAATACGTTTGATCGGTTATGATGGAATTATTTGCAACATACAATTGGAAAGAGTTGATAATAACATGTATCTTGCTGCTAGATGGCCACGATTCGTTGACCACCATAATTTATAAAATGATTATGTTATCATCTTTGAATACAATGGAAATCCTACTTTCGATGTTTCGATATTTGAGAATTCAGACGTAAAAGTGAGTTATGAGTCTGATACATTTGAGGCTGAGATGTTACCTAATGACAATCCTATTTTCTGAGTAACATTAGAGACTGATCGAGATGGTCATCAAAAAATTGTAAGCTCCTCTTTAAGTTAAATCTTTTGTAAACTATGTCATTCTTGCTATAAACTATTTTTCATATTCATTGTTCTCACCTAGTTCTAAATTTTACTATTTATAGATATGTGAATTTATTCCATTTCCCACGCAACCATCTCTACCTTCTCATTTCCAGATATGTTCTTGACACTGCAAACCCTAGCAAGAAAATCTAAAGACTTAACCGTGAAGCAATGTCGACGAGAATGGCGTCGCCTATTATGTATCAATAATAATGTCATGCTTTCATCTCATTAATCTGAATCTCTCCGACTCTATAGAAAAGATTATTGCTGAGTATGTGAGTTTTTCTTCATTTGCTTTATGGGGTTGTTTTGTTTCTAGATAGTATAGGATTCTCTATCTGCCTTCATCAGCCTTCCAACGCATTTTTCGTGAGAATGTGTGCTTTACTTGGCTCTTCGAAATTCTATAAGTTCTATGTTTTTGTTTCTGATCCTCTTTGTTCTTTCTTAGTATTTATGTTTTTCAATTTTTGGTAATTTATCAGAGAAATATTTCCCTTGTGTTGTATTTGCTTAAGTTTCAGCGAGTTTTAAGTGGTGTCCTAGAATTATAATCGTAGTTAAAGCTTAAGTTTCAACAAGTTTTAGGTGGTGCCCTAATTTGCTCAAACCCAAATTGTTATGAATGAATAATGAAATTAATGATAATTTTAAAGGATTTGTTGGGAATTTTATGAATTTGAATGAGAATGGATTGTATAGAAACCTGTTTCGGTTAGTTTTGACTCAAAATGTAAAAAATAAAATAACTAGTTGTGTCTCCATTAAGTACGGAGACCTGCCGTGTCTCTGTGTCCCACTTTATTAAAAAAAAATCTCGTGTCTCTCCTTGTCTTTTTTTTTCCATCTTTGATTTAACTAGTCAATCACATATTATCTTTGAATAACATTTTTAAACTAATTTTCAACACGTTAGGTTTCTGAATTTCTCTAACTAATACGTGTAGTTATTTTTGTTTATATTTTAGAATTTGTCCGCCACGATATAGCGTATATCAAGCAATATTGGAATTCAACCCGTTGTAAGTTTTGTTATTACATTTTTTTTTATTTCACAGTCTTTTTTCTTATCGTCACTTTCAATTATATTAATAACAATTATTCTTATAGCTAAAAATTAAATGTAGATGCTTATTTGTGTTCTTTGTAGTAGAAATATTATGTCAAACATAAATTGTTTATTCGATTGGCCAATCACATATTATCCTTGAATAACATTTTGAAACTAATTTCCAACACATTAGGTTTTCTAATTTTCTCTAACTAATACCTTTAGTTATTTTTGTTTATATTTTATAATTTGCCCGCCATGCTGCGTATATTGTAATTGCTTATGGTTTGGATTTTTTTTCGGGAGTTAAAAAGATTGCAAATATCAAGCAATATTGGAATTCGAGCCGTGGTAATTTCTTTTGTTACATTGTTTTTATTTCACGGTCTTTTTTCTTATCGTCAATTTCAATTATATTAATAACAATTATTCTTGTAGTTAAAAATTAAATGTAGATGCTTATCTTTTTTTTTTTTTTTTTGCAGTAGTAGTAGAAATATTATGTCAAACAGAAGTGATCTACCAGACCATTTCATTCAAGTAATAACACCTTCATTAGGTCATAATTTTCGTTTGGTAGGTCTTAAAATGATGCTATTTGTTAACATTTATTCATTATTAATGAAATTGTATATAAAGTAAATAACATTTTTATGAGACTTTTTTTTTTCTCTTATAGTCGCTTCCTAAATCTTTTGTTTGTCGCTGAGGACATGACCTTAGTAATACAATACGTTTGATCGGTTATGATGGAATTATTTGCAACATACAATTGGAAAGAGTTGATAATAACATGTATCTTGCTGCTAGATGGCCACGATTCGTTGACCACCATAATTTATAAAATGATTATGTTATCATCTTTGAATACAATGGAAATCCTACTTTCGATGTTTCGATATTTGAGAATTCAGACGTAAAAGTGAGTTATGAGTCTGATACATTTGAGGCTGAGATGTTACCTAATGACAATCCTATTTTCTGAGTAACATTAGAGACTGATCGAGATGGACATCAAAAAATTGTAAGCTACTCTTTAAGTTAAATCTTTTGTAAACTATGTCATTCTTGCTATAAACTATTTTTCATATTCATTGTTCTCACCTAGTTCTAAATTTTACTATTTATAGATATGTGAATTTATTCCATTTCCCACGCAACCATCTCTACCTTCTCATTTCCAGATATGTTCTTGACACTGCAAACCCTAGCAAGAAAATCTAAAGACTTAACCATGAAGCAATGTCGACGAGAATGGCGTCGCCTATTATGTATCAATAATAATGTCATGCTTTCATCTCATTAATCTGAATCTCTCCGACTCTATAGAAAAGATTATTGCTGAGTATGTGAGTTTTTCTTCATTTGCTTTATGGGGTTGTTTTGTTTCTAGATAGTATAGGATTCTCTATCTGCCTTCATCAGCCTTCCAACGCATTTTTCGTGAGAATGTGTGCTTTACTTGGCTCTTCGAAATTCTATAAGTTCTATGTTTTTGTTTCTGATCCTCTTTGTTCTTTCTTAGTATTTATGTTTTTCAATTTTTGGTAATTTATCAGAGAAATATTTCCCTTGTGTTGTATTTGCTTAAGTTTCAGCGAGTTTTAAGTGGTGTCCTAGAATTATAATCGTAGTTAAAGCTTAAGTTTCAACAAGTTTTAGGTGGTGCCCTAATTTGCTCAAACCCAAATTGTTATGAATGAATAATGAAATTAATGATAATTTTAAAGGATTTGTTGGGAATTTTATGAATTTGAATGAGAATGGATTGTATAGAAACCTGTTTCGGTTAGTTTTGACTCAAAATGTAAAAAATAAAATAACTGGTTGTGTCTCCATTAAGTACGGAGACCTGCCGTGTCTCTGTGTCCCACTTTATTAAAAAAAAATCTCGTGTCTCTCCTTGTCTTTTTTTTTCCATCTTTGATTTAACTAGTCAATCACATATTATCTTTGAATAACATTTTTAAACTAATTTTCAACACGTTAGGTTTCTGAATTTCTCTAACTAATACGTGTAGTTATTTTTGTTTATATTTTAGAATTTGTCCGCCACGATATAGCGTATATCAAGCAATATTGGAATTCAACCCGTTGTAAGTTTTGTTATTACATTTTTTTTTATTTCACAGTCTTTTTTCTTATCGTCACTTTCAATTATATTAATAACAATTATTCTTATAGCTAAAAATTAAATGTAGATGCTTATTTGTGTTCTTTGTAGTAGAAATATTATGTCAAACATAAATTTTTTATTCGATTGGCCAATCACATATTATCCTTGAATAACATTTTGAAACTAATTTCCAACACATTAGGTTTTCTAATTTTCTCTAACTAATACCTTTAGTTATTTTTGTTTATATTTTATAATTTGCCCGCCATGCTGCGTATATTGTAATTGCTTATGGTTTGGATTTTTTTTCGGGAGTTAAAAAGATTGCAAATATCAAGCAATATTGGAATTCGAGCCGTGGTAATTTCTTTTGTTACATTGTTTTTATTTCACGGTCTTTTTTCTTATCGTCAATTTCAATTATATTAATAACAATTATTCTTGTAGTTAAAAATTAAATGTAGATGCTTATCTTTTTTTTTTTTTTTGTAGTAGTAGTAGAAATATTATGTCAAACAGAAGTGATCTACCAGACCATTTTCATTCAAGTAATAACACCTTCATTAGGTCATAATTTTCGTTTGGTAGGTCTTAAAATGATGCTATTTGTTAACATTTATTCATTATTAATGAAATTGTATATAAAGTAAATAACATTTTTATGAGACTTTTTTTTTTCCTCTTATAGTCGCTTCCTAAATCTTTTGTTTGTCGCTGAGGACATGACCTTAGTAATACAATACGTTTGATCGGTTATGATGGAATTATTTGCAACATACAATTGGAAAGAGTTGATAATAACATGTATCTTGCTGCTAGATGGCCACGATTCGTTGACCACCATAATTTACAAAATGATTATGTTATCATCTTTGAATACAATGGAAATCCTACTTTTGATGTTTCGATATTTGAGAATTCAGACGTAAAAGTGACTTATGAGTCTGATACATTTGAGGATGAGATGTTACCTAATGAAAATCCTATTTTCTGAGTAACATTAGAGACTGATCGAGATGGTCATCAAAAAATTGTAAGCTCCTCTTTAAGTTAAATCTTTTGTAAACTATGTCATTCTTGCTATAAACTATTTTTCATATTCATTGTTCTCACCTAGTTCTAAATTTTACTATTTATAGATCTGTGAATTTATTTTGTAGTATGTACCTGGGGCTTTCACTCGATTGTATCTACCAAATTTGTCCAAAATGTACAAATTCATGATCGTTCACATCACAATTGACCGCTACAAACAAATCTAAGAACAAATGGTGATGTGCAATGTTTCATCATAGGTTGGACATGCTATGTTAGAGAGAAACAATTTCAAATAGGTGACACGTGTGTATTTTAACTTGTGAACGATGAAATCCCAATGTTCATGACGTACAAACTGTGTCACACTGATGGAAGTTGGACCCTTACATGAATTTTACATTTTCCCTTTTCATATTTCATGTTTACTTATTATCGAGCATTAATTTTGTCTTCTTATATACGAAAATTATATAACTAAATCCTTTAAGATTTGGGTTTCTAATTTGCATGTGCTATTTTTACTCCATATTTGCATTCAATTGGTACGTTTTACTTTTTTTAGTATATCAGTTAAAAAACTTTGACTTTTATACTTTTATTTAATCTACAGAATGAAATTCTACATTTGGAATTCATTGAATGCTATATCGTCATCATTCGGAGACAAGTATCCTTCTATCTGAAATTATTCCAAGTAAGTTAACAGTTTTAATACTCTTTTGTGTAGCTATTCTTTTGTCGTTTTCTATTTCATTTCTGATTTCATTCTTATACTTCTATATACTTAATCAAACTACACATTTATTTGCAGGTTCATCTAAGGAGTCAAATATTAGTAATTATGCTTGAGCTTCTTCCAAAGCATTTATCACTAAATTTAGAAAGAAATCTCCCAAAAACCTACCAAAATATAAAAGAGCAATCAAATATTTTCACAAAAAACTTCTCTTTTGTTTGTGGCTACAAAATAAACGTTCTGTAGCTCAAACGAATGACGACTTTTTTGTCAACATATTCAATTGTTATTTTAAATTATGTCATGCTTTTGGGAGACTTTTTTCTAAACTTGGTGATAGTTATTTCAACAACATTTCAAATTAAGAGGTGATTTTTAACACGTTTTTCTCTAACTATTCTTCTTTGTATTTTTATTTGAGGTATGATTTCATTGTTACACTTCCATTTACTTTATGAAGATACACATTTTATCGCAAGTACATCTAAAAAGTTAAACGTTAACAATTATACTTGAGAGTTGTTTTGTACTTTAAATTGTTCAGTAAGATCAATTGTTTTACTCAATAATAGCAATGTGTTTTCCAATGGCACTTAACATTTTGTCCTTATATCACAGCTTAATGTGGGCAGTTGCGTTTGAATGACCTTTTTTAATACCTTTGTTATGCTATAATTGCATTTTGGTACACCTGGTTCAATAAGGTTCTCTTTTAATTTCAATTCTTTGTCATATGTATCTTTCTCTACTTAAATGTATATATAATTATTCTCACTATCTGTTATTCATAATTTCAGCTTTTAATTTTCTCTATGTTTGAATTAAGCATGTTATATCATCGCCTGAATTTATTGGGTATCAAAACCCAACAAATCTCCATCTTGATTTCCAATAAATCTGCAAGCAATCAAAACACGCAGTTTATACTTGCACAATCAAGGTAACCAATAAACTTGGTATCACAGACCTTTTCTCATGTTTCGAACCTGAAACACATACCACACCTCCTCCATATACTCACTGGGGCTAAGGTCAAGAACACCCAAATAGAAACAAATAATAACAGCACTCAATCAAGAGCAAATAAAATACGCGATGGATATATCATATAGGATAACACGTAGATCTTTTCAAACATGTTCACACAGAATAATAGATTAACACCAAGTTAATCAACAGGCCAACACATACGCAAAAAATGCATAAATGACCTCACGAAAAAAATCTCAACACACTTATCATATCTCATTCTGTGTTGCTCACACCTCAAGAACACATATCTCACTTCATCACCCACCATGCTCACTAAACTAATCACTCAACTCATGTTTAACTGGTAAATCTCTGTAGATCCTAAGTTCTCGGAATAATCATCTATCACCATATCACTTCTCCAAACCTAAATGGATAATGGGTCTCCACCTAACAAAAGTGATAGGAGTGCCTCTCTCACACTCAACCTGATCAGGGTCTCCTCCAGATAAAAGATCCAAACATTTCATCACCTCTCCACACGTGATCCAAATGCCAACTCCGCGTCCCATGGTACAACCACCAATGTACCCCTAGACATCTATACTCCACCTTACCAAAAAACATACAAAACACTACTAATGCATCCCAAACCTACTATGACAAATCAATACCTTTCGACGACCACAAAGGTTAGGGCTCAATTAAAATTGACTCACGTACCAAAAGATTATTCCAATCACCAACGCTAAAAAATAAACAAAAGATTAATCACACAAAAGGAATGGTAAAGGTGGCACTCACAAAGAGAATAGAAGAAGGAGTTGGACTTCACAACACTCACAAAAGATGCTCACACAGAGAACGAAGATAACCCTCACAGGTGGCCTCACATAATCTCACAAACCATACATGCTCGCAAAGATGAAGGAGAAAATGACTGTCCCTCTTACTTCTCACTACCACATTTTTTTACACCACTCAAAGAGCAAAACAAAGTACGCCATAGATCTCAACCCACTATGCATGCAAACAATTACACCAAGTAATAAGATCACTCCAATTCATGTTAATGCACATATCAAATATATTGAAATACACACATAATTATGCAACCGAGTTAAGCGATCACATACATGCAGAAAGAATTATACATTGATGCACATGTAGTAACAAGGTTTACCCTCAATAAAACCTCACACAGGTCATCACTCGACCCAAAGACAGAATTCACCTCATCGCTTTCTCATCATCTTTCATTTTATTATCATTCTTAGGACGGTCTATTTCAACCATGTCCAAATTACTACAATAAAAACATATCTTACTTTTCGCACTTACCTTAGACCTACATATGCCATCAATACCAGCTAATGACCACAAGCAAAGTAAGACATAATTCACACAAAATAGTCAATCAAACTTTCCTAAGGTCACATGCAATTCTAACAATGTAAAAAATTGGCAACAAATTCATAAAAAACTTAAGACAAATAATTAACAAGTAATTCCTAGGTCTAGCAACAAGCAATGGTTATCCCTTCACAGTAACCTCAAACCTAACGTCACCCCACACGATCACTTCTAATGCGAAAAATAAATTATCCTACACAATAATTTTAACTGCAATAATAAAAGGTAAAGAACACGATACCGAGTGGACCACGTCTGAATGTCCGTAAATATCAAGAGTGCGAAGTCACCACTTTAGGATTGTCATAATTCGTCCTAAAGTCTCCAGCAACTGCGACAATACGAAACGACAATCGACACCCTCACGTCGAAGGGCAAAATAGTCCAACTTCCACCGTAATGCCCTAAACTGAAATTCAACAACACCGCATAGTCCGTCTCGACGTCCTTAAAAACTGTCTAAAGACCACATCGCCAGAATCAGCCATCATGCACTGCACGCGCCACCTTCGACGCTACGCGTAGGCCTCACGTGTCGGCACGTAGCCGATATGCGATGGTTCCCAATCTACCTGCTGAGTCTGTCAGTAGTATTCATTTCTCCAATAAGTCTGTGGTTTGGTCGAAAAATGAATTTACAAGTCCGGCAGGAATTTTTCAAAATTGCCTAGATTTTTCTCCTATTTTCTGGTTCGATTCTGGTCCACTTCTAGCCCTTTTTTGCCCCCAAGAATCACAAATTTCTCAACAATACAAGATCTGATACCATTTGTAGGATTTTGGGCTCCAATAACCAATTTTCAGGCTCAGAAAACAACCAAACGAACACCACGCTATCAAGACTCGACCCAAAACTTCTAAACCTTGTTTGCTCCAAGTTTCATCCCTACAAAGGAGATATGGTGGTGGTGATGGCAAGCCCACACAGGGAGGAAGGAAAAGAGAAAAACAATGGTTAGAACTCACCAAGAAATCCACCACAAGCCAGCTGCCCTTTCTTCTTTCTCTCAACTGCCTCTCTCTTTTCCGCTCTTTTACACACACACTAGAAACGACTGGAATGGGGGGGAGAATAAAATGGGGTCAATTAGGTCACTAAAGTTTGGGCCAAACACTCCCTCCAAATGGGCCAAAATCCACTACATGGGCTAATAACATAACCATCCAAACCCAAACTTGTGTCATCCAAAAGTATAGGTCGTTTCCGAGTCGAGCCAAGTCTATGGTGTTGCTAAAATAATCCGACAACTGTTTTAAATTATCGCCCGGATTTATTGGGTATCAAAACTCAACATTCATTATTGATTTGTATTCACTAAAATAAATGGGCAAAGTTTCTAATTGGTTATACACCGTGTCGGAGAAATATCAGAGCTCTGATTTGACCTAAAGAAAAGACCCTTAAACTAGATCAAAGAGTCGGATTTCCTTTTCAACTAAGAAGTTGAATTATGTTGTTAGTTAAAATATAGAGGGAAATGGGAGATGAATGATATTTTTTAACAGAAAAGGAACAAATGTTTGGTTTCCTTCGCCAGAGAGATGTTTCCAACGAAACGGAGAGAGACAAAGTAAGTTTCTACAAGGGAAACAAAATGAGCTCTTGAGAACAAGAAAATGTATGCTGCAAAGAACTTAATATTTAATGTGCCCCATCATATTATCGTGATTCACGTAACCGGACTTACTTAGGAATGGCAACGGTTCGGTTCGGTTCGGCCAAAACCATAACCGCACCACCAAATTTTTTGTCATACCATAACCGCACCATAATCACGAAAGTTGGTTCGGTTCAGCTCGGTTCGTATCTCGATTCGTTTAATAACTACGAAAATAAATTATTTTTTATAAGTTCAAACTCCGATCGTCGGATTGAAAAAAAAAATATTATGAAGAAAAGTCAATAAAAATAAAACACAATACTAAATCAATTTAGCAAACAATATCCCAAATGAAAATGCAAACAATATCCCAACTTTCAAATGCAAAATTCGAATTTAACAAACAGTATTATCAACATAGGTCAAGACTCTTACTAGCATAGGTCAATCTTCATTCTTCCCCACAACTCTTTACCATGAATATCAGTCCACAGCTAATCCAGATCACACATTAAAACTTCTAAAGTCTTCGGGTGAAACCTATTTTTATGTGGACTCACAAATCTATCACTTTTACTAAACGCTGACTCGCTTGAGGTTCTCTTTTCCTTAGATGAGGAAAAATTCTTTATAATTTTGTAACTATCAACAATAATTAAGTCAAACGAACGGAGAGCCGACACTCGCTGATTCGGCCATGAAGATGGATCTGCAGTTATTAGTACTCAAAATTAATCTACTTAACCTAGGAAAAATGACAACTCTGCACGTCTTCAAAATCGAAATTGATTAACCTAAACCTTGAAAAAAAACATTCAAGTCTTTCTTCTTTGCTTGTATCATATGAGCAATTAAGCAAATAAGAAAGGGTTAAGATATATCATATACCTGCACTACAATTCAACAATTTATGCTAATTTATGATTTGGATCAATATATTAAGGAAATGCAAGAATGATTTCTTCTTCAATGCACATATTTACTAAAATTAAATTGAACAACATGTCATCACCAAAAAATTACAACTTTATGAAGTGTTTCCACAGTCTTTTTAAGATTAAACAAACATTCAGCTGCAGATTAAAACAAACAAAATTCTAATAAACTAATCATTGATTTGATGAACAGAAAATACAATTTTTTAGTGGAAAAGTGTAGTCTGGAGATTGTAAACCTGTGTTTCAATTTAACGTGTATGGTATATTGAAATTGGGCTACCTAGGCAGTAGGCTGTGTTATTGGGTTAAGGTTTACCCAATGTTAATTGGGCCAGAATTTTGGGAAGCCCAATTGTTAAAATTGTCCAATTAATTTTGAGAAAGAATAATGGAAAGCTCAATTGTCCAATTAATTTTTTTTAACGGGTAATCGGTTCGGGGCGAAGCATCATCGCTAAATACCATACTCACCCCTAAATGAAGTTGTTCATTAAAATCAAAACCATAACCGTCACATTGCACCATCGGTTCGATTTTTTTCGCCCCATTCGGTTCGGTTAACCGCGATTTTCGATTTTAACGGTTTGAATTGCCATCCCTGGACCTATTATCGATTTCCATCCAATGAGTAATTGGACGAAGTAAAATTGTGTAGCCATTAAAAGATGATGTAAAGTACGACGAGTAAATTGTAACATGTAACAAAGTTAAATTATCGTTGAAAGATTTAACTCATTAATAAGAACCTCTTTTTCCCCTTTTCCTTTCTTTTCCTTTTTTTTTTTTTTTTTAAAGAAAAAAATCCGCCCACCCGCTGCGAAAAGTCAGAGAAACAAAATCAACAACTAAAAATGTAAACCACCATTAAAAGCAGCCATTCTTGATATTTCCTCTACGTCTCCCTACAGTTCCTAATCCTACATTTCCTACCAATACAACACTGCGCTGCCATAAATTTGCAAACCAATAGGTCCGCCAAACGGACTAAAACACTTGTACGTTTATTAATCCTCACAAATATCCTTTTTTTTTTTTTTTTAATTTGTGCCAAATCTCTACCTCAACACACGCATACACAAGCCCGGTAATTCTCTCTTCTTTTTTTTTCTCCATTTTTTAGTTTTAATTTTTAGGTTCTCTCATTTTACTGCTACATACTGAATTGTATTCATGTATTTATGCGGTTTTATGTGTTGTCAATTTGTTTAGTTGACCAAGATTTGATCTGAAGAACGAAATCCGATTTATGGATAGGCATATTCATTGATTTATGTGTGAATGTGATATAAAGGTGTGTCTTTCATGTTAATTAGGGAGTCAATATGCTGGGAGTTATAAGGCAAAGAGTGGCCTGCAGATGCGTTCCCACTTCGGTAAAGCCATTTTGATTGATTGAAACTTTCTAGTAAATTCAATTCATTTGTTTGATTGTTAACAATTTTTGAATGGTTGTGTGAGTTTTTCTCCATTTTTTTTTCCTCATTTGAAGAATTTGGAGCGAGGAATGCGAATAGTTGCATCCCGGTCTTTTTCTTCCACAGCAAAACAGGTACATATTTGAAGGATCTATATATTTTTTCAAGTTTCTTAATGTTGCGTTTTAGAGCAAGGTAATAAAAATGTTTGGTAGTTGAACATTGAGGGAGTACATATATTAAAATATGCGACTAAATCTGTGTTGTTTTGATATTTTTGAAGTTTTGGTCTTTTGGTAGCTTTCTTTGTTAATGTTGTCCCAAATCCAAGCTGTATCAGAACATCAATCAAAATGTATATCCAAATACTTTGAATTGTTTGTGGTTAACAATATGTACTTGCCGGTTCTTGCAGATGACAGTACGTGAGGCTTTAAATTCAGCACTTGATGAAGAAATGTCTGCTGACCCTAAAGTCTTTTTAATGGGTGAAGAGGTAAACTGGAAGTTTTAGTTCAGTATGAGAAAAAAATGCACTTACTCACATTGTTGATTTGTTCTTGTCGGGTTCCGTGATTTTTTAAACTTGTTTATTACTATTATATAGGTTGGTGAGTATCAAGGTGCATACAAGGTGAGTGTTACTCGTTCAACGGCACCTCAACTGCTTCAACTATAATGACTTTTCATAATCTTGTTATTATTCTTTCAGTAATCATTTTTTATTTACTCTATGTTACTTTAGATTTCCAAAGGGCTTTTGGAGAAGTATGGTCCCGACAGAGTTCTGGATACTCCTATTACTGAGGTTTCTCTTTGCCTTTTACTTATGAATTGTTTTAGTTGTGTTTATAATATTTTTCATACTCAACCAGTTTATATGTTGCAGGCCGGATTTACTGGAATTGGAGTTGGTGCAGCTTACTATGGTCTCAGGCCTGTGATTGAGTTCATGACTTTTAACTTCTCTATGCAGGTGAGAATTCTTTCTTTATGCTATGTTTGACCATATAGAAATGGGAAATATTTAGAAAATATTTCTGTTCAATTTTGAATATATTATTCACAAATCCAATTTTGATGCCCCAATTGTTTGCCACTAAATGCAACCTGATTATTTGTTTCTTTATATTTTGAAGTGCATTTGATTCCATAATGATGCTCTAAAGATGTTATGATTTAGCTAGAGTTTGTATGAAATAGTCGATGACAGGCTCAGCTTAAAGCTATCACAGTCTAAGCCAAGAAGATACATACTTTACTGTGTTAGTTTTTGGTTCAGTGTTTAATGAAAAAAGTCACGCCTACAATTACTATGACTGAATTCAATGCATTATGGAAAGAATTACTTGTATTCTCCAGAAATGATCTTTGACTATAAAGCCTGTTGTTAGCTACGGTGTGGATGACTTGCTCTTTGTACTCATAAGTCATACTCTTTTAAAAAAATGGACTTGTAAAGTACTAAACCAATTGTTTTTTTGATAAGTAGTACTAAACCAATTGTAAAGCAAAGAATGTTACTACTTGTTCAGTATTATTAGTCAAATTCATCAACAAGAAAGAAATATAAGAGTTCTGTTTGTGGTTTCGTTGCATTTCTTTTGTCAACTTATTACTCGAGTGAAACAGCATTTTACTTTGTAATTTCCCTTTATGCCGTTAATGCTTTTTTTTTTTTTTTTTAACATTATTTTTTGGAGAGAAGAGAAAATGATTAGGCTTATTTGATATATTTTTTATGTTAGCATTCACCTAGAAGATTGAGTATCTGAAATGAACATTATTACAAGCACCATTATATTCTAAAAACATCTATGGCACTGAGGAATAACTTATTGGTTGTTGCAGGCCATCGACCACATTATTAATTCTGCTGCAAAATCAAATTATATGTCAGCAGGTCAGATTTCAGTGCCTATTGTTTTCAGGGGTCCAAATGGTGCTGCTGCTGGTGTTGGGGCTCAACATTCCCAGGTACAAGTTTAATTTGGTCCGTCATTATTTTCTTCTCCGTATCATGCTTCAGATCAAAGATTGTATAATTTGTTGCTAGCATCCAAGGAAGTGTTTTCTTGTTTTTTCTTTCGCGTTACTAATGGTAAAAGGAGTTTGGACAAGGATGCCTTATTTTGGTGTGAAAATGGGCTCAGTTTTTAAATTATGATAAGACTATAATACATAAAACAATAAAAGTAGATGTTGGTGCACCTTCCAATTTTTGATATAGCCATCTTTTGACATTGTCTTCTACAATTCAATATTTCCTACCATGTCACTCACTGTGTATCTCTTGCAGTGCTATGCAGCATGGTTTGCTTCATGCCCAGGATTAAAGGTTCTGGTTCCGTATTCATCAGAGGATGCTCGTGGCCTGCTGAAAGCTGCTATAAGGGATCCAGATCCCGTTGTTTTCCTTGAAAATGAGTTGCTGTGAGTATTAAGATTCCATTCGATGCTTTTAATATTTGTTACCACCCTCATTTTATGTTACTATCTCTTTGTGTCACAGATATGGTGAATCATTCCCTGTTTCTGCCGAAACTCTTGATTCCAGTTTTTGTCTTCCAATTGGGAAAGCTAAGGTATATTATCTAAAGACAATTGTACTTCTGCTTGCATCATACATAATAATAACTTATTTCTCTTCAATTTTTTGTTTGGCAGATCGAACGCGAGGGAAAGGATGTTACAATCACTGCTTTCTCAAAAATGGTTGGCTATGCTCTTCAGGTGGGTCAGTCTATTTGTGCATGAATTGAATAAAATTGAATCATATACGCCTGTGTTTTTCACCTACCTAATTTATAAACATAATCGTTCAAACCTATTTTTTTCCACACATTTCGATTTCGTAAGATCCACAAGTACTACCCACTTGTTAATCACTCAGTTCTATCTATTTATTTAAAATGATCTGAAACAAGTGCTATGACTTCCGCAGCACCAATTATTTTCCACCAATGAGTGGAAAGTTTTATATAACAAATTTGAAGACAAATGATAGTACAGAAGCAAAACTAAGTTCTTTCATTTGGGAAATTTAACTATTCTACAGGTTCTGAATGGTCTTTCCCTCTCATGTTTTATAATAGAATTCAAGTTTGGGTGTTACTTATTATTATGTATAAATTTTCGATAGGCTGCTGATATTCTTGCGAAGGAAGGAATTAGTGCTGAGGTAATTTAATGATATTCAATTATCTATGACATCTTGAAATGAAGAATAGAAATATGGTGTTTCAGAAACTTGGTTTATTGGGCTTCCTTTGTTTCTTCAGGTGATAAATCTTCGCTCGATTCGCCCTCTTGATAGGTCGACTATAAATGCTTCTGTAAGGAAAACCAATAGGCTTATTACTGTTGAAGAAGGTTTCCCTCAACATGGCATTGGTGCAGAGATCTGGTTACTTTCTTTGCACTACTGAATCTTCCCTTCCCCATCTCTTTCTCCTCAAGTAATGGTTTCCCTTTTATCTCGCCAGTGTATTTATGATTATTTACATTTCTTCAGCGCATCTGTTCTTGAAGATAGCTTTGAGTACCTTGATGCCCCTGTTGAGAGGATTGCCGGGGCAGATGTTCCCATGCCCTATGCTGCAAATCTTGAGAGAATATCCGTCCCACAGGTTAGTTCGTGTTGGGCTTTTTCCTTTTATTCTTAACGATATGTTCTTTGGCTTTAAGAATGTGTTGTACCAATACATATGTAGTTAACCATAGTGTTATGTTACGTGAATAAAAGAAATTGTTTTTGTATTTTATAATTGCTTCTCTTATACGTACTCCAATGAATGTTGCCTTCAACTAGGGAATACAATGGAAAAGGCAGTAAATATTGGCTCCGGTTTCTCCACAATTTGTATGAGTTGTGGATGAGACTAATTGGAATAAATGTTGAACAACAGTTGACTTTCATGGTGTATACTTTGGGCTTAGTGTTTATTTTCTTTTAAACATCCTGCTATCTTATATGAAGATTGTGAGCTTTATTAAGTGCCCTTGGGTTCACGGTGAGGCATCCTATATTTGTTTCTTCCTTTTCTCATTATACCCTTTATTTTTATTTTACTTTGAATTTTGAATTGAGCTTGTAAGTAATCTTTTTACGTCTTTGGAAATCTTTACTCCACTTATTTCTTCATTGTCAATCGAATAATTGTTCGATGCCTAAAATTCTATTCTATCCTTCAATTCAATCCCATGTGCACTAGCACTAGTTTGAGATCACAAGTACCTTCTTTAAATTCCTTCGGAAATCCCAACTCCACTTGTTTCTTTATCATCAATCGCATAATTGTACTATACCTAAGATTCTATTAGATCATTCATCTCAATCCCCTTGTGCACTATGACTAGTTTGATGTATACGTTTCAGAATAATTCATAAATTGGGGCTTAGATCTAAAGATTATTTCGTCCTCCACGGTTATTTGCTTATTCCATATATATGTACTATAGGAAGAATAAACGAGTTGAAAGATCATGTGTGCAAGCCAAAAGAGAGAACTAGCCAACACCAGAGCTCCAAAATAAAACGGGAACTGGAAAATCTTTAGATACATAGTAGAAACATAATAGGAAATAAGATATAGACTACCTTCATGCCGTGTTATTATTTTCTCTGTTTCCATTCAAAAGATCCTGCGTGTTGTTGAACTCATTCCCTGATCTTGTTTTGATGCTTTGAAATCTGTTGTTCAGGTTGAGGACATTGTTCGAGCAGCAAAGAGGTCTTGCTACAGATCAAGTTCATTGGCCGCAGCTGCTTAAAAGTTGCAACTAACAAAAGGTTTTGTCAATTCTAGATTTTTGTTTACCCCCGAGTGGTGTGGGTTTTTGCCCTCTCCTTCTGTGGTTAACCAGTTGCCACAAAATAAGATTAAAAACATTGATGGGATACAAGTTTCTAAAATTTCCTTCGAATTTTGTCACGGTTGAAGAAGATTAATCTGTAAGAAAACCAACGAAGCTGAGTGACGCAAATGCTGCATAGCCATTGTTGTTATTCAAGTTTTGTCTGCAAAATTTGTTACTTTTTGGGTTCTGATTTGATATTTACCACATTCATTATGTTTGCAGTATCTTCGTTTTTTACCCATAATTCGACTACGTGATGCATGACTATCTATGTATCACGTCATATTCTTCATAGTCAGCTCCAATTTGACACTCCTGTCGAGCTTTTGCAATGTTAGCCGAGGATATCTTTCATCCTTTTTACCAGCAAATAATTTTATGATCAATATTTTTTCGTTCTGATTCTCTCTCTAACTGAATCGATGCGTACGTAAAATATGCATGTGAATGCATCTTTTGGATTCGAGAAAAGTTGGTACAATTATGTGTCGATGAAAATGGAGAGGACTTGTGTTGCAATTAGAGAGGACAAATTGACCCGATCTTGCCCCCGAATGAGGCGGGAATCTCCGCTCCATTTAGTAATAGAGGATAGGATGGGAACATGGTTCTTGTACTCAACCTGCTATGAATTTATATTATTATTCTAAAATATTAAAAACTAAATAAATAAATGAACGGGGCGATAAACAATTTTTTTTGATACCGGCCTTGACTTTTGAAAATTCCTTGTTGGGGGCAAGGAAGGGGATGGCTGCCCCTATCGAAAAGAATATGTCGATATCTTTCAATAGCTTATGTCGTATTTTTATCGAAAAGAAGCCTTTTTGACACTTCATGAACCTCGATTTGTACATATGTGGTTATTTATCCATTTGTGCATGTCATCCTTGATGATACTAATTTTACTAGTTGTTCCCTTGCTTAAAAAAAAGAGCATTCTAATTGTACACAGTACACGGATGGCAACTGCTTAGTAAGAAATGAAAATGACAATTATTTTATTACTTATATGATGATATGATGGTATTTAAGCTCGTTGGGGAGTTAAATATGGATTATGGACCCACTACTAAGAATGTCATACTTTAAAATATTTCATTTTGAAGAATATTGATTCCTAATGAAAATTATTGTTAGGATAATTTCACATGAATGAACATAGAATGTGAACATTAACCTCGAATATACACCCAAAAAATATTTAAAAAAGAAAAAGAAATGGAAGATTATAGTTAATTAATATAAAGCATTGTAAATGGCGATAAATTGCGTTGTTAGTTCTGTAAGTTGATTTGCATCCTTTCAATATAGTTATACAATGAGCTTCTAACTACATATTTCATCTCGCACGTTGCCGTCAAGATTATGATTCATTTCTGACATTAAAAAGTTGGACAAGAGGAGAACAGAGAATTAGATTGTTTTCAAAGTTGAAAATTATTATTCTGATATACTATAGTGAAAATATGTGAACTAATACTAATGTAATTTTTCCCTGATTGGAGCAGGGGTGTCAATTTGCCTTGTCAACTCGGACGGCCCGTGACTCGACCCTGTTTGCAGCTTAGTTCTGTCGAGCCCCATTTTGGAGCATTGGTTTCGATCCATGAGCAAATTAAAAAAAAAACGAAAAAAAAAATATAATTTTTTGGAGCATCGGTTTCGATGCACAGTGCTTGCTACCTCTTTTTATTAATATAAAAAAAAATATATATGGTCTTGCTCAGCTTGAAAAGACTCGAACCGAAAACCCAAATCAAGCCTAAATTTTTTGGCCTTGCAAAAGCTCGGCTTGGGCCAAAAAAACCTCTAACCATTTTTACTAGAATCGAGCCCGAACTTCGAATTTCGGCTTGACTCGTTGACTTCCCAAGACTGGATTAGGTGATACACTTTGTTAATCATTAAAACTTGAAATTTCATTTTAAAAGATCAACCCTATTAAGAAAATGGTAAATAACACAAAACGTCCTTACATTTCAATGTTATTTGCAAAACGTTCATATATTTCATTTTTTGATATTTTCACCCCTACCTTCCACCTTTCATTGCGCAAAAATGTTATTTTCAACCATTTTTTTTCAATAAAATGACGATTTCACCCTCCTATTCAAATTAAACAAAAATAAAATAAAATAAAAACAAACAACTAATTGTAACCATAGTCCTAAATTTTTTAAAATATTACAGATAAGTCATAAATTCTCCACCATCACCACTTTCACGACCCCACCAACCCACCACCTATAGATCCACATAGCACCATTTTTTTGCTACCACGCCTGTCGGGCTCCACCACCATTCGCCTCGCTTCAATCTCCCCAACATCATCTCAGTATTGGTCACAAAATATGTCTAAAACAACCACATTTGCAGCATAAAATACCAAACTGCCGTATACAACCCTTCACGGCAACTCAACTTTAGGCGCCACCCATAGTCGCGCACCACCACTGACGGTTACCTCTC
Organism: Fraxinus excelsior; assembly: GCA_019097785.1. Taxonomy (NCBI): domain Eukaryota; kingdom Viridiplantae; phylum Streptophyta; class Magnoliopsida; order Lamiales; family Oleaceae; genus Fraxinus; species Fraxinus excelsior. The sequence goes on from CM032623.1 coordinate 38,816,077, forward strand.
ACCTCGACGAACCTATACATGGCCTCACATCAATCAAACATACTTCAAATCATTCTACTGTAATCTAGATATTCGACAGTGGCAACGTCCATTTTGCCAAGCTATTTTCCCATGCATCCCCAAATTGGCACCAATCAAACCATCAACAAACCCAAACTACAATGAGTATGAATCTAATTGAACAAATTATCCCCCCAACCGTTTCAATTTCTAGTCCAAAAATCTCCAAGGGTGTGATGCACGGAGAGAGCTCCAACCAAAATTGGTGGATCCTAAGTGCTCCAATCTTCAAATTCATGTGGGAGAGTAAAGCGAGGTTGGTGGTGGTGGAGTCCAATGGGCGTGGTGGCCAAAATGTGGTGTTATGTAGATCTATAGGTGGCAACTTGGTAAGTTGTGAAAGTGGTGGTGGTGGAGAATTTATGATTTCTTTGTAATTTTTAAAAAACTTAAGGACTATAGTTATAATTGTTTATTCATCGTTTTCTTTTTGTGAGCAATGTGAACCACGCGAACCAAGCCAATTTCAGTAACATACAGATGGAGGAGTCCTCGGCGGGATGAAAATGGGGCAGAAGGCCGAGGTTGCAATCAGAGTAATTGCTTTTGCATGCGTTTTAGGCATTGAAACTATTGTATACAAGGAATGCCAACATAATATTCGTCGCTCGTAGTATGGCTACGCCGCTAGAAGCTCATTTCCGTAGATCCACAATTAGAGATTTCTATTTCTATATGTGCTCAAATTCTCACTGCTACTACCACACACCGTCTCACACGGTGATTTTGTGCAGCGGGCGACGGTGGTTGTTGTTGTTGGTATTATTGTTGGAGAGTGGTTGTAACTGTGGCGGTGGCGACAGGTATGTGACGAAGTTCTGTGGCCAACTATTTGATCGATCTGTGACTTGTGACCAAGTATTGGTGGGGTACTGAGATTGGGGGACGGGTATTTGGGTGTCTATGACCAACAATACGGTTCTATGTAATCAACTATTAAACCGTGACCTTAAAATTCGGTATTGTGTGACTAACTAATTTGGAAATACGTGACTTCTGTTATCTATAATTTTTTTAACTTGTGACCAATTCAAAATATGTGACATATAGTTTTGTTTATTAGTGACCATTAAAGTCAATTGTGACTCATAAATATGATCTGTGACCTACAAATAGTGGTGGCAATCGAGCCGAGCGGCTCGTACTGTAGCAGCTTACGAGCCGCTCAAGCTCGTCAAAAAACGAGCCCGAGCACGAGTTGAGCAGGCCGACTTGGTAGGCGAGCCAAGCCTGCTCGACTCGTTTTTTATGAGCGACTCGTCTAATTTTTCTTTTTAGAAGGATAATTAAAAAAATTCAAAAAAGATGAGCTCAAGCCGAGCAGCTCAACTCGGCTCGCTACAATACGAGTTCGCCCACGAGCAACGAGCTGAGTAGAAGCTCGACTCGTTTTATAACGAGCGACGAGCTCGAGCTCATGGGCAACAAGCCGATCTGGCCATCCCTACCAACAAACTATGACCTGTGACCAAAAAATTTGGAAATATGTGACCTCTGTTATCTAAAGATTTTTTTAACTTGTGACCAAATAAAAAATATGTGACATATACTTTTTTTTTTATCAATAATAGGCAAAAATCTATGACAAACAAATTTTTAAAAATCTGTGACCTATACTCGCAGGAATCGGACTAGTCGCGGGAATTAAGTGGCGCTGGAACGGTCGTCGGAGTAGCCATCGTCGTCGGAACGATCATCGGCTGCCGGAGCAGTGGGGGTGGGGGTGGTGGAGGTGGGTGGGTGGGTTAATTATATTATATTACAATTAAATATTTAATTTAACATAATTATAAAATATAATTAATTAATTAATGGAAAACTTGATTTTTGTAATTCTAAAATTTGGAACCTAATTTTTTATTTTGGGATAAATAAAGCCTGTGTTATGAATTTTTCCCCCAAGGATATGTATTGCTTGTGAGGCTTTAATATCGAGTATATGAGTAATTTAATTTGGGTTGTTAAAAAGTTGCTTTAAAAAAAAAAAAGACGTGGTTTTTTTTATGGCTCCTTGAAGAGTTGGGTTGAAGCAGCGGCACCTTGAACCTCTCCTCAAATCCGACTCTACATATATGCATGCCTCATGCAGTTACTTTCGTTTGGTGGGGTAGTTTGTACAAAACAGTCCTTACAAATATTTAGCATCGAAAAAGTCAAATTGTCAAGTACTATATTGTCTCGTCCTATTTAGCTCCTATTTGGTATTGATTAAAATTGAGATTTTAATGTAACTTAAAGTCAATAATTAGTTTTAACCACATGTTTCATGTGTTCCACAACTTTTCAAACACACATTTCATCAATTTTTATAAAGTTTACTAAAGATTTGATTTTAATCCCCACCAAACAGGTTCATTATTAAGCCCTTTTTTTACAACAATTATTTAAAAACTCTTTTTCTATAAATGTTCATTTTTAAACACACATTCACAAAATAAAATATTCTACACGTATATTCAAAAAAATTATTACTTTTTAACCACGTATTTTTTTTCTAAAAATCGTTATTCAAAATATTATGATAAATATGTGATTAAAAAGTAAAGAAAAATTATTGATGTGGTGGAAAATATTATTTTATTCAAGAATGTGTTGTTGAAAATGAGTTTTGAAAGAATGTGTGTCAAATCGAGCTTAAATCTTTCTTAAAAGTACTTCACATCAGTCGTCCCCATTTTTGTTGTCTCCTTTCACGTTTCACTAAAAAAATTTTGACATCTCAAAATTGTAGTGAGGTAAAAAAAAAAAAAAATTTATTCAGAAACCAACAACAAATTTGACCAAGTTACGGGCATCGTGATTGAAAAGGTCAAAATGATGGCATGCCAACTAGCCAATGACACGTTCTATTGCAACTACAAAAGAATATGAATTGATTTGCTTCTCTTTGGACACTTTTTTCACGAAGAAGCTTCGAATAAAGTTCCTAATTTGGATTAGATGTCCAAATTTCAGCCCAACGTGCTGAATTTTTGAAGTCAAAGGGAAGAAATTAAGATAAGTTTGGTGGTTAACTAAGAAGCATTGACATTCTTTGGTTTGTAGACAGATGTCATGGTTGTGACATTGGACCACAAAGTTGCTTATCGCATTTTTTTTAGGGGCTTTTAATGTTACTTTATTAAAACCAAGATTTTGAGATTCATACTTTTATTTGAAAGTAAAAATTCAAGAGTCAAAATGCTCAATCGAACTTGTACTAAAATGAAACTGAAAGTCATATATAAGTATTTAAATTTAAAAATCAAATAATAGATTTATACCTGTCAAAGGTAAAATAAAATATATGATATATCTCATTGCTTACTCGTTGCTTAACCAAAATTTTTCCTTCTTAAAAAATGCAATCATAAAAGTCCTCCCAATTGTGGCCGATGCAACTAGCCCGACGTACAGGATTCGATCCCAATTTTGAGGTCAACTGCAAAATGCTTTTTTTTTTTTTTTTTTTTTTTTTTGCAACTTACACACATTTTGGATGAATTCTCAGACTTTTTCTATTCGAATATGTTATTTGACTTGTAACGATATGGCACTTGGCAAAACTGTTTTCCCGTTTGACACCCATTAATTTCTCATTCTTCATTTTAACCACATATTTTTCAAATAAAATAATATTACACACAAATCTAAAAAATGTCGTCACTTTTCCACCACACATTCTCACATCAATCACTATTCCAAAATTTCTATTTTCTTCAAAACGGGTTTCAAACATGGAGGTTTGGTCCCTCCCTCAAACTGGAGGAATATATGCCCTTGTGACAACTCAATTCATGCATAATCAACATTCGAAAAGACTCAATATAATAGAGAAGGCAAAGGTGTTGACTTAAACAGTATTGTCTTGCCCTTTTTCATTGCCTATATATATGGCTTATTTGCTGTTGAATCAATTCATCAAGCAAATTTGAAGTGAAAGGAAGAGAGGCCTGGTATGAAATTGATGAGCCTGATTTGGTAGCCAAGGATGACTTGCCTAAATTCATTCTTAATTATGGGTTCGACTCGTAATTCATTGTGTGGTTTTTAGGCGTCATCCTTTGGCTATCCTAATTGGCTCTTATCTTTCATGCTAGACCTTCTCTTCCAGCATGCATTGTGAAAAACACATCTAGCTAGCTTACGAAAGCATCATTTTCCTAGGTATCATCTGTCAAGATTTGTCTCTTTCAATCTACCGTGGTGCACTTGGCTTCTCAATTATGCTGCAATGGTAAGTGTACTAAACGACATTCCTTGGAACGAAAGTCACCTAAGTCCTTACAAGAGTCAATCACAAGTGACACAACCCAAACTTCTGATTGAGATTTCATGTTCAACATCTCACGAGTGACAAGTTTGTGAAAGGGCTATGTTGACGATAGAAATCTGATCAACAAACTCTCATCTAGCTAGCCAGTGTTTTCACTTCCTAAACTTACTGATTTTGATGTCCAAATCAGAACAAGATGAGATATGACTATTCGAGAGGGATATATTCTTCTCTTATGCACGAGTATTTATATATTTCTCTCAAGGTTTTGGGAGTAAATGGGTCATTTTGGATAAGCAATAGGTGGCGGCCTCTGGCTGGTTTGTAACTAATTCTATTATAAGTATCACGTTATATTCATCGGTTTGCGTGTCATGCACTGACTTTGAAGTCATGCTCTATTGAATAATGTTATTTAGCCCAACTAGAGTTATAACCTCAGTCTATCAGGTGATATGTGATAAGTTAAATTAAACGTGGAATTAATGACTAATTTAATTGTACTTATCATTTAATATCATATTAGCGTCACATAAACTGAGGTTATAACTCCAATGAGGCTAAATAGCGTTACTCTTAAATATTTGTACATGTGTGCCTTAGTAACAGTTTTTTGCCAACCTAGAAGGGGGAGTGGCTTGCCTTATATGCTTGCGAGTGTTTTGTGTTTTACATCCCTCGCATGTTACTTTCAGTTCGCCAACGGGGATGAGCTCGCAGAGTAAATTTCTTGATTCAATACTAATTTTATTTAAAAAATGATTATGTTTTAAATGAGAATTCAACTATGAATGATGGAATAGAGATTAACAATCTTCGCTCTAGAAAAGGATTCCATGAAATTAAAATGTCACGACTTGTGATTTCACCTTAGTTAATTCAATTCAATTTCGTTCATCGAGTTTTAAAAATTCCATGCAGTTGATAGAAGTTTTCTAACTTATTTGATAATCTCTCTCGACCAAAATTAAATTTAACCATGTATATGAATTCATTATTATCCCTATGTGAATAGCGATATATAGAAGTGCATTGAAAACATAGAATTAATTCACACAAGACCACACAAACCATATGAGTATATTTTTTATCTCTATCTTCATCTTCTATCTTAATTCATGATTTTTTTGATAAAAGTTAATAGCCTAATAACGCGTGTGTTAAATGGAGGTCTTCATATAGCTCTCAAAGCATTCCTTGAAACGATAATGAAAACACAGCACAAAAGCATACTTGAAAGGATAATTCTTGTTGTACATAAAAGATTACATAATGTGATATGACAATCGTTCGGTAGTTGATGTGAAAGTGTGAGATTTAAATTTATGTGCCACTTGTAATTATGTTAACCATTATGTGAAAATTTATGTACCCCTAGCAAGGTGTTACTTGAAATCAAAAAATGGAAATTGAAATAATATTATCAAAATAGATTACTTCATTCATCCTACCTTAGAATGTTTAGGTTATCATTGAATGACGAGACATGGTTAAATACATCAACCGGTTGAACTCGTAGCCAAACTCCAAGAATGCAGCTTTTTTTTTTCTTAGCTAGAAGCTCTCCTGAATTTCTCTTTGTCAAAGGCAAGATATATAGCCTATGTTTGAGTTTCATTTTTCTAAAATTCATATTCAACCACACGTTCCCCTGTAAAATAATTTTACACATAAATTTAATTTTTTTCCTATTTTTTAACTAAACATTCTTCAAAAGCTCACTATTTCAAAATACTTTCCCCCTAAAAATGGGGCAGTCGAAAGAGATAAGAGTACATCTACTTTTGGGGGTTGGGACCTCTATTTCCATGCAAAACGTACCCATATATGCCCCTAAAAGTCTCAAACTTTCGCTCGCGAGATATTTTCCTTTATTAATTTTCGCTTGCAGAGACATTAACCCTCGTTTCCTTGTTTTCTCTGTTGCAATACTCCAAGGTAGCCTATCGGACATGACTTCTTGTTCCTATGCGCGAAGTTGAGCATATCTATTCTCTTTTCATTCCCATTTTGCTCAATGTCCCATCCATCAGGACACTAAAATAAGTAGAATCTTGACTAAAGCAACTAGTATTTGTATAATAAATGGATGTGAGCTAAGTTCATAATTTACACTTATCAAATCACGCGCGTGTAGTTTTCCATCTTGTTATTATTTTAGATATGTTAAATTGATATTTATCTATTTTTGTGTAACGTTTCGTCGCTCTTAGTTCACATTATTATAAATAATGTAGTTGAATTAATGCTTCTGTTTGTCTACCATTTTATAAAATATCGTTTTCTACAGTAAACGATCTCCACCACATTCATCCAATAAAATATTCTACACACAAATCAATAAATTTACTTTAAATTTCGACCACACATTCTCCAAAAAATATTATTCATTACATCATTTTTCCCCCAATAATGGGAGAGAAACACACCCTTAAGATCAAACGAAACAAAAGTTTGGTCATCTTGAGCAATTGACATTGTATACAAAGTAGACACGCGTCTTCTAACTAATAAAATTGGAATATTCGAAAAATGAAAATGAAAGTGACACTCGACAATTATAAATTAATCTTGTCACACCTTTAATGTCACCTGTCAAATCCCTTTGAATTTATTCTTTTTCCGATTCGTCAAACGTCCCTCATGCCCCAAACGTCAAGGGGACAACTAGTTATAATAATTAGGTTTAGCATCTTATAGGAATTCCTTTTTAGAATTGGGTTTTGACATATATATATTCTATCTATTTGTCAGCGTGTTAAAATCTTAGATCATGCTAAACAAAAAGATCAATTAGACCATTTTCATTATACAATAATAAGTAAAATTGAACATGATTAAAAGAGTAGCGTTCAGTATAAATTTCAAGTGTACGATATCAATAAGCGAGTAATATAATTAACATTTCCATTAAAACTGTTCTATCTCATTATCGGTCCAATTATGCCGAAGGTCTATTTGAATTAAAGCGAAAAACAATTTAATGTTGTGATTTTCCTAAAAATCTATTCATTGAGAAAACAAGTTAACATGAACGTGCATTCAATTTTAAATTTTAAATTGCTAAATTTTACCTACAAGAAATCACCAAAAAAAAAAAAAAAACGTACTCGTTAAGCTCATCAAGGTATTTTATCATCTCTAAATATGTCATTGTCAATTGTCATGTACTATCAGGTCAATAAATGTAGTGTACTCGATGTGCCCTTTATCCTAGTTAATTGGCAATCTCGTCAAGATTGACGTGAATGTTGTGAGTTCACTTAAACTTTTGATTATTTTTAATAAGGTTAGTTTGTTGACTTGTAAGATAGGCCTTCGAAATGTAAAAGCTAGTGTTAGATAAAATTAAAGATTATTATTTTGAAAAAATAAAATAAAAAATAATTATGATGATGTATTTAAATATGCACGAATTTCCATTTGCAAAGCATATAGTAACCATTGAATACTAAAGTTTTCGAAGACAAAATAAAAGATTTATGTGTTAAAATAATTAGTGGATGGACCTCGCTTCGTTTTTTTCATCACGTGCAACTTGTTGAGTGGACCAAGTAACGTTATGTCTTGAGGAATTTATACACCTTTTTTATTTTGTTTAAAATCAAAATTTTAATATATTTTAATAAAAAGTTGATAAAATTTTATCATTTTTTTTAACTAAACCAAAGCCATTATGAGCTACCCATTTGTCCAGTCCATTGAACAGGCCGAAAAAGTGATTTGTTTCGAGTGGCTCAAACTTGACACACAACAAACAAAACCTCAACTTCTTTTATTTATTTATTTTTTTTTTTAACTCAATTCGCTACCATACAAGCCAAAAATATTCGAGTGACAGAACCATTTCAGATAATGGAGAAGTATAGGTGCCTAAAACAAGCTGCAGTCAGAAATTCTAAACTAAGAAAATTCTAAGAGATTCAAACTCTTTACCCCAAAAGTATGAATTGCAATGGAAACCAACTAATGCTCTCGATGATGAATCGGTCAGTCGGTGCCCTTCTGCTTATCATAGGACGGGTTGGAAGGAAAGCAATGTAACCTGCGATGGTTACAGAATAGCCGCCTCTCACTTTCTCAGCTACGAAGCCTCTGACCTTTGAATTTGTTCCCCAAATCTTGGTCAGTTCCATCCAGGCTTGGTTTTTTCTGAACCTTCGTTAGGGCTGTAAACAAAAACCGTCAAACCGGAAAATCGAACCGAAATCGCATTTTAGAAACCGTCGATTTGGTGTCACGTGGACCCGTCAACGAAATAGTTTTGAACCAAACCAAACCGGTCAAAAACGGTTTGGTTTAGGTTTGAGAATTTTAATTGCGGTTTAAAACCAAACCGGACCGGCGAAAAAATATATAAAAATAAAAAAATAAAAATAATGAATTTTTTTTAAAATTTATCTAAATATGCAAAATTCAATAGTTTTGTCATTTGTGTGTATTTTTGTCAATTTATAATTTTCTATTACATATATATTATTATTACCAAATAATCATAATTTATATCTAATTTGTCAATTCTTTCTCTCGCAATTTGGTTTTTTTAGACAATCATTAGAAACGATATTATGTTTAAGACTTCTACTAAAATTGTTGGAATTTTGATGTCATTTGTGACATTTAATTCTAACATAAGGGCAATGATGAATTGGGCTTGACCCAAAGTTGGAATAAGGTTTGTCATTGCCCGATAACACTGTGAAACCGGCCCAAGTACCCAGCCCACTATGTCTTGCCACTTGTATTGCTCTAGGCTGTTGGATTCGTGGATGATCTATAGTTGGGCCTTAGATTATATACCAATTGAAGATTTATTTTTGAGAGACTAATATTTTTTCCTTTTCTCTCGTGCCTTGGAAGCTTCTGGGTGTGCTTCTTCTTCGTGAAACCCATTTTCTTTCTCTGGTCGTTTTTCTTATGTGATTCATTGAGATTCAAACTTCTGGTTTTATCTAAAATCTTAGTGATTGTTATCTGTGTGGTTTTCGAGAGAGAGAGAGAGAGTTGGTTTTGGCCGTGATTATGACTGTGTTTTCATTCGATCTATTGAGTAGCTATTGTGAAAGTATATTAGGGGTTTCTTGGTGTATCTTGTGGCTGGTTTCACTGTACAGAAGGGTACAATGTTTGTTCTGAGCCCTAAATGGTAAAGCAGCCGGTTCTTGTTGTGCGATGCCTTCTCTGTAAATGGCTTAGTGTGCTTCCGTTTTGACTAAATCCACCTTACAAAAATCATGAGATATTGCTGCCTCAACGGTATTCAAGAGAGAGTGGTGGGCAGAACTGGCAAAGCGAATAGGAAGAAGGATAGTGAATAGTGGCGAAATAAGGAAGAAAGGTAGTGAACCATGGTGAATTAAGGGATTTGGACACAATGCACGACGCATTGAGGTCAAAATGGAGAATTTGCTCATTGATGCGGATTCATTGAGGAGAAGAATGGTTCAGGAGGTGGTGAAAATACCAAGTCATGCACAAAATGTGCCGGCCACTTCAATTCAACTGCACCTTAGGATTCGGGTCTGGGATGACAAAGAGAGGCAGAGGCTTCAGCAAGGAGAGACAAATGGGTGGTAATAAGCAAGTATATGAATCACTATAGTGGGAGTGAGTGGTGGTTGTCTATCATAAGAGATTATCACTTTTTTTTTTTTTCACTTTTTTCAGTTTTATCACTTTTTTTGAATATTTGTCATTTTATTGAATAACTTTCAAATCCAAGTTTATATGCTAGTTAATAGAAGTGAAACATAATCGCAAATAGACAATATGCAGAAGAAAATCAACCATTCACCGGATCCATTCTAAAGTTTTTATAAGACAAATAGACAATAAATTAAGCAACTTGATTACCGCAAAATAAAGTTGGGATATTGTGATCGACCAAATCCTCAATGACAATTAAAGGTGGGGATCAAAATATAATTTTTGAAATTCTTAGGAATAAATTGTTCAAAATTTTGATTGAATAATTTTGCAGTTATTTTTCCACCCATGGAAATTATTAACATTTGAAAATTATAATGAATCAATTTTGAAACGGCTTTATTCATTAATTTTTGACTTATAGCACGAGACACCTTATGTTTTAACTTTTACGCTTCAATCTATTTATAAAACTGATTATTATTTTTATTTTTATTTTTGGCAAATGCACTCTATACCATTTCTTTTGGAAAAAAATCACCATTCCTTCAAGTGAGACTCGAATTGACTACTTGAATTATATATGATTTACATACTAAAAAGTTCAAATTTTGTTGAATTTTGATACCCAATAAATCACAATCGAACGAGTTGGATTAAATATATCAAAATCATAATGATTGGCTCAACCAGAATACAACCTATTAATCACTTGTGGATCGCTCTTATAAGTCTTGGCCCATTTACCCTCTCATGGCCTAACTTTGTTTCTAACTTATCTCTATATAAGCCTCCCTTTGAGCTATTGAAGCTATGCGTTAATTAGACCCCGTTCAACAGGGATTAAAATTCATTAAAATTGAAAATATGACCGTTACTGGTCTCACTCGTCTAATAAAAATCAACAATAACGGCTAATTTTTCAATTTTAATCCCTACTGAATGGGCCCTTAATTGCTTGAAAGTGGAAAACAGAGGCAGCCGTTCTTTGGTGTCTTCCTCTCCTCTGTGCTCGAGGTTTAACTAATTGCTCCCTCTATCTTTATTCTTCCTTTGTGGCTGCAATTAATCACCGTAATCGTGTCCTTTGTGGGTACATTAAAAGTAGCAACCAAAGTGATTAAGTTGTGGGTTTCGAGCCTTTATTTTAGTTGGTATTTGATTGATTTTGATATTGAAATTGAGCTCGATTTGTGCACGATTGGAAGTAATTCTGCAACACAACACAAAACATCTGAATAGGGACAACTGACAAGTAACAACAAAATTTTACATTTTATTTGTATTTAAATTTAGAATATTTTAAATGATTGTGGATGACCTTGTGATTTTTTTTTGGCATGCAACGTCACATAAGACACGAACAAATGGGCTGGCCGAAAGTTATCCTACGTTCTCATTATCTGTTTATCGAACAAAAACTGATTAACATTGGTGAGCCATACCATCCATCCATCCATGCATTTATTATTTATTTTCCTTGCTTTCGCAATTCCCCCAAAATATCTCCATAATTTATTTATGCTTTCCTTTCCCTAAAGCATATCCATATTTGTTTCGCGCGGTTTTTAGATCGCTAACAATTAAAAGGGAAATCGGACGATTGTGTAAGAAACAAACCTCTTGAGACAAAGTCTCAAAAATGGGTGTTTTTATTGACGAACGAAGATTTACATTCAGAAATGAACAGAGTGCCTCTAAGGGGCGCGAGCACACGAGTACTAAAAGAAGGAAATTAAAGTTATATTAAGAAATTGAAATTACATATTCTCTGTTGAGAGTTTTTGATTCGAGAGCTTTTCTCCATGTCTCTTCTTCCTTTTATACTATTCTAATGGTCTTCTTTGTGGTAAACCGTTTAGAAACTGTTTGACCAATCGATAACTACCCACTTCCTTCATGGTGGCTGAGCAATCGTGTAACTGCCACATCTAATTGCTGTTATCATGTTGTTGTCGTTCAACTGCTCCCAACTGGGCTCCTAAAATTGTGGATCGTGACGAAAGTGCTCGACATCCGTTTCAATAACCGTCGTTCTGAGTAAATAAAATATATGACGTGGCTACAACCTGGGGCGATTCGAAGGTTTGGGCGATGATGGACTAGTTGCTTTGGACGACAGCAGGGTATTCCATTCGCGCAGATTCTGAGCGTTGCGCAGGTTTGGGCAATGTCATTACCAATTTGGCGGGCCTTTATCTCGCCAACACTCCAACTTGGACCTTTGTCTTGATCTTCTCCAACTGGGCTTCACTCATTGGGCCATTTAGATTGGACCGTACTTTTAGTGAGTCAACAATATTGTTTATTTATTGTTGACGTTCAAAATTGTATGAACAAGATTAAGGCCAACTAAGAGTGCAGAAAGTAGTCTAAAGGATACGATGAAGAAGAATGTTTTTTTCTTGTCTCTGAAACAATTACTTCTTTTTTATAGATAGTCTAGAATATTCAAAGGGTTCACTGAGGTTTTTCTCCTTAGTGTATTCCTTTAGATTTTCTGTCTCCCCCTCGTCCTGTCTTTACTCTGAGCCTTTTATAGTAGAAGTATAATAACGTCTAATCCCCCTGTCTTATCAACCCAGAGGCCGAGCTGGGCTGACTTGTGCGTTGTCCTAACGGGATTGGCGCCCGAGCTCAATGTTGTACTGTCGACTGAGGATGATGGGACTTGTTGATCCCGGTAGTAAATGCATTGCCTATTAGAGCAAGCTAAGGCTTCTGATTGAAGGAATAGGTGGGCGCTGACACAGGACCTTTCCACGTGTATCCCTCTCGTTTGGTACTCAAAGATCTTGTCAGTGATCCGTAATCATTAGCCACTGTAGCGTCTTGAAAGACTACAATGGCTTGCTGGGAAAGCTACGCTCCTGCCGATCTGACCTCGCATAACCGAACTCCAATTTCGTTATCCTCATCGGGATATGGCAATCCGAGCTCAACGACCTCGGAGGTCGGTGTCAACAGTTACCCCCCCAGGTCAGGTCTAATTTTAAATGAGAGTCTGACCTTATTGAAATGACATGGCACAAGTTCCAAATCGTATAATGATTACCCCTATAGCCGTCAGGTACACCTGTCGCCGAGAGGGTGGCTGGACGTTTCATCTCTTTTCAGGCATTGATTTGACAGCCGTTTTGCATTTATTGCCATTCCTAACAGTTCATATCCTGCCTTTTGCCCTTCCTTAACGTTCCCTTCCATCTTCCCCTAGCCTTTTATCGAATTTCAACCTTCCTTGTCCCGAAATCTATAGACTCTTCAGCCCTTTTCCTTTCCCTGAGTTTCCGACCAAGATAATTGCCTAGGTATTCTCCTGCCATTTTTAGGATACCTTTTCTTTTGCGCATTACTTACTCTTTAACACGCTTACATGAGCTCGGACGAATCCCGTGTGCAGTCCTGGGGAAATCAACAGGAAGAATTTGTACCATCTTCGTCCACTCAGTCATTTAGTGCATCGTCCGCTAGTTCCGATTGCCAGGAAGTATTCACACCCACCCCTATCGCGTCATTTTATCCTCCTCCGCCCCCTCCTAACCCAACATCAAATTCACCTAGGAGTATGGAGCATAGGCGTAAGTTAAGGGAAGAGAGGGTACGCGAGGAGAGCAGTAGTGGGGGTGACACTTGGGGAGCGAGTAGCCTCAGGTCGGTGGTGACGGAGGGTTCATTAGCTGCAGTTAGGGCTAAGTATGGCATCCCCCCTTCCGTAGAGCTAGTTGTGCCAACTTCTTCCGACCGAGCTAACAGCCCCCCTGAAGGATGTGTGGCCCTTAACGGTGCCATTCTGCAGGCTGGTTTAAGGCTGCCCTTTCCGAAGATCGTTATGTCATTCTTTTCTTCCTGGGGAATAGCCCCTACCCAGTTGTGTCCAAACGGGTGGAGGACCTTGATAGCGACCTTGATTTTGTGGAAGCAGTTAGGATACCCAGAGATGGACGTCTCCCAGTTCAACTCCCTCTTTACCTTTAAAGAAGACGGGAAGAAAACGGGTTGGTGGTATACTAGTGCTAGGCCCAGGACGGGGGGTTCACTAGTTTTAGATACGCCTTCCTCGATCAAAGGATGGAAAGAGGAGTTCTTTTTTGTTTTTGGGGAATGGCAATTCCATCCGGACGAGGTGGACAGGGGGATGTAGTCCCCACCCTTTATCATTCCCTTTGTAAGTGAGGGTCCTTACTGCCATTTTTATGGAACCATTGTCTGGGTTAACTAATCTGCCTTTTTCTTGTAATTTTTGCAGTTTACCGACCTTGTCACCTGAGCTCGGCGATCCAGAAGCGGGCCGACTCAATCCGAACGCTTCCTAACAGGGAGAGATCCTGCAAGTTCGTAATTACAAACGACAATTTATTCCAAGCGGGTCTACTCCGAGCTATTCCTCCGACCTCAACGCATAGCAGATCTCGGACCCCAGCTCCTATTGCCTCTCGTAAGGGAACTTTTACGTTTTATTGGTTTTACTTGCTCTCTGTTCATTACTGACCTTATCCTTTGCCTTTTTCAGACCAACGACCGGATATGTTGAATTTTCGCGGGGCTAGGGCGGCTAAGGCGGCTGAGGCCGAAAAAAGGAAGAGAGATGAGGTTGCTGCTAAGGGGCCAACCCGACCTGAGGGAGCTGAGGTGGAACAAGAAGACGAGCAGCCCTTGCAGAGGCGTCGTCCATCAAGCCTGTCCCCTGCTCCCGTTCTCCCAGACTCTCCTATCCATACGGCGGCTACGGTGGCTGTTGCCACTTCCTCTTCTAAGTCCCAGGAGAAGCAGCCTGACCTTCAGAGGTCGGGTGTTGAGGATTTGGTTGGGCGCCGACCTGAGATCCTTCTGGACTTCCTCAGAGCTCCTTCCACAGCAAGGGAATCAGTTGTTGCCTTCCCCTCGCCCCTCAGAGAGTCTGCCGTTCTGATGACACGGAGCTGGCCTGATAAAGAACAGCAATTTCTGAATGAGATGCCCATCGGGGAGAACGTCCTCACAGCTCAGCTTCATTGTCACAGAGCTGTTCTCCACATGTCTTCCGTGGTGGAAAAGGTACAGAGTTTTACTTTTAGTATCTCATACTTTGATTAGTAACCTTCTTACGTATTTGAAATGTTACCCTCATACCTTTTAGGTCAAAGCAGAACTTGATTCCGTGCTGGAGTTCAAAGCTAAGGCTGATAAGCTTTTTTCCGAGGTTGAGGCGGAGAGGTCTGCTTTTGCGGGGGAAAAATGAAGTTATGAGGATCGCCTGAATAAGATGGGGGAAGAGCTTGACGCCTGCCTTACTAAGGAGCATAAATTACTTGACGAAAACAAGGCACTGTATTTGTGGGGGGAAAAGTCAAGTTCCCGAGCTTAACTCGAGATGAAACGAGCTGACGAAGCAGTAGCTCAAGTGATGGCCCTAAAAAAAGAAACCGAGCTGAAGGTTTCTAACGCCGTGGAGGAATGGAGGGCCTCTTCTGCCTTTGACGCCATTGCTCAAGAAGCGTATGCCCTGGCTATGGGTGAAGTTATTAAGTTTATCAATCAGAAAAGGCCAGACTGGGATACTGCTTTCTTGGTGGAAGCTCAGGAGGAGCAGGAGAAGGAGCTGGAGCGAATGTTAAGAGCCTCGGAAGCTGGACAAGTTGAGGCTCAACCCTCCACGGTTGAAGATCTTCCTCCCCACCCCTCTAGTTCTTAGTTTTTATGTTGCTCTATGTATTCCCCTAAATTTCCTCGCGACTTTTGTATCTCTTTTGTTTTATGAATGAAACATTTTGTTTGGTGCTTTACTTGTGCTCTTTATAATTGGGTTCGTAACTTTCAAACGAACTGGTGAATAGAATTTTTTCGCTTTTCGCCATTTGCTTTTCAAACGAATTGGGCTTTGCAGGAATCTCTCGTATAATTTATGCAAAGTGTTGCACCACTTACAACATTAGCTCGGCCTACTGCATGGGTAGGGCTTACAAGAGATTCTGCCCACTTCATGAGTAGGGCTTAGGAATCATGCTAAGTGTTGCAGCACTTACAACATTAGCTCGGCCTACTGCATGGGTAGGGCTTACAAGAGATTCTGCCCACTTCATGAGTAGGGCTTAGGAATCATGCTAAGTGTTGCAGCACTTACAACATTAGCTCGGCCTACTGCATGGGTAGGGCATAGGAATCATGCTATGTGTTGCAGGCACGTTTGCAACATTAGCTTCGTCCTACTTCATGAGTAGGGCTTAGGAATCATGCTAAGTGTTGCAGCACTTGCCAACATTAAGCACGGCCTACTTCATGAGTAGGGGCTTACAGAGATCTCCTACTTTCATGAGTAGGGCTTATGAATCATCTAAGTGTTGCCAGCACTTGCCAACATTAAGCACGGCCTACTATCATAGTAGGGCTTACAGGAGATTCGGCCTACTTCATGATAGGAGTGGCTTAGGAAATCATGCTAAGTGTTGCAAGCACTTGCAACATTATCTCGGCCTACGTTCATTGAGTAGGGCTTTACAGAAATCAGCCTACTTCAGGCAAAAGTTAAGGGCTTAGGAATCATGCTAAGTGTTGCAGCACTTACAACATTAGCTCGGCCTACGGCATGGGTAGGGCTTTATTAGAGATTCTGCCCACTTCATGAGTAGGGCTTAGGAATCATGCTAAGTGTTGCAGCACTTACAACATTAGCTCGGCCTACGGCATGTGTAGGGCTTTATTAGAGATTCTGCCCACTTCATGAGTAGGGCTTAGGAATCATGCTAAGTGTTGCAGTACTTACAACATTAGCTCGGCCTACTGCATGGGTAGGGCTTACAAGAGATTCTGCCCACCTCATGAGTAGGGCTTAGGAATCATGCTAAGTGTTGCAGCACTTACAACATTAGCTCGGCCTACGACATGGGTAGGGCTTTATAAGAGATTCTGTCTACTTCATGAGTAGGGCTTAGGAATCATGCTAAGTGTTGCAGCACTTACAACATTAGCTCGGCCTACGGCATGGGGAGGGCTTTATAAGAGATTCTGCCTACTTCATGAGTAGGGCTTACTGGAGATTCTGCCTACTTCGTGAGTAGGGCTTAGGAATCACCCGGCATGGACGCCGTACTTCTTGGAGAGTCATTCTGATAACCATGCTTTTATTCATAGAGGCAGCATATTACGACAACCTATTGGTAATACTTTTTGAGGTGCTCTGCGTTCCAGGGGTGCGGTAAAATCCTGCCTTCCATATCTTCCAGTTCGTAAGCCCCTTTGAGTAGTACCTTGCTTACCCTGTAAGGACCTTCCCAGTTAGGTCCTAAAGATCCAGCATTTAGTTTTCTTGTCGCCAGGAAGACCTTCCTTAGGACAAGGTTGCCAACCTCGAACTCTCGCTTCTTTACCTTCTGGTTGTAGTATCTCGCATTGCGTTGTTTGTATACCGCATTTCTAACTTCAGCGACATCCCTTCTCTCTTCTATCAAATCCAATTCTTCTCGTAATGTTTGCTCGTTCCTGTCTTCTTGATACATCAGAGTTCTGACAGATGGAATTTCAACCTTAAGAGGGATCACGGCCTCTACCCCGAAGGCTAGGGAAAAAGGGGTTTCTCCAGTGCTACTTCTAGCAGTAGTGCGATAAGACCATAATACGCTGGGGAGTTCTTCTGCCCATCCTCCCTTGAGAGTGTCGAGCTTTGTTTTCAGCGTATGCTTGATAATCTTATTGATGGCCTCAACTTGTCCGTTAGCCTGTGGGTGATTCGGCGTGGAGAAATGTTTCTGTATTCCCAATTCCTCGCAGAAACTTGCAAAGCGAGTGTTGTCGAACTGTTTTCCGTTATCCGTCACTATGGAGTGAGGTATTCCAAACCTGCATATGATTGACTTCCATATGAACTCAGTGGTTTTGTGCTCGGTGATTTTCTTCATAGGTTCAGCCTCAGCCCACTTGGTGAAATAGTCAACAGCCACAATTGCAAACTTCGTCCCCCCTTTTCCCGTAGGCATGGGACCGATAAGATCGACCCCCCATTTTGCGAAAGGCCATGGTGCCATTACATAGTTCAGTTCTCCAGGGGAGAGTTTGATGTTAGGTGCGAACCGTTGGCATTTGTCGCACTTCATGGTGAACTCCAGCGTATCCTTTTTCATGGTCGGCCAGAAGTACCCTTGGCGCATGATTTTGTGTGACAATGACCGTCCTCCTGCGTGATTTCCGCATATCCCCTCGTGTATTTCTTTCATAGCGCGAAGGGCTTCTTCCTCATCCAGGCACCTCAACAGTGGCGCAGCATATCCTCGCTTATATAAGATGCCGTCGATCAATGTGTACCTTGCTGACCTTACCCTCAGCTTCCTTGCCAAGGCGGGATCCTCTGGGCATATACCCGTTTGGAGGTACGTAACGAGTTCTTCCATCCATGAGTGTCTGGGCTCTGTCGCCATGTGGATTTTCTCAGCTTTTTCAATCGCAGGGCGGTGGATTCTCCCAACAGGTATGCTATCAAACCTCTCAATTCCTTCACTGGTTGCCAACCGAGCTAGTGCATCAGCGTGCCCGTTCTGAGTTCGTGGGACCTGTCTTATACGGACATCTTTAAACTTCTGGAGTTCGTTTCTGACGATCTGGAGATATTTGCCCATTCTTTCCTCTTTGGCTTGATAGGTTTCGTTGACTTGGTTTACTATCAGTTGGGAGTCACTGTACGCCATCGGCCAATCAATTTTCATTTCGCTTGCCATCCGGAGGCCGGCTATCAGGGCCTCGTACTCAGCTTCGTTGTTAGAAGCGCTGAAGTCGAAAGGTAACGCTTCGCAGAACAGTTGTTGGTTTGGGCTTATTAGAACTATCCCAGCTCCTGCTCTTTCATTCGTGGAGGATCCGTCAACGAACAGTTTCCAAGGGGCATGGGGAGGTGATTGTCCCATAGGGTCTGAGCTGAACTCAAGAATGAAATCGGCCAGCGCTTGAGATTTTATTGAGGTGCGTGGTTTGTACCTTACATCGAACTGGCCGAGCTCAATTGACCATTTTACCAATCTCCCTGAAGTATCTGGTTTCTGCAGTACCTACCTCAAGGGTTGGTTCGTCAGGATCTCAATGGAATGTTCCAGGAAGTATGGCCTCAGTTTCCGAGCAGCGATTATCACAGCATAGGCCAACTTCTCCAGTGGGGAGTAGCGAACTTCGGCGTCGTGCAGGGCCTTAGAAACATAGTAAACTGGGTGCTGTATTCCGTTTTCCTCCCTGGCCAACACCGCGCTGACGGCATGCTCCGAGACTGCCAAGTATAGCATGAGCGTTTCCCCTTCTCTAGGTTTGGACAGCATCGGTGGTTGTGATAGGTGTGATTTTAGTTGGTCGAAAGCGACCTGACATTCCGGCGTCCATTCAAACTTCTTTCCTCCTCTCAGCACGTCAAAGAAGGGCTTACACTTGTCTGTTGATTTCGACATGAATCTGCTGAGGGCGGCTATCCGTCCTGTTAAGCTTTGAACTTCCTTTGGTCTGGATGGAGGACGCATCTCAATGATGGCCCTTATCTTATCTGGGTTAGCTTCAATTCCTCCGCGGTTTACTAAATATCCCAGAAATTTCCCTGAGCTTACTCCAAATGCGCATTTACGGGGGTTTAGCTTCATCCCGTATGTTCTTAGGATCTCGAACATTTCGGCGAGATGTTGCCGATGTTCCCAAGCCTCTGCACTCTTAACCAACATGTCATCCACGTAGACCTCCATGGTTTTCCCAATTTGTTTGGCAAACATGGAGTTGACCAGACGTTGGTAGGTCGCTCCTGCATTCTTGAGACCAAACGGCATAACTTTATAGCAGTACAGACCTCTGTCGGTGACGAATGCCGTGTGTTCTTGGTCCGGTTCATGCATGGGAATCTGATTGTAGCCTGAATATGCGTCCATGAAGCTGAGCAAATCGTGCCCAGCAGTGGCGTCCACCATTTGGTCAATCCTTGGTAGAGGGAATCCTTCTTTAGGGCATGCTTTATTCAGGTCGGTGAAATCTATGCATACCCTCCAATCCCCATTGCTCTTTTTCACTAGTACAGGGTTAGCGATCCATTTTGGATATTTCGCTTCGCGAATGAATCCGTTCTCGAGCAGCTTTTGCACTTCCTTATTGAGGGCCTCATATCGTTCTGGGTTAAGAGGCCTCCTTCGTTGCTGTTTTGGCCGTGCGGAGGGATCAACTCCTAACTTGTGGCACATGACTTTTGGATTGATTCCCTTCATGTCCGCGTGTTCCCAGGCAAATACATCGAGATTTTCCTGGAGGAAACTGATAATTTGATCCCTCACTGGAGGCTGGAGGTCATGACCTATTTTCAGTTCCTTGGGCGGGACGCCTAGACCAACTCGGATGACGTCCAGCTCTTCCACAGGTTCTCCACCTCGTGTTTTTACTCTTGGATCCAACGTGTCTGGGAGGAACTCTCTTGTGCATGTCATACCGACCTCGTTTAGTTCGGTTATCATTGGATCCTCGTGTTCCGATGTCTCAGCTTGTTGGCAGCTCCGGCCATCCAGCATTCCAACCAGGGGCTTAGGTAAGTCTACGTTGCAGGCTCTCGCTTCAACTTGGTTCCCACGTATTACTCCTGGTCCGTTCGGAGTGGGGAACTTTAGACAGTAATGATACATTGAGGTTGCCGCCTGTAGTTCGTGCAATAAAGGTCTCCCCAATATGGCATTGTAGTTTGAAGGGATATCGACCACGACAAAATCCGCCAGGATTTTTCTGTAGCATGGGGGTTCACCGAACTCGACACTGAGTACAATCTGTCCCCGAGCTTCGACCGGATTGCCGGAAAATCCTTGAAGTTTACGGGGGTATGGTTGAAGGTATTGATCCTGTATGGCCATTTGCCTCAACGTTTGGTAGTAAAGCACATTGACCGAGCTCCCGTTGTCTACTAGAGTTCGGTGTATTCGGACTCCTGTCACATCCATTGCGATAACCAGCGCATCACTTTGGTCTTGCAGAACTCCTTGTGCATCTTTCTCTGAAAACCCGAACCACTCGGGGCCCGAATAAGCAGCGGGTTCCGATGCGGGGTATCTTACACTAAAGTTTTGGTGTACGTGAGCATCACGCGCCAGCTTGCGCCTAGTTCTTCTTGAACCCTCTAAATATTGGTTTCCGCTTACCAACATCCGAATCTCAGCACGGGGCTGGGGGTCGCGAGCTGAGGGTTCAGGCCGCGCTAGTCGGTTTTCTCCCCGCTGGTCAGGCTGCTGAAGCCTGGACGGACCTGCTATTCTTGGCCTTGCTACGAACTCCCGTAAATGGCCTCTCTGAATGAGGGCTTCCACCTCTTCCTTTAGGTCTCGGCAGTTGTCAGTGTCATGTCCCACTGTCTTATGATATCGGCAGTACTTCGCTTGGTTCTTCCCAGCTGTTTCTTTGCCTCCCGGCAGGGGTCGGCGAAAAGACTTCTTTGCTTCGGTTTGAAGAAAGACCTCCTTCAGACTAGCATCCAAAGGGTGGTAGCCGCGGAACCTATCGGGATACGGTCTAGAGCGGCTTTGGTCCCTTTTATCTTTCCTTCTCTCCTGACCTCCGTCTCTTTCCGTTTGTTTCCCCTTTGCTTGCCGCGGGGAACGGGGGTTCTGTTTAACATCCTCGTGATCCGAAGTGGCCTCTTCTGCACTGATGTACTTCTCAGCTCGGCCTAAGAGTCCATGGTACGTTTGCGGGCCATCTTCATGGACTGACCACCAGAATCGTGTCTTGGGTCTCAGTCCTGACAAGACTGCCATGAGCGCAGCGTCGTCAGAAATTTTCTCAACTTCCATGGATTGTTTGTTGAATCTGTCTAGGTAGCTTTTAAGGGATTCTGTTTTCCCTTGCTTTATGCTTACCAACCTTTCTTTGGGAGTGGTCCTTGCCTTTGAACCCATGAACTGGGCGAGGAATGCTGTGACAAGATCGTCCCAGCATTTTATTGATCTTTGGTGTAATCTCCTGAACCATCTTTGAGCCTTGTCTCCCAAAGTTAAGGGGAAGGCGCGACACATGATGGCTTCTCCGGCTCCCTGAAGCTCCATCCAAGAAGAGTATTTGTCAAGATGACTGAGGGGGTCTCCTTCCCCGTCATATCCGGCCAGCTGAGGCATTTTCATCTTTTCGGGTAATGGTTCTGCTAGGATAACTTCGGTAAATGGTGAGTGGCGTTTGGTGAAATATTCATCCGGGCTCTCCTTGCTTTTTGCCTCCAGATCCGCAATGCGCTTCTTTAGGGCGTTCACCTCGTTTTCTGGTTGCTCTCCAGGATGGTTTCTTTGGCGTTCAGCTTGCTTCCTGGCGGGAGTTGAGGGACGCTGAGGGCCCAACTTGTCGAATGCACTGTTCGTCCTCCTAATTTTCGATTTAGTCGCCACAGGGGAGCTTCCAACTTCCTCAGTTTGGTCCCTGGAAGATTCTTCGTTTGAAAAATGCAGGGTCCGCCTAGTGGGGAGTCGTTCGGTCTTTTCCTGGCGAAGAGATTCCCCTCTGTTTTCCCGTGGCAGGTATTGGGCTTGGTTTTGTTCCAACCTACTGACAATATTCGTTAGTTTCTCAATGGCTTCCCTCATCGTCACCATTTGTGGGTCAGCGGTTTCGTCCCGACCCCCTTTTCCCGAGTTCACGGGATCATGGCTTCGCCCAGGATGGGTATGGCCCGCGTGGGACTGGTTCCCTGATGCTGACAATTCGTCCATGGGGTTACTTTTATGAATCGTGTGTGGAGATGGGGCTGCTATCAAGCAGGGGCCCTTCCTCTAGCGCCAAACTGTTGACGTTCAAAATTGCATGAACAAGATTAAGGCCAACTAAGAGTGCAGAAAGTAGTCTAAAAGATACAATGAAGAAGAATGTTAGATTGTCTCTGAAACAATTACTTCTTTTTTGCAGATAGTCTAGAATATTCAAAGGGTTCGCTGGGGTTTTTCTCCTTAATGTATTCCTTTAGATTTTCTGTCTGCCTCCCCCGCCATCTTTGTTTTCTGAGTCTTTTATAGTAGAAACATAACAACGTCTAATCCTTATGTCTTATCAACCCAGAGACTGAGCCGAGCTGATTGGGGTGTTGTCCTAACGGGATTGGCGCCCGACCTTAACGTTGTACTGTTGACTGAGGACGATGGGACTTGTTGATCCAGGTAGTAAATGCATTGTCTACTAAAGCAGGCTAAGGTTTCTGATTGGAGGAATAGGTGGGCGCTGACACAGGACCTTTCCACGTGTATCTCTTTGGTTTGATGCCCAAAGATCTTGTCAGTGATCCGTAATCATTAGCCACTGTAGCGTCTTGGAAGACTACAATGGCTTGTTGGGGAAGCTATGCTCCTGCCGACCTGATCTCGCATAACCGAACTCTCATTTCCTCGTCCTCATTGGGACATGACAGTCCGAGCTCAACGACCTCGGAGGTCGGTGTCAACACGGTGAATTCCCACTTCGCAATTATGTTCCCACGTATACTTGCGAACTATAAATAATTCATTCATGTCCATCTCTATCACTCTCAAATGCCAACGACAATTGTCATCAGTGTATATAAGTGTCAATGATGAGTTGTTTGATATCTTCACTTTGAACTCAAAGTTTTATTTCAGTGTAATGCGGTGCACAACTTTCTATAAATCTTTTTTTGTTTCAACATAGTTGCTCGACATGCAAATCCTTATCATGAGAACCACACGTAAATAATTAGAGGACGGTCCACTCAATTTGATCATGAGCTCTCACCATGCTCATGTCTCTGACGGAATAAAGTAATCAAATTCATATTTGTAAATTTATTTTCGTTCTCGTTATCGTGAACTACTGAGAGAATTCTGCATGTAACGATGAGATCATGATAAGAAATAATTGTCTCGAGAATAATCACATCATCCTCATGAGTTATCTCCACTGTGTCTTAAAAATCATTGACATTGTGATCCCTTTCATCTGAATCTTCGTGTTTATTTTCGACGACATTCTTCATCACTAAAGTCAGAGAAGGAGGGATCATGTGCATTTTATTCAATTCAAATGGATAATTTACATCAGCATTAGAAGTAACTTTCATAAGTGGAATCAGACTGGATGAATACTCGTAGAATTTAAATCTCAATTCCATATTGTACTCAAAATGATCGACTTTCAATCATGGCACATTTTCTTGTATGATGTATTCAATGTTATGAAAATTGGGATACTAACATGTATATCACTCGCCTCTTTCCATACACATCGATTTTTTTTATCCAATTCGAATTCACCAACTTAATAAATCGGGATTACAACCATATGTGCAGGACGAAACAAAAATTTTAATTGTAAGAAGAAAAAATACTCGAAAAATTAGCCCAACCGCTGGGCAACAGAATTTTTAATTAAAAAACCAAAAAATAGTCGTACCGACCGTTAACGGGCAGCTAGTTGGCTATCAACAATCCCCTTTGTATATTTTCATGAATCTCGTTGAAAGAATATATATGTAGATGAATTTATTTTCTTATTTATGCTTAAAAGTTTTTTTGATATGTTAAAAAAATTTATTTACATATTAATCTACGTCGAAATAAGATTTATCGATTAAAAAAATATACTAATTAAACGAAATTAAATATACGTTGATATGGCTACTATTATGCTTGAGCATAATGAACTCGAGCTTCACCCATTCTTTGGAACACGCCCTTTACTCCTTGGGGTATGCATGTGGTGCTCGAGCATGCCCAACGATACTCTAGCATATGCACCATTAGTTTTGAATGGTTTGATGACAACAGCCCTCGAGATATGTCCTCGAGGATATATGATCCCAGATATTGTTGCGTCCTCGAGAGTGTGGTAGTCACACTGTGACTAGATCCACAATTGCGGAACAATACACATCTCAAGTAGAAATCTAAGTCTAATCTAGAATGGGCTACCCACCTCTATAAATACAATGCCCCAATTTATTATTCAGGTACATTTTGACATATAATTTCAACACCTTAACTTTTCGCATATTCTCTCTTTGGTTTGAGCATCGGAGGGGCGACGAGGATACACCTCGACACCCTTGTTTCAGGTACCGGAAGATCACGTTCGTGTTCATTTCAGTCGTCGAGTTTGAAATCCAACAGATGCGATTTTTGGTAGCATCATACGTAAATATACTTACCAATTCGAAATGATAGATATAAAAAATATTTTCTTTTTCAGCGTTTAATATATTTTTGAGATTTTGAGTTTGAAACATATAAAAATTATAGAGTTTTTATTTGTGTTGAAATAAAAAGATAATAAAAGTTAGTTGATTTTGAAATTTTAAGTGGGAAGTATTTGGTTTCTATTTGATAATTTAAATGATAATATTGTTTTCTGAATAAATATTCGTACAAAATTTATTCTTTCAAAACTAATTTTCAATCACACATTTTTTAATAAAATAATATTTTCCATCACATTACTATTTAAAATGGGTTAATTTCACAAATGGTCACTGAAATTACTTGAAAATTTCAAAACGGTCACTGAAGTTTCAAAGTTTCAGAAACGGTCACTGAAGTTTGAAATTTCTTTCAAAACGGTCACTGAATTTTCAGATTCTTTGGCCAAGTTTGAGACAATTTTTCGGCAACTTCCGACCACCAAAACTACCGATTTCGGATACCGTTGGAAAACCCACGATATCCTCTTCAATTACTACCAAAAATCTCCCCAAGACTCCAAGTGATTCGGCCGGAATAAACCCATGAAGTCGGCAACCGAAAATTATGAAAATCTGCTCAGATTCTCAAATTTTTGGGGCAAGTTTGAGGCAATGTTTCGGTAACTTCCGACCACCAAAACTGTCGATTTCGGATACCGTTGGAAAGACCATTGCTCAAATATGCAATTGTTGAAAATAAAGCCTTGTTTGATTTTTATTTTTTTAAAAAATTATTTTTCTCTTTTTTCTTTTCAACGACACATTTTTCATTAAAATAATATTACACGTAAATAAAAAAAAAATTCTCCTTTTTTAACCATACATTTTCCTCCGTAAATCTATTGGTCCAAAATACATTTTAAAAAAAGAATAGCCTCAAACACCCCCTCAATCATGGGGCTTGAAGAGCCAAATTTAAGTGTACCCCCGCCAACCAGTCACCAGCATTCTCTCTCTTAAATCGGGAACTCGGTAGAGGAAGCTCCAATCCTCTGCTTCTCCGGCACTGGAACCAGACACTAGCCGCCGGCCGATCGGAAATGATTACTATTCCATACCTCACTGCCTTGACAACTTACTTCAGCTATGGACTTCTCTTCGTCTTCGGCCAATTGCGTGATTTCTTCCGCAAAATCATCGATTGGTGGTCGCATAGCAGCCTACAGGTAAATTTTGTTTGTTATATCTCTATATTCGTTGATGTGATATGGTTTGATTTGAAATGTTGGTGTCGTTTTTGTAATGGAAGGGATATGCGCCGATCTGCTTGGGCCTAGAGGATTTCTACATTCGGCGGTTGTACCTGCGGATTCAGGTAATTTGAAAATGATTTTTTGTTGCTAGCATTTGTTTCCTTTAGTTTTTGGGTTCTTCTTGTTTTGTTTTATGTAGATAAATTTGTAGTGATCTGTGATGCTGTTTGTTAAAAATGAGAATCATTCCCCATAAAATATCAAACAAATTCTTAATGTAGAACTGATTGGGAATTTGTTAGTGATGATTGCAGTCGTGATTCATGTCATTTTCAGGGATAGATTTTAGGGGAGGTAGATAGAAAAGTAGTCATCTTTTTAAGAAAAAAAGAGAGGAGAGAAGTGGAATCAAATGAAAAGGTGACAAATTACTGTGGAATGATAATATTAAACAGATGATTAAATGATGTGTTGCATGGACACGGGCGGCGACACTTTGGATCATTTTTCTTTCTTAATGAGAAATATTATATATTTATATCTCAAAGTTATTATTTAATAATAAATAGGTAATCTTATTTAAAAGATTTTAATAAGAAAAATTAATAACAAGAATAAAACTAAACTTATATTATATAAATGAAGAATTTTAAGGAATTTAATCAATATGTTGATGATGTATTATGTCACTACTTTTTAAAAAATAGAGTGAATAGTGTGTCGATGACCAGGGGCGGACTTTGGATTATGATTCAGCGGGAGCAAGATAGAATTACGTAAACAATAAACAAAAGATAAGGCAAAAGCAACAATAGAAATTTGCCTCGACATTTTCTTCAACAGAAATTTCCTCAATCAGTGATTTCTTTGCCTCAACATTTTTTTCAATAGAAATTTGAAATACTCGTTTAAAATATCTCAACATATCTTCCTTCAAATCAAAAGAGGCTTACACGAACTAAAGAGAAGGCAAAAGCAACAAAAAACAACAACTTGTATAAACAAAAGAGAAGTCAAAATATATCAACATATCTTTAATTTTGCACCACTTGATGTTTATAAATAAGATCAAGCCCAAAGCAACAGTTTTATGTATAACAAATAGCAAGAGAGAAGGCAAGAATCCAATTTGTTGTCTAAGCTCAAAACTAGGAAAAAAAACAAGCAGAAACATTAGATTATATATTTGTAAAGAGAAAATAACGTCAATCTCCAAAACAAAAAAACTCCAGCCACACACTCACAACTTTCCTGTAGGTAAAAATCTCAGATTCACAATTCATTGCACAAAATAACAAAGATGTTAAAATAAGTTTAAATCATAAGCTAGTTTAAAAGGTTTCATTACCGTCCTTAACAAGAAAAGTGGGTTAAAATAAGTTTAAAAGTCGATTCTCATACAAATTATACAATGAGCAATCTGTCATGTTTCACATCTTAAAACATAGATATCCTACTCCTACTTCTCAGCTTTACCTAAAGGCAGATTACATTTTTAAGAAAAAAGGTAGGTTGTCACATTGGGATTTGATGAGAGGTTTTACTATCAAAGAACAAAATAACTATCAAAACATAAATAATAAGATTAAGAAAGATAGGGATTACGAAATTTTGCTTATTCAATCTGTTCTTCTTTCAAAATATGCGATTGGAATCCCAGAGAGTGAACTGGAATTGAAACCTTGCAGGAACAATTGGAGGAAGGGTTTGGGCTGGTAGTAAGAGACTTTTTTGATTTTTGGGCTGAAAAGTATGGGCTTGTAAAAAATCGAAAAAATCTAGAAATCCAGTGGGGGCAATTGCACCAATTGGACCCTTAATGGGTCCGCCCCAGTCGATTACATACGTGTCCGTGTCGGAATATCATAGATTAAATGTTATTACTATAGTAGTGGAAGGAAAATGTTTTTACATGTATAACTGGATGATGTGATGGGTTCAAGTTTTGGTGACGCTTGGACTTTTTGGCTAAGAATAGTGGATTAGATTTCTTGAGCTTGAATTCATTTTAATGGATATTCTCAGAGGACTCTCCAGTGGTTTAATATAGATACACATGCACTCACATATACGTAAAAGTCTGACCACCATTGCTTAAGAGTTAAGATGAATTCTTAGTTGGAAAGTTTACAAAATATTGACAATGATAAGCAACAGGAATGTCATTTTGTTCAGATTTTGTTGTTGCATGCTGTTGGTGTATAGTCTACCCATTAACAAGATAGCAGCAATTTTTTGCGAGCCTTTAACCATATATAAACCTTAACGTTTCCATGCTGCATTTTAACCAAGCTAGTTAAAGTCGCTCTTATCATTTTTGCCCACTTAATTTTTAGGATTGCTTTAATCGACCAATTTCAAGCCCTCCAGATTCTTGGTTTGATGTGGTAGAGCGTGTCTCCAAAGACAATAACAAAACACTACAGTAAGTATTTATGTTCCTTGTTTACGATTTGTTTATTATGAGTTTGTTTCTTTTTGATGGATGACTGGCTGGTTGTGTTGACTTTTATCACAGTAAGCATTGTTGATCTCTGATTCTGATCACTATTGGCATCATTGATGTGGCGTTGGACTACATAAACAAATCCAAATGCTATTTGAAACTCAGAAGCAAGGTCTTCAACCTAAATGCCACTTTAATTCTAAATATTCTCCTGACTTAGTTGCATCCCATGCAGGCGAACCAAAAACGTCAGTAGATGCCTCAACCTAGGATCATATAATTATCTAGGGTTCGCTGCAGCTGATGAATACTGTACGCCTCGTGTAATTGAATCCTTGAAGAGGTTTTCCCCAAGCACCTGCAGTACGCGGGTTGATGGAGGTAAATACATGTTCCTCACAAGCTGCTACACTATTGGACTTTTCTCTGAAAATTAAGATGAGTGCTGATGTGTACTATTAATCAATGGAACTATGTCATCAGGAACAACAACATTGCACACCAAACTGGAGCAGTGTGTGGCAAGCTTTGTTGGAAAGCCGGCTTCCGTAGTCTTTGGCATGGGTTATGTAACAAATTCTGCCATTCTTCCTGTGTTAATTGGGAAGGTACATCCAATTACCTTGATTAGAATTGTCCGTCATGTTCTGCATCTGTATATAGTTCTTCTCAATCAATTTGGATGCAGGGAGGTTTGATCATTAGTGATTCTCTGAACCATAACTCC
Organism: Fraxinus excelsior; assembly: GCA_019097785.1. Classification (NCBI taxonomy): domain Eukaryota; kingdom Viridiplantae; phylum Streptophyta; class Magnoliopsida; order Lamiales; family Oleaceae; genus Fraxinus; species Fraxinus excelsior. The sequence continues at coordinate 38,845,537 of CM032623.1, forward strand.
ATAGTAAATGGCGCTCGAGGATCTGGAGCTACTGTTCGAGTTTTTCAACATAACAGTAAGCTTGAGGTTTATTTTGTTTTTTCAGAGCCAAGATATTTCTTCACATGCTTTTCTTATGCGCATGTTGTTGTCCTTTCTCTAGCACCGTCCCATTTGGAGAAAGTTCTGAGGGAACAGATTGCTGATGGACAGCCTAGAACTCACAGACCTTGGAAGAAAATAATTGTTCTGGTAGAGGGAATATACAGCATGGAAGGGGAGCTGTGCAAGCTCCCCGAGATTGTTGCCGTGTGTAAGAAATATAAGGTAGATAGTCTTAGAAAGTTAATTGTCTCTTGTTTGTATGATTACTATTAATTTGCATACTTTGGAAATAATCTACAGGTTACACCTTTTTGGTTTGTTAAGATGAAAGCTTCTCCTTTTAATACTTAATTGACTTGCTTATTAAGCGCTTGTTTGAGCCACATTTTTGGCTAAGAATGCATTTTGGAATTGTAGATTGATGGAGAATGTGTGGTTAAAAAATAACGAAATTTTTTGGATTTGTATATAATATTATTTTATTGAAGAATGTGTCGTTGAAAAGAAGAGAGAGAAAAATGTATTTTGGAAATAATGGGGGACCAAACAAGGGCTAAGAATTTGGTGTGGGTCATTCGTCATGAGTTTTCTTTCTTTGTAATATAGGAGAAATTTAGATATCAGTTTTGCACTACTTTGGAACTTTGGGCATTCTTCTTATTCACGTGCATATAAATTGCTACTCTTCATGTAACAGGCTTATGTTTATTTGGACGAGGCTCACAGCATTGGAGCTGTTGGCAAAACAGGAAGGGGTGTCTGTGAACTCTTAGGAGTTGATACTGCAGAGGTGGATATCATGATGGGAACTTTCACTAAATCATTTGGATCGTGCGGTGGTTATATTGCAGGATCCGAGGTTCTTTTACTATGCCCCTCTTTCATGTACACTTGTAGATATGGTACCATATAGATATAAGGAAGTGTTCTGCACGACCTGACTGTATGTATTTTAATGCCAGGCAACTTATCAAATAAATTGTACCATCATCATGTATGAGAAATTCTACTTTTCACACATGTACATAAAATTTAATTTCTGCGAATATGACCACATATAATGCTGAAATATTAGGGGCAATGAAGAGCTCTTGTAAGTGTATTGTGCAGTTAAAATGTGTTTTCAATAGAGCGACTTCTATTTCACTTCTGAACACCCACACGAGAATCATCTTTTCAACTATTAATAGTTCAATGAGTGCTGCTTAGATTGACGCATCTTGATGAACATGTATTTGAAGTGTAAACACAGAAAAATATTGGCACGTGATTATAATCTAGACATTTAAGCATATGAAATTGAAGTTCTCTATCACTTCCTTGCGGGGTAATGACTTAAGCTTTACCCTTCTTGCTTTGATATGAGAAAGAGATTATTATCTAACGATATTAGTTTATATCACAGTCCTTGTTGCGGAAAAAAAAAAAATCTTTCTAGTTTTAAAAAAGTTTGTATCTGAAAGCTAATTTCTTCTAGTTGCTTCCTTCATATCAAGTGCAACGTCAGAGAGAGAGAGCCTCCGATTTTTTTCTTCACCCTACTTGTGCTTGTTTTTAACATTTCATTTAAATTTTCAGGAACTTATTCAATACTTGAAGTATGCATGTCCTGCTCATCTTTATGCTACTTCAATATCACCTCCAGCTGCACAACAAATTATTTCTTCCATTGAGGTTATTCTGGGAGAAGATGGTTCAAGCAGAGGTGGGATTTTCTCTGCCTTCTATGACTAATAAGTCGATCTCAATTGAGAGTTTTACTTACAATTAGAGCAATTTGTCACTGCAGGGGCTCAGAAACTAGCACGGATACGTGAAAACAGCAACTTTTTCCGGTCTGAATTGCAAAAAATGGGTTTTGAGGTTTTGGGAGACAACGATTCTCCTGTTATGCCCGTTATGCTCTACAATCCATCAAAAATTCCTGCTTTTTCACGGGAGTGCCTCAAACGAAATGTAAGGTTTTGTTTTTTTCTCAAATGCCATTTGCATTTTTCATTTCTCACTCAACGTTCCATCAATGTATGGTATCACTTGAACCATGATTTCACTGGTCATGACTCTTTGTTCTGCTGCATAGGTGGCTGTTGTAACAGTTGCTTTTCCAGCTACCCCTTTACTGTTGGCTCGTGCGCGCATTTGCATCTCTGCTGCTCATACTAGGGAAGACCTTGTTACAGCTTTAGAGGTTAGAATCTTATCTTGTAGTACTGATTTTCACTTCTGATTTTTCTCTGATCTTCTATGTTTTCCTACCTCAGCAGCCATTTTCTGTAATACCACACATTTATTGTAATACTTTATGCTGAAAATTTCACTATTGGTCTCTAATCCATTGCTCCACTACCAAGTTGGTTTCCATTGTTTTAAAAGGAGCAAATTAGGCCTGTTTCAGATAGCTTCTGCTTCTAGGAAAAACCACGTTCGGCCAGCTTCCTTTAAAAACTTTTTCTAGTCAGGCAAAGTACAAAAAAAGTTATCCAAGCTCAAAAGTAGCTTTTTACTTTTAAAGCAGCTTTTGTCTTTTCAAAAGCAATGCCCAGTAACTACAATGTATTTGTACCAGGTTATCAGCAGTGTAGGTGATCTAGTTGGTATAAAGTACTTCCCTGCTGAGCCCAATAAACAGCAGCTAGAGAATGGCAGAGTCAAAATGGATTGAGGAGAAACTTTGAATTTAATCAGCAAGTTTAGATAAAAAACAGGGTAGGTATTTATTTGTACCTCCTAGCTAGGACCTTGATGTTGTGACCTATGAATTCTTGTTTATTTATTTTGAGTACAAAAAGTTTTAACTTATTACAAATTGGTAAATTTTGCTATACTTTTGTGATGTAAATATTATTCTTTATTTTCTCACCATCTTTTTTTTTTTTTATTTTTGGTATGAATATGGTTGTTTGGCCTTATTTGTAGTTTTCCCACATGGCTTTCAGAGGATAAGATCGCTATCTGGGATTCTGGAGACAAAAACCATTGTTCAATCAACTCTCTGTTCCAATTCTCTTTTGGTGTCATGAACTCAGCCACCTATATTAAATTTAATGTGTTTGAGCCACATTATTTTGGAAGAATGTATTCTGGAATGGTAGATTGATGGAGAATGTGTGGTTGAAAAAGAAGGAAAAGTTATTGATGTGATGGAAAATATAATTTTATTGAAAAATGTGTGGTTGAAAATGAGTAGATGAATGAAAATTAAAATTTTAATGTGTATCAAACAGGGGCAGATGATCTTCATGAGAAGCATTAATGGGTAGGAAAGAGTTTCGACGTTGAATCCAAGGGCCGAAAACACTGTTGCGCCATAAGTGCTTTGTTAAAATAAACTAGCTCACGAAATCCAATGCCTCACATCTTCTCCCAAGACAACCAATATTGAACCGAATTGAGAGGCATAATTAAATGAATCTCGTAACTTTAACTTTAATTTAATTAGATCGATGTAGTATCAATGATGCAAGATAACAATATTCAATTTACTCGATCTTCAATTTTTCCCACCAAATATAGGATATAAATTTTAGCACTTATAATTTATAAAGAAGACCAACATGTAAGTGAAATATTCATAGAATATGTAAGAATTGACCGAGGAACTACTTTCATGAGTACTATCTTATCTCCGATTGCAAACAATTTCCGACGCCATAATAAAAGCTTTTCGAAACCTACCCCTCAAATAGATCCTCTTACTTTGGTCGAACTGATGGTAGGATGAGGTATTATTATATGATTAACGACGTTGTAAGCCAAAAAGGTCCTATTGCATTTTCGACGATGTGAAAGGATAGAAAGTTAAATTGACTCTAGAATGTTGATTATTTTATCCAACACCATCTCTTAAATATTCAGAATACCATCAATAATTCAACAGTAATCCAGTGTAGTGCGACAAAATATAGCTATCATACGGGGAAAACATGTGACTAACATGCGGACCATGTCTAGAGTAGCTAAAACCCCTGAATTTGCCATCAAGTTTAACCCATTGAAATAGCATGAGTCTTAGACACATGTGTGACCACATTTAACACGAAGAAAATGATGAAGTAGAAATACATTTCCGAATTAGCATGAGCGAAACTAATGATGATGATCGATGTAACTAATTTTGTCAATCAACTCATTATTTTTGTTGGTTGAAATGACAAAGACAGACGAAAAGAGCAAAGTCGTTCGTGTTGTTAAGTTGAAGGACAAAACATAGTTTAGGAGCTTTTGCGTGCAAGGCGTATAGTTTAGGGATCAATCAAATTTTTTACAATAGACGTGAGGCAATTTTGTCTGCCAACTTAATTGAAATACAGTTGAGGTGGATTTAAAGTAAGGAATTTATTCACAAATAATCTGAAGTGTTGGACCATCCAATTTTCGTACCCAATAAAAAAAAATATTTTTATCCAATTTTTAATTATAAAAAAATAGATCGGAATTGATTGAAGTGGAGGGACCAAAGAGCAACGATCTTTAGACCTCCGGCTATTTTTCTCTTTACATTTTGATTAATCAATCGTTCAATCGGAAAATTCCTAATGGCGACTCGTTACTGGGCGGTGTCACTCTCCGTAGGCCAAACCTCCTCCCTCTGGAGCCGGCTCCAAGAATCCATCTCCAAATCCGCCTTCGATACTCCTCTCTACAGAGTAATTGTCACATTTATCTGTTAATTATGTATTTAGTAGATCTAAAGGCTCGGATTCTGTTTTAAAATCTGAATCTCGTGGACAAGATTAGCTTGATTATGGTTTTCGGATTAAGTTTTTGACTGATCGAATTGCATTGAGCATTGATTTGGTATTGGAGCTTGTAAAGAAGAGTAGTCCAAGCTATTATTAATTCATGTTTTTTTTGGGCGCAAAATTTGATTTTTTTGAGATCATGAATAGTAGTTTTGTTGAATTTTGCAGTTCAACATTCCAAATCTACGTGTAGGTACGCTAGATTCGCTGTTGGCACTGAGTGATGATCTATTGAAGGTTGATTTTTCTATTTTCTAGTTTCACTTTTTTAAGTTTCAGCTGATTCTGTGACATTGTATAATAGTTTGGGAAAGAATGATTTTTGGGACTATATTTTGATTTTGTTTTTGTTTTATTAGTCGAACAACTTCATTGAAGGAGTGTCACACAAAATCCGGAGACAGATAGAGGATTTGGAGAGGGTTTCAGGAGTGGTCAGTAGCTCACTCACGGTAGATGGAGTTCCTGTTGACTCTTATCTCACTAGGTAATCGCTTGTACCTTTTTTTTTTTTCACTTTGGACTAAATTTGATAGATTTGTTAAATTGTTCAGTAAATTGACTAATTTAATTTGGAAAATTTTATGATGTGTAGATTTGTGTGGGATGAGGCAAAATATCCAGCAGTGTCACCATTGAGAGAGATAGTGGATGCAATTCATGGACAAGTCACCAAAATTGAGGATGATCTCAAGGCATGTTCATTTGTTTTTGTGTTTATTCACAGACACAGTAGTTTCGTTGATATGAATTCAGCTAAAAGCCTGGCCTTTCCATATCAAATTTGTCAAAATTCTAGACATCTGCGATAATGTTCTTGAGTTATCAAATATATAGAAAGATAAGATATTCCTGTTTTATCTGCTACATGTGAATAGGAGAAACGGGTGCAAACATTAACGTTGCCTTGTCCCCTACATTGTCATTCTACATATTCATACTAGCCTACAATTATAGTACTATGACAGGATTGTTATATTAATGACCAATAATTAAAAAAGTAGTCGATTCCATGCAGCTTCTTGACCAATTATGATTAGCCTTTCAGGTGACTTAATTTCCAAGCAGCCATAAAACTTATCTAGGCTTTTTGTTTTCATGGTGGACATCTGTATTTTCTCTCTGGCATCTTAATTTTGATTTCAGTCAAGGGTTTCTTTGATAAGATAGAAATTTAAATGAGGTTTATTATAAGCTGCTTCACAATACTTTTTAGGAGCCTTCGATCTCAAGATATTTGAATTAGTCCATGCAGTTATCTTATAGAATGAGCCATATTCCATGGAGGCATAATATGGTTCTTGAATTTATCGTTCAGTTTTTACTTTTTGAGTCTTACGCCTAGAATAATTTCCATGTGAGTGTTAAGTGTTTCCATTTGGACTCCTGCTCAATTATGAAAATGTACCTCTTTTGTTTTATAATGCTCATAACTCTGTTTGTTCTGATTGAAGTCATCTTAGGAGATCTGTGGGATGGTTTTGTAGAAAAAGTGCGCATATATTGGATTAATGTTTCCTTAATTATGAACTCTCTTATAGTGAGTAGTTTACCAGTTAGCTCTTCTTTACTAGTAACAAGTCCCGCCAAATATTCATTTGGTGATTTTACTAACCCGAGTTAAATCTCTCTGGCCCTTTTCTGTTTTCTCCTGACTTCTTACTTAGATATTGATCCTAAGCAGTTCCAAACACTCCTTTGTCTATGTCCCAGTATTTGTTTCATAACTCAAAGTTGCCAGCAGTGTTTTTTAACACTTTTCCCAGATTATGCGGGATTGGGTAGGATGATCTTTGCTAAGCAACTGTGGTTGATGGTTATGTACTGTTGCATAAAGAACAATAATTCACTAATACCTATTTATTCAAAATAACACATGACGTATTTTTAGAAGTTCAGAACTAGCAAACTTTTCAGTGCTCATTGAATAAAATTCAGATCTATTTATTTCGAGAATTTTGCACAACAAAATTACTGTCATCAATAATACCTAGTGCAGTCTTGATGACCTGAGTTATTATATAGAAATAGAAGTAAGGACAATATAAGAATGATATGTAAGGCCTTGCATCCATCATTCAGATATTATATATTTATATCCCTCAAAATTTGAAGCTTGTGTAGTTATTGTAGAGACTAGCTTCAACTGTAAAATTTTAAGCCTTGGTTTGGATTGTACAAACTTGTTTGAAATAACCAGCTGAAATGTTTTAATGTCCTCTTTTCCCTTTTGGTGACTGATCTTTGTTGACATAATGAAAATGAAAGCTCGTTGAGTTTAAAAAATTGTCCTTTTATGAGTATGATGCCTTGCAGTTTTCAGCGGTAGAGAATGACAGGAAAATGGAATCATTGATTAAGAAATAAAAAATACGAATCCACATGTTATCATGTATCGTATAAAAATCTATTGAAAGAAATTGTTTTTGTCTGCTTCTAACAGTATTTATTATGTATGTAAATTAGTTTTCTGTTTGAGCTCAACTTTTTGCATCACTTGGAAACCATTTTTTTTTTTTAGAGCTAGTATAGATTTTCCTTTATCCTGCCTCCCTTCTATTACTCCTTTCGAATTTATGATATTCTTCCAGATAAGCATGGCCATTTATATTTAATGCATGTCTACATATCTTGATATGTTATTTTCAAGCCCTTTCTGTGGGTGTTATTTTGCAGGTTCGTGTTGCTGAGTATAACAATGTCAGGAGTCAACTTAATGCCATAAACCGAAAGCAGGCTGGAAGGTATGTCACTAATAAGAGATTTAATTGATCAAGGCTTTGGGTTGTGGTAACATCCACGAACTAGAACTCTAGAAATGAACATATCTTGATTTGCTAACTGTTCCGAAAGCCTCATGGATATTTGTTCCTCAAGTATGACTTATGAGTATTCTTGAGAGCATGGAGGTGTTTTTGAGGTTATAATTAAGTGTCCTCTCAACATCATAAATATTTTAACTAAAAAATTGTAGCTGAGCATCTCTATGTAACTAATTTGAAAATAAAAGCTTAGCTCATGCTCTTGGTATTACTAATCATAAGGATTTCTAACAGCCTTTGTATTGAAAATCGTCTCTTTCTCCATGCAAGTTAGAATATAAAAGTTAGAGTATGTGATTATGGAAATATTTCCATCTAGCTTATATCCTAGTCTAACTAGGAATTAATATTTTTCCTTTCAGGATTTCTTTTCTATTAACATTTCCCTTGTATAAATAACCCATAATTTGACGAATAATGCAAGTGCTTCAGCCTCAATTTCAAGTTTGTAAGGGTGCAAGTTTAGTTGGATCTGGTTAAAGTTGCAATTGCTTTTGTTCTCTAGCGAACGGCCTTGTGCCGCTCCTCAGGCCAAGTTTTTCCTTCTTTACTTTTCTATTTTTTAGTTTGTCAAAATTTAGGACCTTAAAATAAGATTTCAATTCCCAAATTGAAAATCATAAATTCAATTTTACCCTTAATTCAAACCCTAAAATTAAACCTCGGCTGAATCACCTCTCTTGCAAGTCATACACCTCTGGTGAATGCCTCTTTCGGCTGCACGACCCCACCAAAGCTATTTTATTGCCTTTATGACTACAACCACCCCACCACTCCTTCGTGAGCTCACCACCATCAGATCTTCGCAATGCAGTCCCGGACCCTTGGCAAAGCAGAGCCAGACCCTTGAATCCTTAGGTGAAGGAGCAAATCCTAGGTTAAGGTGATTGATTCTTCTCCTTCGCGATTCTTTGGGTATTGTTTGAAAAAGAGGAAAATGGGTGCTAAGGCATTTATCCTTTGTGAGGCGAGGCGTAAGCCTCGTTGTGAACTAAAAAAATATAGTAAAAAAATACGAAAGTATAAAAATAAGTATGTTTAACCATATACAAAATGTAAACCTCAAGCAAAAACAAGCAAATAATAAATTAGTAAAGACATAAAGCCTTAGATTTTTAATAGATTTTGATAAAATGTTATGAAATATGTGGTTGAAAAGTTGATAAAAATTATGGGTCCTAAGAAATATGTTGTTAAAATTAATTATTGAATTTGAACTTTTAATCAACTTTTTAAAATACACCAAATAGGGGTAAGGTTGCAACTCAAACAAAAAATATGTATGTCTCCCATATGATCACTAGTTACTACTACTTAGAGATCATGTATAAAGTCACTAGTTTTGATATCATCTTCCTCATCAATGTCAAAGTACTCTTCCCACCCGTCCTACAATTGCATTGCTTTTTTCCCCCGTCCTTTGCTATAAATGAAAACAAAATATCAATCAATTAGTAAATAAGAGTTTGTTGTTTGAGCCCATTTTTTGGGAAAATTGATTTTGTAACAGTGATTTTTAGATAATATGTAGTTAAAAAGTAGAAATTTTTTTGGACTTGTGTAAAATTATTTTATTGGGAGAATGGAAGGTAGAAAATGAGTTTAGAGAAAAAAAGAGTTTTTAAAAAATGTGGCTCAAACATGGACTAAATAAACAAGCCTAAATTTCAATTCCACAATTTTATAATACCTTTATACCCCTGTTTGGTGCACATTTTGTAGTAAAAAATGCATTATTTTTTTTATATGATGGGGAATATGTGGTTGAAAAAGAAGAAAAAGTTATTGATGTGATGAAAAATATTATTTATTGAAGAATGTGTTGTTAAAAATGAGTAGAAGAATGAGAATGAAAAAAATAATGTGGCTCAAACAGGGATTATGTTTCATCGTTTTCTTTTAAGTTGGCTTTGGGTAGCCTTAGCACTTTCATTTCCTTCTCCTCCAAAAAGATTGACATCCAGATCATTATCATCTATATTGACGTGTTTGATATTCACTACTTTGATCAACAATCCATTCATTGTTTGATGACAAGTCAATTATAGTAGAAGGATCCTTGTCTTCTTTGAGTTTCCGTAATCTCAAACTTGTCTTTGAGCTTCTTGTTGTACATGACATAAACCAAAGAATTCATCCTTTGTGTGGTCTAAAGGTTTCTATTTTTATGTACTTGATTTAATCAATTGCGTTCACAGGTAAAAGATGAACATGTTAGGCTCAAAACACTAAGCCCCTGTTTGGTACACATTAAAACTTTTATTTTCATTCTTCTACTCATTTTCAATTACACATTCTTCAATAAAATAATATTTTCTATCACATCAATAACTTTTCCTTCTTTTTCAACCGCACATTTTCCACCAACCTATTATTCCAGAATACATTCTTCTAAAATAATGTGACTCAAACACTCTCTAATAGAAAAGTTCTTCAATGATGGAATACCATCACCAAATTGAGTCCACCAATGGAATAAAAAAAATAAGAAACAAAAATGCAATGTCATATTAAATATTAGGCTATATCCATAATGTTAATGAGTAAATATGAGGTAAAAAAGACTTTAAAGTAAATATATACATGGAGAACGTTTTTTACAAGATGCTGTAGCATTTTCAAGACTTAAGAAACCTTTTTTATTCTATCAGGAGATTTGCGTTGTCCTTTTATTTTGATGAGGGATGAGTCTTTCCATGCAATCTTATAAACTAGATTGATTGCAGAGTGATTGGAAAGGTTGTCATTATATTGAAAATGGGGATTCAAAAAATACAGAGCAGCATGCAGATTTCGATGAAGTTGAAAATCCCATTTTTCATCAATAAAATTCCAAATCTCCTTATAAGACATTTCGTTTCCACCCAAATTTCCTTTGTGGAATTGATTTTTTTTTTTTTGATAAATAATCAAAGAATTTCATTAATAAAAAAGAATACATAGGGAGTGTATTATTATTTTAAATAAGAAAGAAAAGATATGAAGTTAGGCAGCCCCTCTATAGGATTCCTAGTCGCTGCTTTAAACCAAGTATACAAAGTTAGGAATAATAATTCTCTAAGTTGTTCTATGACACATATTTGATCTTCAAAGCATCGATTGTTCATTTCCCTCCATAGACACCAAACAATGCATCGCGGGATAAGATTCTAAACTAGCTTGCTATCCTTGTCTCGGAATTTTCTCTTCCATGCCCGCAACACATCCTCCATACGTCTAGGCAGCACCCAATCTATATGCTGAGAAGCCAGAATACTATTCCACAGCCGACGAACTCCGTCTAGTGAATGAACAAGTGATCATATGTCTCCCCATCGCTTCTACACATATAGCACCACTTGGTAACATAAAAGCCTTTTTTTCGGAGATTATCCATCGTTAATGTCTGTCCCCTTACTACCGTCCATAGTAAAAATGCCACCCGTGGGGGTAATTTGCAATGCCACACCATCCTCCAAGGGAATGAACTCTCCACAGAACCCGCGAAAGATCTAAAATAAGAGCGGACTGAAAAAATACCATTCCGTGCCATCCTCCATCGGCTACAATCATCTTCTACCCGAATTTGCACTTCATACAAACCCGCTAGAAACAATGCATAGTCATCCATTTCCTAATCCTGCAAACCCCTCTGAAAAGTGATATTCCAATTGTCGCTCCCATTGTGGCTGGCTACAACTTCATTAACCATAGCAGAAGGCCTCAAAGTAATGCGGTGCGAAGAAGGAAACCTCAACTTTAACGGTAGATCTCCACACCAACAATCATCCCAAAATCTGATATTAGTACCAATTCCCACCACAAAAGTCAAGCATTTCCTAAAATCATTTCAGCCTTGTCGAATATACCTTCAAAGACTTACCCCGTAGGACTCTCGACCCTCACCCGAACACCATCCTCCTTCCATCACGCCATACTTCGCTCTAATGATTTCTCTCCAGAAACTCTCCCTCTCCATACCAAACCGCCACAGCCATTTGCCCAGTAGGGCTTTATTAAACAAAGTAAGCATCCTCAAACCGAGACCCCCCATCCTCATAGGAGAGGAAACAACTCCCCATTTCACCAAATGAAGTTTCCTCTCCTATTCCAAACCTGCCCAAAGAAATTCCCTCTGAGTCCTCTCTAATCTGTTAGCCACTGCTGCAGGAATAGGAAACAATGACATAAACTAAGTGGGAATGTTAGATAGCGTAGATTTAATGAGAGTCAGACGGTCACCCTTTGAGAGATACATACGCTTCCACCCCGCTAACCTTCTTTCCACCTTCTCCACAATGACATTTCAAATATGAGTACTTTTAAACCGCACCCCTAGGGGGAGTCCGAGATATGTCATAGGTAGCTGCGCGACCCTACAACCCAATATAATAGCAAGTTCCTCCACATTAGTGATCTCCCCTACTGGAATAACCACATATTTCCTAAGATTAACCTTCAATCCTGACACAGCTTCAAAACATAAGAGCAACCTGCGTAAATTTCTGACTTGCTCCTCCTTTGCATCACAAAAAATCAGAGTGTCATTTGCAAATAGCAAGTGAGACACTTGCAGTTGACCAACCGTAAATCCCGTAAGCAGGTTCTCCCCGTTTCGCTTTCTCTAGCATCTTACAAAGGGCCTCCATTACAATAACAAATAATAATGAAGACAATGGATCTCCTTGCCTTAATCCTCTACTACTATTGACCAAAACTGAAAACGAAACTGTAGAGATACAGAACTAAATCCACTTGCACCACTTATCCCCAAATCCACATCTCCTAAGCACATACAAAAGGAATCTCCAGTTCACGTGATCATAAGCTTTCTCAATATCAAGCTTGCATAGCATCCTTGGGACCCCTATACACAGTCTTGTGTCAATGCATTCATTCGCTATCAGTACAGAATCCAAAATCTGACGTCCTTTCACAAAAGCATTCTGAAACTTGGACACCACTTTCCCTAGTACCTCATTGAGTCTATTTGCTAAAACTTTTGCAATAATCTTGTACACTCCACTGACCAAGCTAATAGGGCGGAAATCCTTAATATCAATCGCTCCCGATTTCTTAGGAATCAACACAATAAATGTTGCATTGGAACATCTCAAAAACCTACCACGCTAAAAAAAGTAAATGAAAACATCAATTATATCATGATGCACCACCTCACAACATGCCTTGTAAAATGAGAACGAGAATCCGTCTGGACCTGGAGCCTTATCATCATTCATACTAAACACGACCTCCTTAATTTCCTCCTCCCCAAATGGTCTCTCTAACCAACAAGTATCCTCCTCCGTAATAGTAGAAAACTCCAATCCCTCCAACTTTGGCCTCCACTCAAACTGCTCCCTATAAAGATACTGATAGAAGTTCACTATTTGGGTCCCAATGTCCTGTGGATCCTCCAAAATAACCCCATCCACCTCCAACACTGTGACAGAATTATTCCGCATGTTAGAATTGGTAACCTAATGGAAAAACTTAGTGCATTTATCTCCCTTTTTCAACCACGTGACCCTGGATTTCTGTCGCCAAGCAATCTCCTCCATCTCTACCAGTCTCGCAAGTTCTTCCCTTAATACTCCACGTCTCTCCTTCTCCTCCCTATCCAACCCTCGTCTCTTCTCTAGCTTATCCAGCTCCTCTATGTCGGACAGACATTGAACTTTACGCAAGTTCACATTACCCATCACCTCCTCATTCCACCTCTTCAAATCCCTTTTTAGAGCCTCAACTTATGATCCAACACAAAACTGGGAGACCCTCGAAAATCATAAGAAGCCCACCAAGACCGTACTTGCTCTCTAAAACCTTCTACTTTTAACCACATCTTCTCAAACCTGAAAGGTCTTACTCTACTCCCTCTAGTATTCCCCGCTAACAAAATAGGAAAATGATTAGAGTACACTCTCCCCGATCTCCTCTGAGTAACATCTGAATACTTAGCCTCCCACTCTCCACTAATCAAGAACCGGTCTATACGAGATAGGACAGTTGCTCCCCGATTAGATGTTGTGGAATTGATAGAACCATAAATGAACCCCATGGTAGGCATCTGCTCCGAATCAACAAGCCTTAACACTAAAATTAAATGTTTTGTAGCCTTCAAGGCATATGAAACCCTTGGCCAAATATACTTATCTTTCACGATGATTTTTCTGATTTCTTTACCATCGGATTTATTAGCATAGGATGACTTTGCCCACTTCTCAGATGTAAACATGGACTCCAAAGTTCGTTTTAGCGTAAATATTCTTTGTAAAGATAAATATGCCATAACAAATCTAGTTGGAACCGGTCGAGCAATATCCAAATTTGTGAATTTCCTCATTAATGCTAACACCCATGTATGATAGTAAATAAAATTTCTCACCTTCTTTTCCTTTAATGATGCTTTCTTATGTTGTGACAACTCCCCAAGTTTTTCAAGCATCAAGGCTATACAGTGAGCAACACATGGAGTCGAATACAAATGTTTTCTTTTCTCCGTCAATTTTCTCCCCATTGCCTTATAAGCACTAGCATTATCTGTCAACTTGGACAACAATTTGTTCTACCACTTCTTCAACAATGTCATCAAGTAATTTAAACATCCAATCTGCATCCTTAACTGCATCAGAAGAGTCAATTGATTTTAGGAAAATCATTATTTATTAGACTAACCATCAGGTAATATTGAAACCCCTGTCTTGCTCCATATCTTCTTTATCTCAGTTAATATACTTACACTAGTAACCAGGGGTGCATCTAGCACCCGGCTAGCTACTGCGGCCACCTGTACTGGATCTGCCGAGAAGAAAGATTAATTAAGATTTATGTAAAATATTTATATATGCAAGTTATTGTACAAAATCTATAGAAATGGCCTGTAAATTGTATGGGAGAGTGTGTGCCTTTTCACGTGAAATGCCTGGGTTCAATTCCCTTCAACAACATTATTCCTTTTAATTTTTAAACATAGTAAGCCTCTGTTTGGTACCAAATTAAAATTTTCATTTTCATTCTTTTACTTATTTTCAACCACACATTCTTCAATAAAATAATATTTTCCATCACATAAATAACTTTTCCTTCATTTTCAACCATACATTCTCTATCAATCTACTATTTCAGAATACATTCTTTTAAAATAATGTGATTCAAACACACCCTAAATATTAACTAATAATTGTACCAATATTCAACCAAAAACCGTGTAGCTCATATGGTAGAGGGGTCATCTAGTATGTGAGAGATATAGAGTTCAATTCTATGTACTTTCAATTTTTTGTTTATTTCTTAATACAATAAATGATAACTAACCAATTATTTATTATTAGTTTTCGTTTTCGAAATATTTTTTTTAAAAACTTATTTACTCAAATTATTACTCCATGATATGTACTTTTATTGTTAGATTATATTAATTTATTTTATAAAATTCAAATTTAGACAATTTAAGTGCCGCTCTTTATTTTTTTAAAAGTTCGAAAAACACTTTTTCTTTTGAGGTAAAAAGTAGTTCTAGTTCTAAAAATCATTGTTTTCAAATTTTTGTATAACCTTCGCCTAAACCTGGAGCTTGTTTTTACCGTTTAATCGTGCTTTACGTATAAATTTTTTCGTTTAAGTTTGTAAAAAACTTGAAACTAGATCATACACATGATTGAAAAATATATTTTTTTCCCTATCACTTTTGATTGTATTAGATTATATTTTCAAATGTATATGACTTTTACGTTTTATCGTATTTATATATTGATTGAAATTTTTTTAATATTATTTAATGTAATATTAATAAACAATCTTACTATTGCGGCCGTTAACGACTGCCCTAGCTGAATTAATATCTTGGATCCGCCACTGCTAGTAACTAGTCTTAAAATCCAAGTTCGAAGTTCATACATTGTAGGAGTTTTAAGACCTCTACCTTATGAACCAACCGGTCGAATCATGTTAATAAATGAAGGACTTGTTTCCATATAGAAAGGGATAGCATTTTCAAAAATGAACCTTCCAATCACATGTCTAGTGTTAGCCATCAAAGTTGTTTCTAATTACTGCCTTGTTTGTTTTTGGGCATGATGATTTTGGAGATTGTTTTTGGAATTGGACTACTAATTGTCGCTGGGCTCAAATTGTTTTTAGGCTGCTACAAGTTGTTGAGGGTTATGTCTTGGTTCGTCTTGTGTTTTGGACCTAGTGATTTTGGCCTCTTGTTTGGTCTCCACGTTATTTTGGGCACTCTTTTTGGTGGTGGTTTTTTTTTTTTTGGGCAAGTTAGTCCATAAAATTCTAGAATTGTACAAGTTGTTTCGTAATGTTTCCAAATTTTACATATTAGTCCCTAGGCTTTCATTTTTTGCAAGTTGGTCCCTGAGATTTCAGAATTTTACATATTAGTCCTTGAACTTTATTAAAAACTAAATTCGGTTCCTGAACTTTTAGGTTGGTCCAAGTTGGTTCCTGAAGTTTCAATTTTGTGACAAACTTTATTGAGTCACGATCCTTTGGCTACCTTCTCAGAGCTGCGTTACCCTTCATCTTGGTTGACCAGTAGTTTTGTGTGAGCCTTCTATTGTTATTGCTACTGTCAGAGCCAAAAAATTTCATTGCTGCCAGCTCTTGGTCTGCTATCTTTCTTGCCTGCAATAATTAGTGGTTGTACCTTGTATCTTTGTTGACTTCCTCTCTTGGCAACAACCTAACTTGAATGTTTTTGGTGACATTTCTCAGAGTTGTGCGACTCTTCATCGTAGTTGACCCAGCCATTTGGTACTCCTTAGGATTCTGACAGATCATGGGCTTTCTATTTTTTTTCTTAATTAAAATGAAAAATTCCTCTCTAACAAACGTTAATCACGTCTCTTGCCATCCGAAGAAAGCACCAACTTTCTACTCGCAAACATAGTCTCTCTCAGGTCGACCTAGGCCTCTACTATATACGCAAGGATCAGATGATTCTTATTTCTGTTGGGTGCATGATTCCTTCTGCTCGCTATAAATTTGGGGTCAGGTGCGAAGGATTCTGCTGACTGTATGAGACACTTTTTGTATGCAGTGTTTGTGGATGCGACATTTGCTGTGTTCAAAGATCTCTCACTCTTTTGTGCTTTTTGTGCATGCAGTCTATGTACGAGCTTCTTAAGTACCAGTCTTCTACTTCTCATGTATATTAAGTACCCTTCGTGGAGGACATTTTAATTGAGGACGATTGGAACTAGAAGAAAGGGAGAGGACTTTACTGATTAGAGTTGTAATTAGAATTTGACAACAATTTTTAAGTAGTTGGCCATTTTAATCATCACTATCCAAGTTGAGCATGTATCGATGCACCAACTTGAGGGGGAGATTTAGTGTATATAAGTTAGGATAGAAGATTATGGAAATATTTCATTCTAGCTTATATCCAAGTCTAGGTAGGAGTTAATATTTTTCTTTTTAGGATTTCTTTCATTTTCCCTTTTCCTTCTATAGGTAGGATTATTCTTGTATAAATAACCCTTTAATTTGATGAATAATACAAGTAATTCAGCCTAAATTTCAAGTCAAAAGAATATTAAAATATTATGTTTAAATCTTAGTAATGATTGGGATGTGAACTAGTTTTCCATTGTGAGATAGCCTTTGGCTCAAAAAATTCTAGGTGCAGTGGTGAAGATTTCTTAATAGGGATGTCAAAGAGTGATTTAGATTATCTCACCTAATGCTAATTGTCCTTAAAGTGTAGTTAAGTATAGGAACTTGCAGTTCCATATTTACAAGAAGATTAATTTGTTGTTTAACGGAATCGCTTGATAGACTTCCAGGTGATCGCATGATTAAGTGACACTTGATGCGTGTTGTTAATAAGATCACCAGTTGTTTGAGATTTGTTGAACATGGTGATGACAGTTTTTCTCTTGCAAAAGTGAGGAAGGATAGATCTCTCTCTCTCTCTCTCTCTGTGACATGCATACTGTTTTGGTCTAGGGACGGGGGAAGAAATTGTGGGAGTTTTTTTACAGCCATCCTGGGAGAATTACCTTATTTAGCTGTGATGTAATTCTACTGTAACTTATTGCTCGAGTTTGTAGCTGATCCAAATAATTTCTTATTGCAGTTTAGCTGTTCGCGACCTTTCCAGTTTGGTGAAGCCAAATGATGTAATTACCTCAGAACATCTAACGACCCTCATTGCGATTGTTCCAAAGTATTCTCAGAAGGATTGGATATCGAGCTATGAGACACTGACAACCTATGTAGTAAGAACTCAATTTGCTATTTATGCAGTAGCCCCATTTTTATTTCAGTCTAGTCCTTCATGATTCTGTCTGCAATGATTATCACAATACGTATTCAGTTCATGATATGCTAAGGGTAATAAATATTCTTCTGTACTCTTTCAAAATAAAGCCAGCACATTGCTCGCCAGGCAGTTAAGTTCATACCATTATTTTTCGAGATGTTTTATATGTTTTACTTTGGTAGATGTTGCTTTTTGATTGAACTGATTGTTTTAGGTCCCCAGATCCTCCAAGAAGCTACACGAAGACAATGAATATGCACTTTATACTGTTACATTATTCAGTCGTGATGCTGACAACTTTAGAACTAAGGCACGTGAAAGAAATTTCCAAGTGAGTGTTGTTGAGTATCTCATCTATTATGCAAACTATTTCATCTCTTTTCTGTTGTTTTGAGAATATTCTCCTTCATTAGCACATAAACTATGTTTATGTGAACAAGAGAAGGTAACGATTTTGGAGGAAGGTCTCATCTAACAAATGTTTGCTTGTGGTGTGATTTAGATCCGTGATTTTGAATATAATCCAGAAACACAAGAGAGTAGAAGGCAGGAGCTTGAAAAGCTGAATCAAGACCAGGATGCATTGAGAAGCTCTCTGTTGCAATGGTGCTACACTAGTTACGGGGAGGTACTCTCTCTTTTCCCTCTGAAAAGCTGCTGAAATCTTGCTGTCGTTTTTAGTTACATTTTGAAGCTCTGTATGTTTTTATGGCGCTGTTTTGGAAATATTTAGATTCTTTCCATTTTTTTATCTACTTTTGATCTGTGGTTGAACTACGTCAATTAGAACTGACAAATGAAATTATTAGGTATCAGAGTTGCACTTCTATAGCTCTGACATTAGTTGGAGGTAAAAGTTAGGTGACTTGACTTGCTAGTAAACAAAAGGAATGATACCTCTTCAACAAAGGATGAGTATGGATGAGACTGTTTCCAAGGGATGGAAGTAGTGACTAATTTCAGACTAGTTGAATGCAATCTACTTGACCACTCAAGAAACCCCCACTGAGTTCACTTGCATAATTAGGCATGTCGGACTTCAGCTAATGCCGCATTTGTTTGGACATCAAAAAATCAATCGACGAGCAAATGACTGCTCTGCTTTACCAAATAAATGATTAGTCTGAGTTGGACCAAGTTATCTAAAATCTAAAGTGTTCCCCTTTATTTCTTAAATTTGCATGGATTATATTTAAAATTGTGTCCCCTATCCTACAGGTTTTTAGCTCCTGGATGCACTTCTGTGCTGTACGTGTGTTCACTGAAAGCATTCTGCGATATGGTCTGCCACCATCATTTTTGGTAGTTAACTTGACTTCAGCTATGTTTTCTGCTGACCTACTTTTTCTAGTCCTAGTTGGATGTCAATTATTACTTAAACTGGTGTGCTGAAATATCATTCAATTTAATTCAGTCTGTAGTATTGTCACCCTCCGTGAAAAGTGAGAAGAAAGTCCGTTCCATTCTTGAGGAACTGTGCAACAGTTCAAACAGGTACTATAGTTGGTCTATTCCAAGTTTTTATTGTTTTTCATGATTTTTTTGTGGCTTCATCACAAAATTATTGTAATGTGGAGGATCTGATTAGAAGTGGGGCCACCATTTACTGATCAACTCCGAATTGCTTTTGATCTGATTAAGAAAATGTTTATAGTTAAAATCCGTACCTAAACTAAGTTGCAAATCCTTATTCTGTACTTTTTTGGGGTTTTGACTATATGAGTCCTCCTTTTCGACCCCACTTTATCTGGAGCCATCTCCAAATTTAAATCACTAAGATTAGAATCCTTTTTTTAGGTCGACCTCTTTCTCCATGTTAACTATACATACTTTTCCTATGACTTCTACCTTTCACTCCTTAAATTTGCATCCTTAGGACAAATTGAATAAACATACTAAATTTTGTTCGCAGCACATTTATTTCGTACATGAAATCAAATAAACATGGATAGATACCCGTCACTCTTTAACTAATCTTTTCCAGGATGTTGGTCTCCCACTGATGATTCACCTAGACAAATCCTCCTAAACCGAAATTGGGATGTTAATTTCCTGTCGTTTTGACAAACAATCTGCAATCAGTGTTCTAAACCTGTCGTTTTGACAAACAATCTGCGATCAGTGTTCTAAAGAGTGTGTATGGCTAAATGTTACAATAAATAATTTCTTATGGGTCAAAAGTTAAAAATAAGTTATTTGTTTTGATAATAGGGTAAGAGTTACAGTTCCAGAATAACTTATTTTACTTAAAAGATGAAAAATGTAAATTGTCCAACAAAAATCTATTGAAAATTAACTTCTGCATCTTTCTTATGTTTAGCCAGAACATGCTTTGTCCTCTGAAGTTATTTCTAGAAGCCCGTAATTCTGGGCTATAGTCAAATGTTCTTCATAAAGCCTCTTCTTCGATGGTCCCCAGAACTTCTGAACACTGATCACTGTCAAAATTTTGACTTGAGAATATTTCTATTGATGTATAATCTCTCTTCCATGTGTAAATGCAGTACATACTGGAAAACTGAGGACGAAGGAGGGATGGGCGGCTTTGCAGGTGATGCTGATGCACATCCTTACGTCTCATTCACTATTAATCTTATTTAAGCTACTGCATTGCAATTGTCGCTGTCCATTTCAAAATCTCATGTGTGATTTTTGTTGGCCTCGAAAATAAGGACAGACTCTACATTTGTATAATAGAGTAGATTATCCCATTCTTTTTTCATGGAAAGATACTATGCTCGTCAAACATTTGTTTGAATTTTCCCAAATTGTAGCAGATTATTACTTCCTTCTCCCTTAAACTATTTTCTATTTGGGTTTAAGCCACGGTATTAAGCTTGTTATCATCTAGTAGTTGGAAATTAAGAGCTTTTGCTTTTATTTGTTGAGATATTATGTGTTGCTTTTGATGTTAGCATTCCTCTTTTTATCTGTTTTGCATTCAACACTATGCCCCACTGCACTCTTTAGGTAATGGCATTGTGTACTTGTAGGAACTGGATAAGTTTGATTGTTGCTTCAACAGGGAGTGAGGTAGGGGTAGGAGTGGGGGGGGGGGTTGGTCAAGAGTCTACAATGGACTCTTGAGACTTAAAGTTGCACGTTCTGTATGTAGTGACATTAAGTTGGAACATAGCAATGAAGCAATTTCTCACCCACAGAATTTAGTATGGCTTTCAGAAAGATATGAAAAGTGGAGCATAATTATTCTAAATAGTATTTTTTATTTATTTTACTGTAATTTGTCAGAAAGAGATGGTGCTGGTATTATCTGCTGAAGTTTGTCATACAATCTGCAGTATACCAGAAAATAGAGAGGTGAAGCTCAGGCCTACTTGCATGATAAGATTTTATCCCACCTTATCAATTACTGCACATGAATGATAAAAAAACAATTTTTTTTTTTAATCTGTTTGGGTTAAATATCTCAGTATCTAATAAACTTTTACGAATGTTTCTAAATTGTCATTAAACTTTAAAAGTTTTTGAGTTGCAGTTGAACTGTTTCAAATGTTTTCCTTTGCCATTGAACTTTAAATGTTATTTAAGAACTTAAAAAAATATTATTCTATCCGTAGTTCCATCATTCATCATTTTAAAAGTTAACGGACTTGATTATATGACACACAGAGGGACGGATGTATAACATTTTGTTAAGTTTATGACGCCTGTTAACTTTTAAAAAGGCAAGTGATAGATACGATAACATTTTGGTAAAAGTTCAATGGCAATGAGGAAAAATTGAGAAAGTTAAATGATTACTCCAAAAACTTTTGAAGTTTAATGGTAGCTGAGCAATATTTTAAAAAAAATTCAGTTCTAACTCAATAAACTGTAAATTTTAACAGTATTTGAAAACATTTAGGGAAGTTCAACATTGAATAATTGAAATTTAGATTTGATATTCTCCAACAAGTCACCATTTTGAAAAGATACAATAATGACTAATAATTCAAATCAATTAAAATGTCATTTTAAGATAGAATTTCAAAATTTAATAAATAAAAAGTTTACTTACAAACGAGTAGGATCGATAGCCTAGTCCATATTATTAATTTCAATCATATATTTTATGAGACGTACAAATTTTTAATCATATACTTTCCATTATATTATAGATATAGAGATGTACAAACTTACCCATTAAAGGAGACGAGGCAATTCAATGACAAATACTGAATACGCTATGCCCATGCGGGCTTGCTCCACATTCACCAGAAAGAAACGCTGGTGGGCCCGGAACCGGCCGTAACTGTAGTCGGTTGCACCTAACAGTGGGCCATTGACGGGGTCCACATGAACCGTCCTCTGCATGGGGTTCACAATGTAGAATTGTCCACATCCTTATCTTTGACTATTGACTCTGATTGAAAGAAAAAGAAAGAAAAATAGTTAGAAAAATAGTGAATATTCCAGTGAAATGATGCCGTGTTTTGTAACTGAACTCTCCTTGTCTTTTAGCAGAGAAATTGTCTCACACAGCCTCGACCACACGAACCCCACCCCTTTTCGAACACGGGTAGCCCTATCTCGTACATAATTATCAAAATTATAAGGTCCAAACGAGTAGTGATGATGGTTGATTTTCATCATTGGTCTTTGAGTTTTTTGGGTTTCGATTGTGTCTGTCCTACTAAGTGCGACTTTTGAAAGACTTAGAAGGGGGCTTTGGAGAGTACTATGTAAAAGCTTATATTAAAAAAAAAAAGAGTAAGAAATTGCACTTCATATACTTTAGTGATCCTTCTCGTCGTCATGTGTACTCGAGTATGTTGACTATTTGACTCTGATCATTTTTGGACTCACTACTTTAAGAAGATCTTGTATATCTATTATAGCACTCTGAGTTTCGAAAGTTAATAACTTCATCACCGTCATTCTTGAATGTCTCCAAACGTTTTATTAGAATAGAACTGTGTCACCAACACCACTTTTCTTTTGTTAATTTATTTTGTCTTAAGTTTGTTGATTTTCATTTTAGGTATATAATTATAACTTCTACAAATGAATAAGGTTGAAGATTTTATTCTGTATTTTGCATTTTTCTTCTTACTACTTTTTGGAAGTTGGTTGCTTTTCCCTTTAGGTATATTATATATATTTTGAAACGTTTTCTAGTTAATATGTGGGAGAAAAGGAGAATTCTTTTTTAGCTCTAGAGAAAATTTTGTTTGAATGGTCTCATTGAATTTCATGATTTTAATTTGTTGGTTTTCTGTTGGATGAATTGCAATATTCTTCTTCTTTTTCTAAAAAGTTTTCTACCATGTGACAAAATGATGTATGCAAGCATCCAAAGTTCACAAATATATCGATTTGTATACCCATTTAGTTGAAATATCTCGATTAAGGATTCAAAATGATGAATGCAAGATAATTCACTACCAAAGTTCAGTTTGAGTACATACGTACTCATAACTCAATACACTATAATTATGTGTTATCGAGTTAAAATGTTTCGATTATAATGAAACAAGAAGACGACGCGTCATGGCAAAACGAGGAATGCAAGATAATTCACCACCAAAGTTCACACATCTAACGAGTGTGTACTCATACCTCAATAAGATATAATTATGTGCTATCGACTTAAAATGTCTTGATTAATGATACAACTGACGACATGTCATGTCAACTATGGCAAGATGATAAAAGCAAAATAATTCACCACCAAAGTCTATGGAGTGCAAATAATCAATAAGATACAATTAAATGTCGTCG
This sequence comes from Fraxinus excelsior, assembly GCA_019097785.1. NCBI lineage: Eukaryota > Viridiplantae > Streptophyta > Magnoliopsida > Lamiales > Oleaceae > Fraxinus > Fraxinus excelsior. Next base: position 38,869,164 of record CM032623.1, read on the forward strand.
AGTCTCTGTCAATTATACGAGATGACGAGTCATCATGCCAATCAATGAAGGGAAAAAGGCATAGGAAAAGAACTTGGCATGGCCATGGATGCATCATATATATCCACGTAAACCAATGAATATAAAGATGATGGATGTTACGTCCCATTGAGATTTTGATGACCCATCAAATTTAGTACCATGAAAGTGAAGGAAGAAGCATCAACTATATATACTGACTTCCTTTTTTATTTGTAGGGTGTAGGGTATATAATGTGATATAATTAATCATAAGTGGATACGTGGCAATGTTCTTAACCAGATTTGCTTGTCATGTTTTTTGTTTGCTAAAAATTTGAAGAAATCCAATGCCATGTAATTTTGTTGGGCAAGCAAATCTTGTAGGGACTTCTATAACTCTGGATATGATGAGTCGACATTTTGATAAGAATTCTTGAAAGTCTCCGACCTAATTTCTCCGGTGTATCATTGATCCATCAGTAAGAGCTCTCCTACACAAGACTCTTAGATCGCTATGATCAACTTTATCTCTATTTGATTAGTTCGTTCTCACAATCTTGCAATTTTATACAATTATGTTCACAAGTAGAATCTTATTTTGAGCTTACTTTCGCACACGTGAATTACTCTTTAGGAGGCATTTGTTCCCAAATAAACTACACACGTCGTAACGTCCCACCTCCACCCGAGGTGTGGCGGTTAGGCATTCTTAGACGAAAGAGTGGTCTTTGGGATTGGTTGTGTAGGTTCCACCTATCTTACACATTCGATTATGGTTGTCACTGCAAAGCAAGGTGGGTTAAAAGAGAAAAAGAAGTTCGTAGAAAAAGAAAAATATATAGTCATGATTAAATAATAAAGATGAATTTCGATAGGGATGCACCGGATAGTAGCTTAAAAAATGGCTTTAAGAGCTTGCGTTATTTCAAGAAAAAATTATTAATTGCATACTGATAATAAAGATTTATTCAATTTTTAATTTCACCCAATTTTCTGTTCTCTTAATTAAATAGTTTCATAAATGACTTTTTTTTTTTT